>OZ024854.1:25310817-25315817 GCA_964017155.1 Oasisia sp. SBJ-2009
ACAGACCAGACCAATTTAGTATATTTTGCAAGCAATTCACAACACCGTTGCTACCACTACAGGTCTGTCAATAATTGCAAGCACGTTGTATTGCCCAGTTACAATAATATAATATATTTTAAGTAAAACAATAATAGGCGTTAAACAATTTCTACGTAATGCCACTGTCAATCGTTACTCGTTCAGATAAACATATTGAAGATTTTGTTTACGGTTTTAATAAAATAAAATAAATAACTCTTGCATAAGGGATCCGCTTTGCACGCCGTTCCCCTACTTGGTAAAGTTGACACACGATGTTGGTTCACGGCCTGAAGAATGGATGCAAAAAATTATCCGTGTGGAATATGTCCAATCGTTTATTAAACAAATGTGATGTAATAACACATAATGAGGCTTTTACATCAAGCTTTACCCAGCATTATGTTAGTGTGGTCTCACTCACCACGATCGCCACTTATCGCGCGTCCAAGCAGTGGCTTCTCACTAAAAATGAATCAGTGTCATCCTTCCAAAGTTGAAAACAGAATATTATCTACGTCTTCTCCCTTGACGCCAACTTTGCGCAATCATGGGCGAAGACACGTAAGTCTACAAACACCTCTACAACGGGGTTTGTGGACTGCCGTACAATAACAAGCAACTTGCGAATTTTTGCCCCGTCATTTCACGAAACTCTAATAGTGAAGAACTCAACATCGCTTGCTGACGTTTGGCACAAAATGCGTCAACACTTCGGTTTTCAGTCAACTGGAGCGCACTTTCTCGATTTCATCAACATACGACTTGAACCCGACGAATGTGGGGAAGATCTGTTTCAACGCCTAACCGCCTTTTTAGGACAAGCTCCTCACTGTTGGGTGTGGCGTCACGCATTATGGCGTTGCGACAGACATCGACGAAGAAGTGTTGCCATCACTTGAAAATACCATCATTTATCTCTGGCTACGGCTGATAAACCCGGGCCTTCCGCTACTTGTTAAACAAAGATACCGTGCTGACATGCGCAACCGTTCTTTGGCCTCCTTAACCCATTAGGCGCTAGGATTTTATTAAAGCATGCCCTCTTATTCTCAGGAGTTATGACATTTTTTGAGCGATTTTACCTCAATGTGTTGCAAAATCTGTAGAAAAAAATCTATTCAATATTGTTAATTACAAGTTGTGTTTATTTTGAAGAGTACTAATTTCTCCACAAGCCTGTACACATAGAAATATAATTTAGTCATAAAATATTGACACTTGATCACAATTTGCAAAGCAAATAATATATTACCAGAGATATCACAAAACTGGCATTCCTTCAAGATGAGCTGCGCACCACCGAGGATACTCGGCCTATGCGTATTGAGGATGGCTTCAAGTACAACCCCAAAGTTACATCCAATAGACGACAATCATTTCCTCACAAGGTGTGTGTGTTGTTATAAGTTGCAGGACGGATGTCCAACAGTCACGACTTGATCGACTGCCGCTATGCCTCAGAGTGACAAGAAAGCGTTGGTTGGTCCAGACACGATGTGTGTGAGGAAGTCAAGGACGTACGATATGACACGGACTCACACGAGGACGTCGCTACCGATATGTGCAAGGCTGGTTTGCCACCCGTGAGACGTACACAGGCCTTTCTCCTGCGAAATCCCTGCAAGACTGTCATCCAACCGGAAGATTACCTGGAGCTACACACACCTTGTGACGTCAACACCGATGTACTGTGAGCTCTCGAACCTCGGCCGGACAGTCGTACCAACATGCGGAGTAAACCAGATCGGGCGTGACATCCTCCCCAAGAGATCCTCTCTGTCGGTGGAACTACGTTAATTTCGTAGTTTTTGGTCAGCAGTGGCGAACACATCTGCCATGCACGTCACATAACATCGGTCTCACCCGCTGAGGATCCTGACGTCTGCTTAATTCAAACACGACTTTTTTCGGAGAGCAACATATCGCATTTCACGGAGGTGTCCATCGACCCTGACTACGCTTATGTCAAACAGGTTCAGGGAACTGCACAGCGACTTTGATGACGTGTTTGGCACAACGCCATCCTTGTGCAAAGGGGCTAGCGGAAAGATACAAGCCTTCGTTACTACGGGCTCCACAATGCCCCGTCAACGAAAGGAAAGACTCTTGTAACTTTATCCTGACGGTTGTCCCGTATCGACAGTGACACTCGCGCTTGCGACAGCGAGCTTGAACTCTCGCATTCGCAGAGATGGTCTATCAACCCGTGAAGTCTGGACACAGAGAGACCAAATCACCGCTGAGCAGCTGCCAATCACAGATAGACAACTGAACTTGAACCACCACTCAAGCAGAGCGGGCAACCACGCGTATAGCGCCAAATCTAAAGTAGATAGACACAACCTAGCTAGTAGCTACCTCTGAGCGCACCAACCAACGGCCCAGGTGGCAGAATGACGACTGGATTGTGGACATTGATTTATGTCACTTCGACACTTAAGCGTGTTGCCGTTAGACTAGTTGCTAGTTTGTTATCCCTAGTGTAGAGATAAGAACGTTTGCTTTTCATATTGTCTTATTCTGTTCCCGTTAACTTGACGTTGTTTTAGATATTCTCCGTTCAGCCAATTATATTACTAAAACTGTGTACGCGTACCATCTATTTCTAAATGTTAGACGGCGGAGAAAGAAACAATCACGCCTGTAGTCTGTCATTGTAGTCTGCCCCCAGGGCATCCGGGCTTCGTCGGTTCACCTGTCATGGTCAAGTT
Organism: Oasisia sp. SBJ-2009; assembly: GCA_964017155.1. Lineage (NCBI taxonomy): Eukaryota > Metazoa > Annelida > Polychaeta > Sabellida > Siboglinidae > Oasisia > Oasisia sp. SBJ-2009. The sequence continues at coordinate 25,313,553 of OZ024854.1, forward strand.
TGTAATTGTGGCTGACATTGTATAACATGGGTCACGTTCATTGCCTGTAAATACAATTAATCGAATAAGCAATGGACGACAGTCAGCGTTTAAATTTAAAATGATCTTGTGGTGTAGATGCCTAAGCAAGACAATCGCAATAATATACTTTGGAATATACTCGTAGCTATCACGGTATGGCTATGCTTTAATTGGCAAAACCCCAAAGGTCATTACGTCAATGTTGCACTAAGAATCGGTGACCACTCTGGCCCTTTCTTCGAGCTGGGTTATTAAATGGTACAGCGTTGGATTGTACTTTGATTGTTGACAAAGACGCATCGTGAAGCTTATCAGTCACTCGGCAGTTGACACTTAACATTAGTGACGTAAACTGACCTAGATCGTGTTGTTGCTGTCCGCGATATATTGCGTCTGACAAAGGAATCGTCTCGACGATGTGGAAGGTAGGCAGCAACTCACGTCGCCTGGGCAGACGTTTGCTGCGGGCGTACGCTGGCGATGGGGGACGACGATGTATGTCCGCTGTTGCCGTCAATACAGACGATGTCGGGCGGTCTGACCACAACTATGACAACGCGAGGCCGTTCGGTGAGATACCCGGACCGAGAGGACTGCCGTACGTCGGCACGTTGTTCGAGTACACGCGCGGTAGGAGGACTTCTCTTTTTACCTGACTCATAGTCGTACAGTGCAAGGGTGTCATCGCAGTTGCGACCGTTTTAATTATTTGTTTCTGGTTCAAATGTGGGGTTGTGTGCATATGTGCGTATGTGCGTGCGTATGTGCGCAAACTGCGTATGCATGTACTCATGTACACACGCCGCCCGCCCGCCCGCCCGCCCGCCCGCCCGCCCGCCCGCCCGCCCGCCCGCCCGCCCGCCCGCCCGCCCGCCCGCCCGCCCGCCCGCCCGCCCGCCCGCCCGCCCGCCCGCCCGCCCGCCCGCCCGCCCGCCCGCCCGCCCGCCCGCCCAACTTGATTAGAATATTGTACATTTTCTCACATTTGTTGGAGCTAAGAATAATACTAGTGCCGCACCAGTAATGAAACTTGCCGCTATATCACCTATTTCCACAAACAATGCTTTGTTTTGTGTTGCTGCCTGTCAGGTCCGTTCAGTCCAGAGACCTACCACAAGGCGCTGATGAAGCGCTACTTCAAATACGGCAATATCTTCAAAGAGACCATTTCCGGAGAGACCGTCGTGCATCTGTTTGATCCGGACTACATCCAGCACGTCTACCAACACGAGGGAAAGATCCCGCATATCCCTCCGCTGCTGGAAACTACGCAGATGTACCGGAAGTTCCGGGACATGTCTCCGGGTCTGGGAAACATGTACGTGGGGTGCGCCAGATCAGACTTAGTCATTAAGGTTGCGTGAAGCTATATCTATGACTATTTATACCAATCTATGGATCAGCACAGCGTAAATATGACGCATAGTCTCTTTTCCTCAGGTATCCTCAATTGAAGTTGATCAATTGATTTATCTATACACGATGAATCATTTTTCTATATTTTATATCACCTTTACCAATTTAGACTGGGAACTCTGAACTTGGGATATAACATGTTATTTACTGGTGGATATAAGTGATACTACGTGACATATTTCACTTTCTTCAGTAGCATGGATGAAATAGTGACTTCATCTTTCACTAACCAATTTCCTTTATCAACAAACGTTACGATCTGCACAAAGTAGATGTCTTAATAAATTCACTTAAACATAATATTATTGCCATCGGCTACATAACGAGCTGTTAAGCCACAGAGTCTACGTCGACACACACGTCTTCTCGTTGTCCTGTAGCAACGGGGACGAGTGGTACCGCCTGCGCAGTGCGGTTCAGCAGATGATGATGCGCCCAAAGGCTGTCAGCGTCTTCCTGCCGCGCGTCAACCAAGTAGCCGCGGACTTCCTCGACAGACTCAAGCGAACTCGTGACCCATCGACGGGGGATGTACCGAACTTCATGAATGAAATCATGAAATGGACATTCGAATGTGAGTGTGAACGCCTACGTAATACTTCACTCGGGTGCACTGAGGATTACGTGTAGGCGGCGACGAAAGTGCTCCAATCAATGGTTTTGGTTGCGTTTACTACAGATTAATGTGTAGTTGGAGGCTTTGGGGGTTTTGCTCTCGGGTGTGTTTGCTTGATGTTTCAATTGATGGTTCTGGTAATGAAACACTTCCTTTGAGGTTTTTTTTTCCAGTACTTGTATTTAGACAGAGTAGCCGTGTGTCATTGTTAT
>OZ024854.1:25323317-25385817 GCA_964017155.1 Oasisia sp. SBJ-2009
TAAAAACAGTCTACCTCCCGACACATGTCGTTACACTGTAGACGTCTACATACAAAATATTATTATTGTCTTTCTACGAACTTATTTCAACGTTTACAAATATTCTGCTTACAGCATCAGCGTTGCTTATCATGTAGACATTTGACATGATATTATATACTGCTAGTTATCACATAACATTTGATCTGCAGGTCGCAGGTTTGCTGAGCAGGAGATGTATGTGTTCCTCGTGAAACTTCTGCAGAACTTCCGGGTCACGTGGCCGAACAAACAGCCAATGAAACAGAAGTACGAAATGCTCCTCAGACCGGATATACCAGCAGCGTTTCGATTTGTGCCGAGAAACTAGTGTCAGTATTGACAGCACATAACATTCATTAATAAACATGACCATCGAATTTTCAGTCGCTTTTTGTCTAAACAAATGTTGTTGTTTTGTAAAACAAAGACTTATGACTGTGCTAGTGACCGTGCGCTTGAAATGATACATATTGAAAGGAGTTATATTACATTATTATGTCTTTTATTATAAGAACATCTCCTGCCAGCGTCGAGGTCTGCCTCTTTGTACGTTTATCCGCCTTCTTGGACTATATTGATATTAAAATCTATTAATCTATTAGTATTGAGTGTTATCTACTTATGTATCTGTGATTCTTAATTAATCCATTTCTAGAGAGCCTTTGACCTTTGTCATACTTGAGATATTGAGTCATAACCAACTATCACATCACTACTTAAACATGATTTACATTAGACCGCTGTAATTATGGTTATTGCTGCTCTCGGCGTGCTGCAGGGTCTGGTAGACTTGTTGACCATCTGTACCATCACGTGACCTGTTGTCTGGCAAAAGCCCGTCAAACCATGAAAACATGGCTGCCGAACAGCGTTCATACGTTCCGTTATATAAGTCATAGATCTAGCCATACTTTAAAAAGTGCCGATTTTCTACATGTCTTCAAGATAAAAAATAAGTTATTTGAACGACATTTGAATTTCCAACGGCGACTACACACACACACACACACACACACACACACACACACACACACACACACACACACACACACACACACACACACACACACACACACACACACACACACACACACACACACACACACACACACACACACACACACACACACACACACACACACACACACACACACACACACACACACACACACACACACACACACACACACACACACACACACACACACACACACACACACACACACACATATATGCCTGATTCATAGAGTGACGGGATATAGCGACTTCCCTTCGCTGTCCTTTGGCAAAGATTTATTATATTAATTATTTCAAATAAGATTATTACCCAAAGTGGAAGAATCTACGTGACAACCAATACCTCTAGGAGATTAGCACACCCTCTTCTAAGGGACAAAGGCGCTTTAACTTCCAAAACCTCACTGATTATCAAGGGAAAACATCAATAAATAAAACATATTATTGTAAGAAGGCATTCTTATCAAGTCCTTACTAACAATTGAACTGAAAATAACCGTGTTTAAGTGGATTGTATGATTTAGTTGTTATATTTAGAAAACAACACTTATAATTAAAAAGAGCAATACTTGGGATCGGTGCTACAGGCTTGTGACCCTCAACAGAACGCTGGGGTTCCGAGGACCCTTTGAATACAAACATCCAGGTAAGCCCCTAATATAATATTATGTGTATACATTATTTACGATTTTTGTTGTTAAATTTAACCCTTGCCAAACTAACTGTTTGGACCGAAGAAAGACAATTGATCAAATAAAATATTGACACACACTTAAACAATTTTGCGTTCGCTGTCACAGACAAATCGCGACGTATATCGGCTCCGTCAATGAAATGCTTTTTTGTCAGTTTTTGTCAGTGTGAAATTTGAAAACGAAACCGACGTTAGATATAGGAAAGAATCTTCATGGGATGCTTTGTAAATCCTGCTGTTTTGCCAATCCTGCTGATTGCTAGCATATGTAGCGACATTTCATGCTTGTTTTACCACCGGTAAAACGGTTACGTCGGGTAATCAGACATACATCACGCATACCAGACCAATATAAAAATAATAAGTTTAGCTGCATAGATTAGCGCAGTTTTCATATGGTTCATTTTGCTTGTCCATTCAGTAGCATGTGCCTAAATAAATTCACCCATAAAATACGCATAGGCCTACATATCTACTGATCAATAAACCAAAAAGAGGTTATTGATGAAAGAAAGGAAAAAAAAGAAAGAAAAAAGAAACAGAAAGAAAGAATAATGGGAAAATGAAAAGAGGAAAAAAGAGTTATTTGTATTTTCGCTAGGATTCGCTTGTAAATTTGCTGTGAGGAACGCGCTCGGTTTCTTTGAACATCCTAAAATTACACCCACACGCGCGAGTTTGTTTAAACACGACACCAACTTGTAAATCTAAGTCAATTATAGTCTAAGGGAGAGAATGAAAAAGCGAATAGACCCCGTCACATAAGAGGAGGTAGTCTTGTGTAATAATATTAAAGGGATAGAGTTATAGGCTATATAATGATAATTATATTAATTGTGAAATAATAAATTCAATGACCATTTTAAAGTTTGATTAGGTTGTTTTTGTTGCTACCAACATAATTCATGACTAACGTCATTTAATAAAATTAACTACTTCAATATATCAATGATTATCTTATGTTTCTTTGGGTATTTTACTATTTTAAACGATGGGTTATTTTTAACTAGCTTTGAAGCGGTAGTCTTCATTTCGCCGCATGGTGGGGCTACTATAGATTTAAAGGAGGGAAATGCAAACTGGATGCGCAGACGTTGAATGCTCTCGTGGTCCAAGTTGAGTGTCTTCTTCTAATTGGAACCGTGAAAGTTTCTACCATTAGACATCGAACTTTGTTGACAATACTTTGTGCCTGTTTCATGGGCAATGGTGCTACATTAATTAACAATGTTTTTGAGGCGAGGACGATTTAGAGGACGCGAGCGTGATGGCAATGATAGAGGTGGCAGCCAGCGTCGTTTTGAGCGGCGAGATTCTGCTCCTGCTTCGATTGAACATGGCGCATCGCCGGGGGGTAAGTGTCATCAACAATTATAGTATAATGGTTTTACTCGCACTTAGAACTAATTACACATTAAGCAGTGTCGATCAGTGGACATTATGCAGTTAGACAGTTCGTATACTTGAACAAGTGCAATCAACGCCCAGGCAAATAACATATCAGTTTATTTTGTAGTGCTCAGTCAATTCCATTCATTTTCAATCCACTTGCAAAAAGACAAAATCCCTTTAAAAATAAGCTTGGACAAACCCTAGAAACTATTTGTCTTATCCACATTGTCTTTATAAAATTATATTTATTAATAAATTAACTATAACATCTTCAAGTAATATTGTAAAACATGTTGGTAAAAGTTACTGAACTTGGTCTTGGTAGGCCTTCAATAAAAAAATGTGACTTTGAAATTGAAGTTTGTTTGACTGCCTTTGGGCTTTGCCTTTGGCCAATTACATTAGTATCTTTACCAACAACATGAGGAACAGATCTAGTGTAAAAAAGGATCTCCACTTATATGTAGTAATTTTGCAGTTCTAAATGATTCAAGGCCTGATGCTGAGTGTCTGTAAATCTGACGGTTAATATATCTGCAGACCCACACATCAACTTTCTGTTGTGCAATGCCTGGTCCAGGCCCTGGTAGTTGTTATGCAGATATGCATTAATTCCATTAAAGTTAATTGCTTAAGCTGTATTGAACACTTATTTTATTACTGGCTAACAGCTAATTACACTAATCATGTAGGGTTGTGGGTCTGGGCCCATACATAAGTGGAATACTCACAATATTCTGTCATCTTAGTCCACATGTACATATTTGACTAAATGACTAGTGCAGGGATAGCCTAAAAATGATTCAACATTGCATCACAGGTCTCCACAGTAACAGCAGTCTTGATTTGTAAAGCAGCCCTGAGATATCCCAAGGGTGTGCTCCCAGGATATTCACATTGCTAGACAATCAGTTGCTATTGTTTATCAGCATTAAGTCTGTACCTCACCACATTCTTTCTCCCTTGATGTTTTGCTCACTACCACTCTACCACAACATTGATTGCGGTTTAGACTTTCTTTTGAAAGTGTTTAATTGGTCTTGTTCAACTTTATATTGTATTGTGTAACATTGGTCATATAATATTTGGATTTGGAATGCACTAGTAAAGTCTGGATTATAAACAAAATATTTGTTTACTTTTTGATTTGGAATGCAGTAGTAAAGCCTGCATTATAAACAAAACATTTGTTTACTTTGCTGTCAAGTATTGAAGTATTGTGTGATATACCAGGTAATATGAAGTAATAATAATATACTGTATGTCAATTTTTTTAATTACAGAATTCTGATTTGTGCTTAATAATTGTTTAAAAATATTGTTGTAATATAAACACTTGCTCATACTAGTAGCTGACCGTGGGTGTACACAATGAACTATTCTTGCCACAGCAATTTTGATTTGCATGTCCAATTCACTGTGCTTTACTATGTAACTTTTAATATATAATCAATCAATTTAGGATTTGGCAAGCCAAATGTTGTTAAAAAGTTGTTTACACACATTGCATGCACACCATCTAAAGATTGATCCCAAGTTGTACATTTGTAATTAGTAATGTTAACTATTAAATGTTATGGCATATATAATTATATGTACCCCGGGTATGTACAATATACTTTGTAGTACCGTCATTGTGCTTGAATTTAGTGAGTGCATTCAATAATTGCCTGGTGCAAGTTGCAGTATGAATGATGTCTGCTGCTGTAGTCTGTGTAAGTCTGCAGATAGACAGCCGCTTGCAGGTGCCAGTGATTGAACACTTGTTAGTTCTCACAGTTAGTTCTCACTCTGTGCATGTGTAGAACGTTCACGGTCCCAGACACTGGCTGCACATTCCTGTGAGGTCCCACATTTGAACTACCCAGGTAGTTCGGGTGGCAGCTATACTACAGCTGCAGAATACACAGGTATTAGCTGCATGGTCCCAGTTGCAGCTGAGTGGTCCTACCGGTAGCTGCATGGTCTTAGCTGCAGCTGCATGGTCCTAGCTGTAGAGCTGCATGGTAGTTGTAGACAATATCCATTCACACTGGATTGTTGTCTTTTGCAGTTTCATCTGCGGAAGACGGCTATGCCACCAACCCCAGGGATAACTTCCAGGCTGCTCCGCCCTGCTCCCGCCGTACCACTCCCAGCCACTGGGAAGGAACATCCGACCGTACGCGGCGAGGGGTCTCCCGCATATTTGCCTTGTCTGTGCAGGAACTCAACTCTCGCAGTCCGGTCGACCTGATGTCACAGTACGGAAGGGGCGATTGTGTGTCATCCTGTAGTGTCAAACCCCTCGCTGAGGTGTCTGGACCTCAGTCGTCCCCTGTTGGTGTGACTGGGTGTGAGCCCCCAGAACAGCCTGACTGGGGGGCATCATTCAGGAGACAGCACTGCCATAAGCCAGCCTTGTGTGCTGATGATAAAGGGTCAGGCTCTGGTCATCTGCGGCGATTGGATAACCGTGCAGATTGTGTAGACAGGTCAGAAAAACGTTTTACCGGGCATCGTGAACTATCTACTCGTAATTCGCAAGGTGCACCATTTCAGGCAGTAAATGACAAAACTTGCAGGCTTCGTAATGTTCCTTCCAGGCAGATCCAACTTGACGGCAAGGGTAGTTCTAATGCTAGCAGCACTCTGAAAAGGGGTGCGCCTAACAACCAGAGAAATGAGATCGATGACCAGGCACCGATTTCGAAACCAGCACTACGTCAAAGAGACATCTGCCAAAGTAAGCCAGATCAGAAGAATGCTGAATCATCCAGGGCAAGAAGTAACGTGTCTGTTTCCCGTCAACAAGGAACCTGTTGCGATTCACCAGAGGGAGCCACAATTGGACACAGGAATGATAGAAAAAAGTCAAGGAAGAATAGGCGTAGCAGCAAATCAAAGAAGCGATTCAGCTCAGAGTCAGAGCATAATACAAGTGCTGAGAATCTAGGTAGCAGAGAACGGGTTGTAGACCCTAAAATTAAAACTGCCGATGGACGAAGGAGACAGTCGAGTTCTGGGCATGAAACAAGTGTTGAGTACCTGGATGGCAGAGAAAGAATTGTTGACCCTAAAATAAAAACTGGTGATGCACGAAGGCAACATACCAACTCTGAACATGATGCAAATGCAGAGAATTTGAATAACAGAGAAAGAGTCGTTGACCCTACCGAGAAAGTTGGTGTTGTGAGAAGGGGACAGAACAACTTGGTGGATGATAAAACTGTTGATTATCAGAGTAGCAGAGAAAGAGTAGTTGACTTTGGAAAGAAAACTCGTGGTGGACGGAGTCGACAGAACAACTCAGAGCGTGATATAAAGGCTGAGAATCTGGGTAGCAGAGAAAAGATTGTTGACCCTAAAATGACAACTGGTGTTGGACAAAGGAGGCAAGCCAACTCAGAAGATGGGAAACAGTTTGAGAGGTTTGTTAGCAGAGACAAGACTGCTGAGCCAAAACAGAAACCTGGTGGTGGACAAAGGCGACAGATCAGCTTAGGACATGGTACACATGTTGACAATCTGGGTAGCAAAGAAAGGATTGTCGATCATGAATGGGAAATTGGTAGTGAACGAAGAAGACAAAATAACATTGAGCAGGGACCATTTGCTGCAAATCTAGGTAGCCGAGAATGTGTTGTTGACTGTAAAGAGAAAGCTGGTACTGGATGTGGGAGACAAGACAACTCAGAACACGGAACACATGCTTCGAAGCGAGGTAGAAGAGGAAGGGCCTTTGACCCTAGAGTGAACCATGATGGTGGACAAAGGAAGCAGACCAACTCAGAACATGGAACAAATGCTGATAATCTGGCTGCTAGAGAAAGGGTTGTTGACCCTAAAGAGAAAACTGATAGTGGACAAAGGAGACCAGTCAGATCAGATCACGAAAGAAATGCTGAGATTCTTGGTAGCAGAGAAAGAGTTGGTGATCCTAAAATGACAACTGGTTTTGGGCAAAGGAGACCAACTGGCTCAGAGCACCGAAGACGTGTAGAGAAGATGAATAGCGGAGACAGAGTTGTTGACCCCAAAAAGAAAGCTGGTGATGCACGGGGAAGACACACCAACTTGCACCGCAGTACAGCTACTGCAGATGTGAGCAGCAGCGAACGGGTTGTTGAGCCAAATGGTATGGAAAGAAAACAGATGCACTCAGCTCATGGTGCACATGCTGAGGTGTGTCCCAAAGACAGCCTTGATGACCAAAGAAAAAAGGGATCTAGTACTAATGCTGCAAGACATGAGTTGGGACAATACCAGAGAATGATGCGATGGCAAACTGACACAGAAGATGAGGATGATTGGAACATGGATCACTACGGACTGTCTGACATGTCACCATTGACAACAGCATTACCTATGAGACCCCTGGTGTGTGGCTCAGATGACACTGTCATGTTATGTCATGATGAGGACAGTGGTGAACGAAGTCACGTGACAGTTTGTGACGTTGACATCGAAACTGACGTCACATCTCATGAAGCTTCACACAAATATCACCACAATGACTCTGACAGCACATCTTGTCACAATACCGACACGTCGGTGTGTCACCAAGTTGTCACCGTAGACAACCGACACCTTCCCACGGAACTACCTTTGAATGATGACATTGTCATATTCAGTCATTGTCACGCCGAAGATACCGTCACACGTCATGACCTCACAGCCCGTGACAGTTACACTCAGGTGGTTGACTCGGGTTCCTCTTTCTATTTGTCAGCGGCCGCCCACACTAACCAGAGACCATGCGTGAGACATGCGTCCCCCGTGAGCCAGCCTTCCTGGGCCCACCGGCGCTCCTCCTACGACTACCTGCCTGTCATGTCCCTGTCACCGCCAGAAGACACCGAAGAGGATGTCACAAGGGTCAAAGCGTTCAAACGTCACAAAACGGGAAACCAGGACTCCCAGACAGGTAGGTTCTAAATGATGCACAGTATTTGCTTTATTCCGTGCTACCATCAAATAACTGTACCTCAATGATCAGATCATAGCATTTTGATGGCCTTTACATGAGAATTTTTGAAAAAAAGGTCTACTAGAATCATAAATTTTGTTTCACAAACTAGACCATTTGACAAATATGGGAGAAAATACTTTCAATGTATGTTGATTCCAGATAATCAATCCAAATTACTTAATTACACCTTGCATAAAATTAATTCCTAATTGTCAGTTGTAGCCAAAAATAGCTGAAGTTCATTGGCTGATGTCTGCTGTAGCAAAACACAATACCACCTCATAGTTGAATGGATTGAAATTTACTGCTGGCTTCCAGCTTTCCATTAAAGGGATACCCCAGTTAGTGAGAGATTCACAGCATTTACTTACATCTGTATAATATATTGGTTGTGCATATTAATTGTGCACAAAGATCATTAATAAACAATTAATTGTAGTATAATTGTATCAGAAACACTCTGTGTTGGATTCAGGGCGCTGCCATCTTGCGACTTATGCGCCAGTGACATAAACCACTTACGTCACTGGCGCATGCGCGTTCGAACATCCTATATGTCTGTCCAATGGTATTTGATGTGTCCAATATGTCACGGATTGCTTACGTCACTATCACAATATTTAACGAAGATTCCACCAATCCATGCCTTTTTCAACAATGCACCAACAATACGTAAACAATTTGCCATACGTCACAGGTGCATAAGTCTCAAGATGGCAGCGCACTGAATCTAAGATAGCATGTTTTTGGTACAATTAAACTATAACTAATTGTTTATTAACGATCTTTGTGCACAGTTACTAGGCACTAGTAGGCACAACCAATATAGTTTACATATGTAAGTTAATACTATGAACCTCTCACTGACTGGAGTATCTCTTTAAGTGAGTATTCTGTAAACATGTTGCAGAGAACGTGAACCACTCACCACCAGACATGCTGCCATGCCCAAGTTACCCCGGGTGCTCACCCTGCCCGGCCGTCTGCAGTCCCAGACCGAGGTACGGCACTCCACCGCCCCCGCCCGCGCAGTGGTTCCCTGGGTCCTCAGCGCCACTGCCGGATCTGATGTTCTTCAACAACTCTAGACACATGTGGCCGAAACCCCCCGTGTATCAACCGAGGGAAGACTGGTACAGCCAGACCAGCCCTCCTCAGGGCTGGTACGCACCGGTACGGTTCCAGGTGGACATGCCACCCACAGTGAACAATGCGGCACCACCGGTATCACCTGCTCCAGCATCCACAGCCAACCCACTTGTACAGGATCTCCAGTTGCTCGCCAGCTGCCTTGTTCCCCCTCCACCCCCGCCCTCAGCGCCCCCCTCGGAGCATACCCCGGATACCCGCCAGTCGGAGGAGAAACCCACCAGTGGCTGTTACTCCACCTGGCCAAAGACAGAGCCTGTTGCTGCGTCGTATGTTGCACGCCCCCCTTGTCGAATTGTCCACTATGGGGCGCCATCTGTGCGGTACGAAGCGCCCTCGTCATCGTCGGGAAGAAGCAGTGGTGGGGCTCAGAATAATGTCGAGACAACTAAAACATCGCCACATCACGACGACAATCTGAGGAACGTTCGATTACGAAATCACGACTCTTTGGGAGTCATCAATGAAGCCGACTCGGGGGTTGCAAGCAGCACCACTTCGAATCCAACTCAGCCAATTACATCGCATGAGTTCGCCGATGCCGTTTTCAGTAATTACACGTTGGTGAATGACGGTAATCAGAAAAAATTGCCAGATCGTGAACCTTCTGCAGAGTCGCCAACAAGCCAGAACGATGCTCGCGTGGTTGTGTCCCGGTATAACGGCGACGATTCACTCGCAGATGATTCATTGATGCACCACTGTGCAGACATGGCGATATCCATGGCGACCACACCTGAAAACACCCAGCAGGGGACAGCCGAGTCGCGGGGGAAGGTGAAATTCCGGGTTGCACATTACGTGCCGCCGACAATGCGCATGTCGAGTAGCTTCAGCGTAGTCAGCTCTGCAGAGTCGGTGTCTCGCATGGCCAGAAGCCCGAAAGATGTGAACATGACGCTCCCCTGTGTCGGATTCTCCGGCGGTATAAACTGTTCCCCGGTTGTCAGTGGGCCAGAAGGCAGCAATCAACCGTCTACTACGCCCAACAAGATGCGTGCCATCCCACGATGCAGCCCTTATGGACCGTGGCAGAGTACCAGTACTCCAGTGACGCAGGCTGAACCTTCGTCACGCACAACAGATGGCACCACTGAGTTCACGTTTCAGACGCCTCGACGCAGGTCTGTACCTGATATACAAATGAGACGGCGATTACTGAATGTCGATGCAACCAGTGTCACCTCTCCGAGGGGGTTTACTAAGAACAACAGTGTCACTTCTTTGACGGGTGGTGCACTGAACAACAGTCAGAGGGGCGTGTCATGTACGTCTGTGTCAAGCTCTGTCGACAGTGACTTGAACCTGTGTGGCCTGGGAAGCTCGGTAGAGTCGAGTCCGTGCACTTCGCAACGTGTCAGTCGGTTCTCGTGTTGCTCCGTCTCGAGTAACAACTCGCAAGAAACGTGGAGCGAACTGTCGGTGTCGTTCGACGATGTCACTTCACCGGGAAAGGTAGACGTCACCGACCCAGTTCAGTGCGGCAAGAAAGAAGAGGGGGAAATCGACTGGTTCGACGGAGAGTGCCGCCCATCGACGGAGAAGTCTCACAACAGGTATGAGATGTTCCCGGAGAAGCGTGATACTGCCAACGGGGCGTACCCCAGCAGTACTTCGTATGGCGGGAGTTATGGTAGCGAGCTCCAGGCGAATTATACAAACCCTGTGCGCAATAAGTGGAACCTGCCGCCTCGCATGCAGCGCCTACTGCAGGAGTCCGCCTCAGCATCCAGGGCTCAGTCCCTCATGTCGAAGATCCAGCAGCCGGCTTCTGCACACTCGGAGACCCACGGCGAACACTCCAGCTCGTGGCAAAGCTTCGACTGGCGTTCAAAGTTGAAGGAGATATTCGAGAAGAGTTCGGAGCGGTTCTTGGATTCGCACTGCCACCTTGACTTTCTCTTCGATCGGGTCAACTTCAAGGGGACATTCAAGAAGTACGTGGCTGTGAACGAGGAAACGTTCTGTGACAAGTTCGCCGGCTGCGTGACTGTCTTCTGTCATCCGCACACATTCACGACTGAGGGTAAGTTTTGAAGCAAAAGTACTACTTGGTAACATTTCTATTACAGTCTGACATAAAAAGTATCTTACAACTAAAGCTTCAAAAACTAGCCACCTTTCGTAAAAAAATAAAAACATTTGTTTGAAATTGGATGTTAACTGTTAAGCCAGTTTACAAACTTTAAAATGTGTCTGATTTCTGAAATGGACTACAAACACAGATGTGAAACCATTTACACACACTTTTAAGGCATAACTGACAACATCTATGGTTTTGGAAGCCATTTTTGCTCCTTCATTTTTTTACCCGTCCACCCATATTTCTACCCGTCCACAACAGTTTTTACCCATCCAAATGACGGATGAACGGGTCTCTGCATAAAGCTATGGAGGTCAGCGTGTTCTCTACTGTGTTAGCGGGCATGTGGTAGATGACGTGTTGTGTGAGGTCAGCGTGTTCTCTATGTGTCAGCGGGCATGTAGTAGATGACGTGTTGTGTGAGGTCAGCGTGTTCTCTACTGTGTTAGCGGGCATGTGGTAGATGACGTGTTGTGTGAGGTCAGCGTGTTCTCTACTGTGTTAGCGGGCATGTGGTAGATGACGTGTTGTGTGAGGTCAGCGTGTTCTCTACTGTGTGAGCGGGCATGTGGTAGATGACCTGTTGTGTGAGGTCAGCGTGTTCTCTATGTGTCAGCGGGCATGTGGTAGATGACGTGTTGTGTGAGGTCAGCGTGTTCTCTACTGTGTTAGCGGGCATGTGGTAGATGACGTGTTGTGTGAGGTCAGCGTGTTATCTACTGTGTTAGCGGGCATGTGGTAGATGACGTGTTGTGTGAGGTCAGCGTGTTCTCTACTGTGTGAGCGGGCATGTGGTAGATGACCTGTTGTGTGAGGTCAGCGTGTTCTCTATGTGTCAGCGGGCATGTGGTAGATGACGTGTTGTGTGAGGTCAGTGTGTTCTCTATGTGTCAGCGGGCATGTGGTAGATGACGTGTTGTGTGAGGTCAGTGTGTTCTCTATGTGTCAGTGGGCATGTGGTAGATGACGTGTTGTGTGAGGTCAGCGTGTCCTCTACTGTGTTAGCGGGCATGTGGTAGATGACGTGTTGTGTGAGGTCAGCATGTTCTCTACTGTGTCAGTGGACATGTAGTAGATGACGTGTTGTGTGAGGTCAGTGTGTTCTCTATGTGTCAGCGAGCATGTGGTAGATGACGTGTTGTGTGAGGTCAGTGTGTTCTCTATGTGTCAGCGGGCATGTAGTAGATGACGTGTTGTGTGAGGTCAGTGTGTTCTCTATGTGTCAGCGGGCATGTGGTAGATGACGTGTTGTGTGAGGTCAGTGTGTTCTCTATGTGTCAGCGGGCATGTGGTAGATGACGTGTTGTGTGAGGTCAGTGTGTTCTCTATGTGTCAGTGAGCATGTGGTAGATGACGTGTTGTGTGAGGTCAGTGTGTTCTCTATGTGTCAGCGGGCATGTGGTAGATGACGTGCTGTGTGAGGTCAGCGTGTTCTCTATGTGTCAGCGGGCATGTGGTAGATGACGTGTTGTGTGAGGTCAGCGTGTTCTCTGTGTCAGCGGGCATGTGGTAGATGACGTGTTGTGTGAGGTCAGTGTGTTCTCTATGTGTCAGCGGGCATGTGGTAGATGACGTGTTGTGTGAGGTCAGCGTGTTCTCTATGTGTCAGCGGGCATGTGGTAGATGACGTGTTGTGTGAGGTCAGCGTGTTCTCTACTGTGTTAGCGGGCATGTGGTAGATGACGTGTTGTGTGAGGTCAGCGTGTTCTCTACTGTGTTAGCGGGCATGTGGTAGATGACGTGTTGTGTGAGGTCAGCGTGTTCTCTATGTGTCAGTGGGCATGTGGTAGATGACGTGTTGTGTGAGGTCAGTGTGTTCTCTATGTGTCAGCGGGCATGTGGTAGATGACGTGTTGTGTGAGGTCAGTGTGTCCTCTATGTGTCAGCGGGCATGTGGTAGATGACGTGTTGTGTGAGGTCAGTGTGTTCTCTATGTGTCAGCGGGCATGTGGTAGATGACGTGTTGTGTGAGGTCAGTGTGTCCTCTATGTGTCAGCGGGCATGTGGTAGATGACGTGTTGTGTGAGGTCAGTGTGTCCTCTATGTGTCAGCGGGCATGTGGTAGATGACGTGTTGTGTGAGGTCAGCGTGTTCTCTATGTGTCAGCGGGCATGTGGTAGATGACGTGTTGTGTGAGGTCAGCGTGTTCTCTACTGTGTTAGCGGGCATGTGGTAGATGACGTGTTGTGTGAGGTCAGTGTGTTCTCTATGTGTCAGCGGGCATGTGGTAGATGACGTGTTGTGTGAGGTCAGTGTGTTCTCTATGTGTCAGCGGGCATGTGGATGGACGTGCTGCGAGAGGACAATGTATTCTCTATGTGTCAGCGGGCATGTGGTAGATGACGTGTTGTGTGAGGTCAGCGTGTTCTCTATGTGTCAGCGGGCATGTGGTAGATGACGTGTTGTGTGAGGTCAGCGTGTTCTCTACTGTGTTAGCGGGCATGTGGTAGATGACGTGTTGTGTGAGGTCAGTGTGTTCTCTACTGTGTTAGCGGGCATGTGGTAGATGACGTGTTGTGTGAGGTCAGCGTGTTCTCTATGTGTCAGCGGGCATGTGGTAGATGACGTGTTGTGTGAGGTCAGTGTGTCCTCTATGTGTCAGCGGGCATGTGGTAGATGACGTGTTGTGTGAGGTCAGTGTGTTCTCTATGTGTCAGCGGGCATGTGGTAGATGACGTGTTGTGTGAGGTCAGTGTGTCCTCTATGTGTCAGCGGGCATGTGGTAGATGACATGTTGTGTGAGGTCAGTGTGTCCTCTATGTGTCAGCGGGCATGTGGTAGATGACGTGTTGTGTGAGGTCAGTGTGTCCTCTATGTGTCAGCGGGCATGTGGTAGATGACGTGTTGTGTGAGGTCAGTGTGTTCTCTATGTGTCAGCGGGCATGTGGTAGATGACGTGTTGTGTGAGGTCAGTGTGTTCTCTATGTGTCAGCGGGCATGTGGTAGATGACGTGTTGTGTGAGGTCAGTGTGTTCTCTATGTGTCAGCGGGCATGTGGTAGATGACGTGTTGTGTGAGGTCAGTGTGTTCTCTATGTGTCAGCGGGCATGTGGATGGACGTGCTGCGAGAGGACAATGTGTGGGGCGCTGTTGGGTGTCACCCAAAGTGTGCGACCAACTTCACGGCGCGGGCCGAGAGAGCGATGAAGGTGATGTTGAGGCATGACAAGATGGTGGCCGTCGGAGAAATAGGACTCGACTACTCAGGAACGTAAGTACATTTGTTATGAAAACCATGACAAACAATTATAAAATATGTAATTAATTGTGATAAAAAATATATAAATTTGGTAAGTTTTCTAAAATTTCTGTTAAATATGCGATGCTTCAGAATGTTAAACGTTAAATATTTTTGGTAATTAGTGAGAAAGGTTAGAAAGAAGCCATTGAATATCTAAATAAACTGAGAGGGTTGTATTTCGGACATCATATTTGTGGCGTAAAATCTACAATATTAAATATTTTTTGCTGTTTGAACTCCTCCTTAAAATATAATATTTTTGTTCCTATGTAATCTGATGTTAGAAAGCCCTATTAATGGCACGGGCGTTCAACTGATACTTGTTCGTATTCATAGATACTTGGACAGAGTGTCTGTGAATGATTATATTTCTGACAGACAAGCGTAGTAATTTTTAGGTGTCTGACTACATACAGTCAAGTGAATAATGTGTTTAAATGTAATCAAGTTAGTCCACTCAGTAGTGGTGTATTTTAAGTGTTGTCTGTGGTGTTGTCTACTGCCCAGTTCAACTGTATTGAGTCGACTGAGCAGGCAGTTGTACTTGTAGGTTCTACCAGCACCAGGAGGCCCAGAAGGAAGTGTTGGCGCGCCAGTTGAAGCTGGCCACTGAGATCAACAAACCCATTGTGATCCACTCACGCGAGTCTGAGTCAGACATCATCAGCGAACTAGAGAAGGTGAGACCAGTACACGCACGCACGCACGCACGCACGCACGCACGCACGCACGCACGCCAGGGCCTTATACAGGATCACATTTTTGCCAGGGACACATTTCTTTGATGGACACATGGTTGTTAACTCATTTACATACAACCCAGTTGAGATGTGCTTTATAGCCTAAATTAAACAACAAACACAATGTGACACCCATTTTCAAGGCATGACTGACAATATTTATAATTTTGGAAGACCTTTTATGCTTCTTCATTTTTACCCATTCACTGACATTTCTACCCGTCCGCAACGGGTTTTACAGGGCTTTATGCAGGATAAAATTATTGCCAGTCACACATGTTTTGGTGGACACATGGACGTTAATTGTTAAGCCAAATTACATACTTTTAAATGTGTCGGATGACCTGATAAACACTACAAACACACATGTGACACCATTTTCACTCACTTTCAAAGCATAACTAACAATATCTATGGTTTTGGAAGATCTTTTTTTGGCTCATTCATTTTTTTACCCATCCACCACCCGCCCACCCATATTTTTTCGTTTTTACCTGTCCAAATGACGTGTGGATGGGTCTCTACATAAAGCTATGCTGCATAGTAAGCCACAAGCCCACAAGTAATGTTTTGTGTGTTTCTAGCACATCCCACGGAACCACAAGATCCACCGGCACTGCTTCACGGGCACGTGGGAAGAGGCTCGCACCTGGCTGCACAAGTTCCCCAACTCCTACATCGGGCTGACGGCCCTGCTCACCCACCGCAGCCGCCGCGCCTTCCCACTCAAGGACGTCGCCCGCTACATCCCCCTCGACAAGCTCCTCATCGAGACCGACACGCCCTACTTCGTGCCCTGGAGGGTGAGTACTGGGTGCTTTCTTTGTCGCTACTCACCAACAGTGTGGGCCCCATACCGTAAATGGCAAACAAATCTATACATCAAAGTTACCCACTTTTAATTGCAGGACTTCCAGTCGTCCATAAAGCGCCTCATGAGTCAGTATACCAAACTATCTGTAAACACGTCTACTTGGCATACCAGACCACATAGTTGTCACCACTTCATTACACGATTAGTTAAAACTTATCAGTTTCTTTCTGTGTACTGAATGTAACTCTCATAGCCCAGAAATATCCAGTTGCAACATTATACAATAACTTTTAAATGCAGAATAGAAAGTAACCCCTTAGTATACATATTGGAAACCCTGTGGTTAGCATCCATAAAAATGTAACTTTAAATAACATCTTTATCTCGATTTAAAAAGTATGTGATGCTTGGTCATGGGGTGGGTCATGGGGTGGGTCATGGGGTGACCACAGGACTATACACCGAGTGGTTCTTCCTGTTAATTATGTGTATATGTAATAGCAGTAGTGAGCCAGTATAGATAGACACATTATAGATGTGTCATGTCGTTGTAGATCCCGAAAACAGATATGGAGTTCTGCCATCCAGGCATGGTGATCACAGTGGCCGATGAAGTGGCCAGACTCAAGGGCATCCACATCGATGTCGTGCTCAAGGCTAGCTACGAGAACACACGCGACATGTACGGCATTTAGCGAGTCGCATGTCTCTTGTGTGTGACTGCAAACAAGATGGGTTACAACTTACGACACAGTAGTTAAGTTAACTTACGACACAGTAGTTAACTCTGGTTTGCCTGTCGGATGACTGGAAATATCATTGCAATGTTCAAGACATTAATCATGTGGTATAGTACATGTTGTTCTGGTTGTGTGTGCTGTATTGTCAAGTAGACCTCGACTGTTGCATGTGCGTTCGATTTGACAGTTCGTTCCTGTTAGAGTTGGACTAAGGTTAGCCCTGTCTGAAATACAAGTTTACAAGTACTAATAGCTATGTATATTGAAACCGGACCACTGATATTTTGGCATTTGCAATTCGTTTACACGAGGAAGTAGTGATATTAACCTTTAGAAGTCTGACCGGATGATGTGGTAACCAATCTATTATTTGTAAAAGTATGCAAGTCTTATTTGAATTCCCACCAAATGTAACACTGGCGTTTGTTCCCTGGACATCTGGTCTAGCCTTTCTTTGCTTGTCCGGGAAAACAGTAGTGAATGTAATATATGTTGCTCTTACAATGATGATCTTGTAGGTAGTTGTTGTCTAGCTGCCATGTTTATGGTAAAGATGCGTTTCTTAGTTCAGTAGGAGCCAGCTATGTTTATCTTCCCATATGTCTGTATCTTATTTCATGTCCTGTGTAATTATATATCACCTGGAATATAAACAGATGATATGGATTATGACACATGAAGTAACAATAATGACAGGCTCTGAATCATTCCAAGTGGCAATGTTTTAAGGTAGGCCAGGTTTTGTTATCTCAAAAACTCCTGTGGAAAAGGTTTAGAATGACGTAGTCATTATAAAGAACAGTGCTGGTCATATTCCTATCCTGGATGTTATGTTTGTCAAGACACCTAGCATGTATAAGAGAGTTATTGAATGGAATTTTTATTTATTGCACTGCTAATATGAACAGTGATACAATTTATTTATCACAATATACTCATTGAGAACCTTTAAATTATAATTTTATTGGTGAAGTAGTTGATTCTGAGTTTAACATTTAATACTGAATTGAGAATTTCTTAGATATATAGATATGAGACGATGCGTCTCCATCGAGTGTCACACGGCAGGCCAGAATTGCGAGGGGGTAAATATGGTTATTTTGTTGGACACATAGTATAATGGTAAGTGGTTGATATTGATAATGTTGGATAACTGTGGAGTTTCTAGTCAGAACATAGAGACATGTGTGTGATATGCTGAATGGAATAAAGTTATAGGTTTTCTGGCAACACCGATTGTGACACCTTTGTTATTCCAATCATGGTTGGGTACAAATACTTAATCTTGACCAGAAATGTTGTGTATTTGAATTGAAAATCACAAAAGGGCATGCATTTGCTATTTGGTCTGTATTTGAAAAGTATTTGCAAATACAATCATATATACATAAAAATTACCATCAAAAGGTAAAGCATTGCCCGACATAAACTGGCTCAGAATGTTTTTCACACCTGTGGTATAGTCAACAGTGGGCAGGCAGCACTGAGAAAATTGGCCTACAGTGAAGCTGGTCAAACATTAGCATCAATGAATGATGAATGGGAAGCCAGTGAAACTGTAGCCATAAGGGCAAGTATTCACAGGGAACATGTTTCAAATAATTCTGCTGTATAAACATCATGGGCTAAGACAAAGGAACCCAGGTTTCCTCCAGTGCAGGGGCAGAAGAACCCATCAGTTGGTACAGTTGCACAAACTAAGGACAATCTAGTAAACCTACCGTCCAATTAGTTTAGTTTACAGCAGTCAATCAACCAAGACAAAATTCCCACCCCTCTATATAAACTTGAACTATAATGGAAATGCCAGCCATGTATTTAACATGACAATGTATTTGAATCATATTTGAATACAAAACGGCAGTCTATTTGAATTTTGTAATTGTATTTGAACTGAAATCTGGAAAAGCAATGTATTTGATTTGGTCGAGTTGTATTTGATCTCAAAATGTGTATTTGACCCTTCCAATTTCAATATAAATTCATGCATTCTAACACATCACATTTTTGGAGGCATAGTACAGGGTGTCCCAAAACAAATGTAACCCATGAAAATGCTTGTCATTTTGTCAATTGTAATGCTATTGTTTTTATTTTTCAGATATAGACAGCTGAGAAGTTAAGAAAACTAAAACCACAAACTACATGTTTCTAGCTCAATCCGTGTGGATTTCTCAGTCATTTATAGAATATGCTCCAAATGTCCACCGTTCTGCTGAAGGCAGACTTGGATTCGGCGAGCAAAGTTATTGATAACTCTGATGCACTCCTCCTTTGGTATAGCGTTGATCTTCTGCGTTATTGCTTCCTTTAGCTCAGGGGTGGTCTGAGGATTGTTCCTGTACACATTGTCCTTCAGGAACCCCCACAGGTAGAAATCTGGGGGGATAAGATCCGGGGAATGGGGGAACCGGCTCGCGTTTTCGGCTGATAAGCCAGTTCGGAAACTTGCGATCCAGCCAGTCAAGAGTAATATTAGCTGTGTGGTGAGGTGCCCAATCCTGTTGGAACCATTGTATGTCTCTCTGCACCCTGTTCCTTCCTCTACCTCGACTCAGCAGCCATAGAGCTCCCTAGAGCTTGTTCAAGACTTCAATGTAGCGCTCCTTCCTGACGGTCACCGGCTCCTGGTTTGCGTTCGCGAACCAGAATGGCCCTATGACACCATGTTTTGATATGGCCACCCATGCTGCGCAGAACATCAACGCTATACCAAAGAAGGAGTGCATTAGAGTTATCAATAACTTTGCTCGCCGAATCCAAGTCTGCCTTCAGCAGAACGGTGGACATTTGGAGCATATTCTATAAATGACTGAGAAATCCACACGGATTGAGCTAGAAATGTGTAGTTTGTGGTTTTAGTTTTCTTAACTTCTCAGCTGTCTATACCTGAAAAATAAAAACAATAGCATTAAAATTGACAAAATGACAAGCATTTTCATGAGTTACATTTGTTTTGGGACACCCTGTATATCTTAATTTTGTTGCAAACAATTTTTGGAGTACACTGTACCAGGGTATGCATGTTTGTGGACAGAATGATGTGGTTTACTGAGATAATCACAGATGCTTGTGGTGGACAGATTCACAGCCAAGATTAACTGCCAGCAATAAAAATAACAAATACTTATGCCAATGACAAGGTATTTATTAGACAATTTTAAGATAACTGGTCTGTTTGTCACAAATTAATAGTTCATTATTAGACAGAAACTGTATGAAAATCATCAATAATTTTTTTATTAATATGTCATTACACAACCATGGAGAATATGGTTACATCTCATTGTACAAATCAAGTTAAGAATTGCAACAAAATATTAATTTCCTTGTATTCACCAGACTAGCATAAATGTCAAGTGTCAAATTAATAGCTGTTGCAGAGCAAATGCCTTTGGTGCCACATTGCCAACAAAACAGTAATGTTGGATGTAGGTATATTTTATGTACTCATTGATGCTGATCCTCGATATAAAATTCACATGTGGATTTTAAGGTTATTTTGATGGTGAACACGATATATGTTATGCTTTTTTGTCTGAGAGTGAAATGAAAGCCAGAAAATAAAACTTTCCTAAAACACAATTGGGACACAAACACTGGTATTATACATCCACAATAAAACATGGAGGTTGTAATACAGATATTTGACCTGAAACTCAATAGCATAGTAGTGCTGATAGTGGCATTTGACGTCACACTGACATTTCACACTGAACACAATTAATACCAACTTGTGACACTGATCATAATGTACCTGAAATCACACAGGTTTCATGTGCACTGAAGATGCATTGTGCATACGGTAAAACAAAGGGGTATTTTAATACAAGGACCCTGCACCCTGGTAATAGATACGAGACATTCAATATGCTACATCACTACAGACGCTTGTGTACAGTTGATACAATGAAGAAGTGAGCAACAATAAGATTATGATCTCACGCTGATATCCTGTATGCACTTACAATTAGATATTTCTGCAACTGACAGCTTTAGACTGACTGATTTTTAAGGTCAACCAGTTTCTAGCTATGCCTACGATCTTACTTTTATTTATACAAAAGAAAACTAATGTTAAGGCTAAATCACCAGGGTTTATAGGTATGATTGTACTTGTAAATGCAGCAATGTTTCATATAGTGTAATTATCATTCCATGTTTTAACCTAAAAAAACAATAACCAGAAGTAAAACTTAAACAATTTCTACTTGCTGTTTAGTTGGTATTCAGCTGGATTATGATGAACTCAAGAATACTATAAGGTGATTCTGGTCAATACTGTCAAATTATTCACTAAGTTTTAAGCCATTCTGCAGCTACTGCACTAAATATTAGTACTTACATGATCTACAGAGGAGCTTGTTTTCCAGAAACCAAGAGTAGTGGAAGACTAATAGATTCTGATAGAAGTTAATAAAAGAATACCAAAGCTACACCCATTTAAAAATAAATGGTTAAAAATTGTACATTTTAACAACTGGTATTTTAGAGTATTACATTGGCTTGAAACACTTTAAAGAATATACTACATAAACCCTGTGAAGAATTGTGCAAGTAAGACAAATGTGCAATACTAACAGTGTCTGACAAACCTATTCCACAAATTTTAATTATGGCCAATATGTTTGCCCAAGCTATCATTTTGAATAGGTTTGTATTCATCAAACTGGTTGATATGTTTGCCTAGGCTTTCATTTTGTATAGGTTATATGTATGTATTCATCATATTGTTTACTACATTATAACAACACATAATATCATAGAGCTCAAAACACACATAAATACAATTAAATGGACTAACAAGAGGTCATTAACCATGATATAGCTTGGTAATTATCAAATTAGTAATGCTTTGGGTACATGGACAACATATCCACAGCAGAGAAACCAATGAGTACCCTACCCTTTCTGGCAGTTGCACTATTGACAAGCACACGCTAGTGATAAATTCCACTTCCACCACCTGAAAACAGGGCAACTTAACATTCCACACACAACACGAATGCACATTTTAACATAAGTAATATCCAAGGACACCTAACATTATTCTTTGGAGTGTCTGTGGGCGATGTGGTACCTTGCTGTTGTAAATAGACAGTTAAGTTGACAATTCACAAACATGTTACTGTGCACACAAAAAAGATGTGACTGGAAGGTTAGTTGTAGGGAATGTCCCCCAATGGAGTCACCGGTCTATGATTGTTTAATGACCATATAAAACGTGAAATATGTATGGAAAATTACAGATTGATATGGAAGGTGGTTAGTAGGTGAATAAACGTAACAAGAAACGCGAGTTCTGCAAAGTGCTGATTCGTCCGTTCTGGTGTGCAACAGTTGATTCATTCACACAATATGCATGCATGACTAATCATCTCCCACCACCAGGTTTCCTTGCACATGTTTTGTGAACATCATATATTATATCACCATCATGATCATAATGCATATAGCAATGCATATAGCAAAAATTCTACAGAAACCTATAACATTTCTACAGAATTCCATAGCAACTGAGGTGCCCCCAACAAATATTCTACAGAATTCTACATTCTATAGTTTTTATGGTAATGCCACATAGATTATAGATATCTAAAACAATTAATATTCTATCATTTGGTTTGCTAAATGTCGAACTTGACGCTGAAAGACCCTTGAAAGAAAATGCATCGCAATGGACAACATGAGATCACGATGTCTGCTACATGAGCACCCCTGGTGGAGATGCTGCGAACCGGCCTTGAACAAACACACACTAGGTGGCACCAGCAGCACTGCATCTATGCCGTCTTTTTCTTTTCTGAGAGCATTGTCCGCATGTGTGAATACGCCTTGTTGAGGAGGGAGAATGCGTCGGTGAACAGGAGCGTGCCGCTGAAGACGAACGCCGTGCCGAGCCAGTGGTAGAGCGTGAAGGGGTTGTTGAAGTAGATGATGGAGAAGAGGAGCGAGAGGAACTTGCGCAAGGTCACGACCAAGGTCACGCTCAGCGACGTGCACTCAGTCGTCAGGATGAACACGGAGCGGATACAAACATATCTGTGGGTGCGTCAAGGAATCGCCAAAATTGTTGTATTATATCAGGACGAGGCACATTTTTATACACGTTTTTTATTTAAAAGTATTAATATTCTTGTTATTGTCTAAAAAATCCTTTTATGTATTTGAATAGTAATGCATTGTGAAACACCACAAACAATTATGGATATGGTGCTATATGAAATAAAATTAAATATATCATTACACTTCTAGTGCTGATACCAATATTAATTAGTATGAAATACTCCGCCAATGAAATCCATTGCTTTCCAACGATAGTTTGTCTGCTCATGGCAAAAGGCACAGTATGATACAATAACAGTTCAGCACACCTCACTGAAGTATCAGTGATAAAACATCTGCATTTTGCAATTATACATTGAATTGTTTACATTATATGTACATATTTTCATGTTTTTCTTATTCGTAAGAATCCCCTCGAGTATGTATCTGGAGCAAGTCAGTGGACAAAGGATACTGTGTGAGAGTGTTCCCAATGAGAAACAGCCACAGTTTTGGCACAGCAATGCCCAGAACTGGCAGAACAATTGGTGCTGAAAGCAAACAGAAGACAAGGCACTGGTTAATCTAGAATGTAACAGCATCAATCACACCTGTACAATGTACAGAGCTGCAGATTAAATGCAACAGTCAGAACCTTACTATTAAGGTCACCCTTGGAAATGAGCCAAATTGAGCTAAGTAATGAGGTGACCATAATTATTATCTGAGTTAATTTACTCCAGTTTACTATGGAAATACATGCATTTTTATTATCTTTGTTTGACCTCAATGGGGGTTGAAACGCTTTAACAACAATTACCCAAACATTTAGAGGATATGTGACCATGATCTAATGAGTATGGAACCATGGTATATTTTTAATAATTTATCAAATTTGTATATCTATCACCACTGGATGCCGCCTTACTACGCTCAAGCTGCGTTTGATTTAACTAGCTCCTATCTAATTAATGTAATTTATTTTTCTATTTACTTCATCAATAGATATTTCTGCATAAAAACAAGAATATGGTGCCACAATTAAATATTTTTTCTATTATATAGCAAGAGATTATTGCAATTCGAGTATTTAGAAATGTTTTGTAGTGGCAACCCAATCGACCATGGCTTGTTTACATATAGTGAGTATGCACTGTGCCTGTGCTCGCATGCTTGCCCAAACATAATTTTAAGTACATCAATACATTTTACAGTATCAAAACATAATTTTATATCATTGACACTCACTTGATTGGCTGAAGATGATCATGTGATTGTAGATGTCTTTGGAGAGAAACAGGAATGCAGGAAGTGGAAGGAAATGCTGCAAAGGTGAAATCAAATTATAACCCACTGCTGAAAAATAATACAAAATCAATAATAAATTGAACATTGCATTTATGACAAACCCGTGTACAGCATCTAAGAGAAGCATATAACTGTGCCTAGATCACATGCTCTTTTTGCAAATTGTATTCATATTCCAATTAACTAATAAAAAAGAATGTGCTTTTTATTAATTAGACATGTAAATAGTTATATATTTATATATTAAAAATATAGGCCAACATAATGACCACCGTCAAAAAAGTTTTCCTTCCACATAAAGAGAAAGTTAGTAGTATTGTGGGTTACATTACCATGACACAGAAAAGTTCACCGATTCAGCTATTCATTGTTCATATTCCATGATTCCAGAAAGCAACTCAACTACAAAGACGTGCCTGCAATTGCCAGCCCTCCAGTGATGATGGATACCAAGCAACAATCCCAAGATCAGCCTAATCTAATTCTACTAAGAGTACTGACAACGACACTCTTGCCCATGACGAAGAACTGGCATAGTCTCTTACATTGTAAAAGAGCGCTTCGGAAGGATGTTTGCCAAACTGTGCATAGACAGTCTCCTGGTAGATCCCCATCCTGGCCGACATGTACAGCGCAAACAACAGCAGCAGTATACCTAGACACAGAGACAATGTACACTTGTAAACAAATGACACCATACGTGGCACACACCACAATCATACATTGCAAATAACAGGTGCATTATACAGCTCTACCTACACACTACACAGAGAAGAATACACAACAGATGAAACCACACACAACGAGAACAAGATCAAGAAAGATTCTTTAGAACCCAGTACAATCAGTATAAATTACAAATATGTATATTCAGATATACAATACCTGTGTTAAATAATAATTTGTATCTACTAACTGTGTCAGTGACTCCTGTTCAGACTTATCCGTTATTATCACATTATACAAAACTGTTCACCAAATATATCTCAAAAGATATGTAATGTGCAGAAGAAGAAAGAAAAAGCAATATACTAATGTTATTGGGATATTTGTTAGTATATAATATAAAATAAAAGAAACATATCTGTCATTACAAATCAATATAAACATTTACACATGTACATATATGTAAGCAACATCATTACTGAGAGCATATATAAGTTATATACAATAATTATACACCACAAACAGCAGCTGAATTAAACAGCTCTACCTACATGGACAAGGATACTAATTGTAAGAGGTGACTTCAAGACGATTTTATAATAATCCTATTATAGTTCAAACAAACTCGTGTTTCATATGTCATATTACATGCTAGATGGTTCATCTTGCTGACAAAGTTGCAATTAGTTATGCCATGTTACACAGGTTAACATTAAGTGTGGAAATAATTATCTTTTCACATCACAATAATTACATATGATTCACATATTATGTACATATGATTCACATATTCAATTCAAATTTCAATTCTACATTCACATGCTCAAGTACATACCAAAAATCATCCATAACATGTTGGATAACTTCTCCTCATCAGTAATCTTTGTATCTGAACTATTCTGCAAATAAAACAACATTAATGATTATTCGGTCACTGTCTAGAACAAAATGATGTTGTACACGTGCACCAGGCCTTCCAACTTCAGAGGGCAAAATAACCTGGCAAACGTCTGTCTTTGTTACATTATTTTCATTCCTCACTTTTTAAACCACGTGTTTCAAATGGTTGCTTCGCCTAGGTAACCAGCATAACTTGCTCTGACTTTTATTAGAGCAGTAGTGTTAAATGTTCAGGAACACTATTTCAACTGAAGCATATTTTTAATATAACTGTCTTAATATAATTTTTGTAGAATACTAGAGAATTCCAGGCGCAGGAGCAGACAGCCTCACTCTAAAATCGGTTGTTCTAACCACTAAGCCACAGCATCACACTTGTTCTTACGTATCCTGAGAGCAGGGGCTGGTTTCATGAAGCGTACATAAAGTTACGCAATTACTTACTGCATGTTTGCGTAAACTCCTATGTAAGAGTATTGAACACAAATCGTGTCATTTACTAAGACACTTGTCTTGGCATTAGGAACGTTCTTAGCGGTTTCGTGAAACTGCCCCAGCTACTTTGTTATGAATTTCTAAATTTGTCAAGGGAGATTATTTGAGGGCAACACTCACAGCTTCTCGTGCTGACACGACTGTCGCCAAGATGATGCCAACTGTGATCATCACCACCGAGACGTACTTTGATACAGTGTAGCTGAAGAGAAATGTCGTAATTTGAATACTCACATCTGTAATTGTACAATATAATATTTATATGATCAGACTGACATCTTTTCAGAAGCAAGGTCTGTCATAATGTTCTTCTGACTTAAGTCATCTCCAAAAACAAGTTAAATTATGTTTGTACTCGTACAGAAGTTCACTCTCTGTTAGTAAATTGTTCACTCCAAAATATATCTAACATTTCACTTATACATGTATGCTGGGATTATAATATCTAGGTAATTTTGAACCTACACAAAACTAGTTGAAATGTGCTTAGTCAGACAAGTTTGTTGTATAAAATAATAATAATAATGAATTTGTATAGTCCTAACTTTATAGATCAATGTGTTGCACTTGATATACATGTAAAGTATATTTTTATTATTATTAAGTTGTACAGGTGACTTACCTCTTTTTTAATAGGATTATTCCTAGGATTAGGTTTGCTATCAATGACCCCTGAAAAAAAAGCATTTTGCAAGCTTTGTGATACGAATAATTACCAATAGCAAGTGAAATTCATGCACATTTATTCAAGAATACTTCAACTAGGAAGGCTGCTCATTATAATTCTTCTCCCATGCAAATACATTACGTACATTTAAACACGAGTAAAGGCCAGTCATACAAATACATAATACTATCTTGCTAATCAAGCCATCAAATAAATGCGTGTATTGCATTCTACCAGCATAAACTGAACATCTTATAGTTACTTAACCTTTCATCTGAAATTAACCAAAACATACTTATCTAACTGTGGGCACAATGAGACTAATAGTTACAATACACAATCATAAACTAACAGCTTAAACCATATTTCAATTATCAGCATATTACTGTGGGACTGCAATGTTTCAAGACCAGAAAGCCTTCATACTGTAACATGCACGTTTCGCCACAGACTGAGAGAGTAACACAGGTAACTGGATAGGTGCGCAGAGAAAACCAGGCATGTGTGGCAATACTTACCGATCGGAATATCAAATGTAGAGGCATTGGTATATTGAAGTTGAGTGCATAGTTGTTGGCAACATTGACTATAAAGAACTGCGCCACCATGAAGATGTAGGTCCTGGGGGGAGAAGGCAACACAGAACACGTGACAAGCACAAGCAAAACAACTCAACACTTAAAGGCAACAACATCATGCTCACTTAAGTACCTCTTACTTACTTAGTGTCCTGTGAACCTGTGAGTAGTGCTGTACTGACTTAGTGTGCTATGAGTACTTCTTTGAGTACTGACCTAGTGTATATAGTGTGCAATGAATAGTTTTTAAGTATTGACCGAGTGTGTTGTCAGTATTTTTTAAATATTGACTCAAGTGTGATGTGAATACTTCTTAAAACATACTGACTTAGTGTGAGCACTGTGATTGCATCTTTAAGTACTTGTTGAGTGTGATGCGAGTACTTTTGTAAGTATTGACTTGGCTGATTGGCTGATTAAATGCTTACCTTTATAGTAACAAGTTTGGGTTCCATGATAACTGACGGATATGCCAACGTGAGGTACTTTTGCATAGTCAACACATCTTTGATTATTTATTCATAAGCATATTTAATGACAGGTACTGACAATGTAGCTGTAGCCTGTACAACATATGACCCGGGTGATACCCACATTTTTACAATGCACTGTGGAATGAATATGCATCCATTCATGAAGTCTACACCCCCCCTATAAATGCAACCTCAGTGGAAAGCTATCTTTTTGGTTATCTGCAAAAAATAGTGGGATGACTTCAATCAATCAGAACAATGATTTTAATTTTATTTTATTATAATAATGAATAAAGCATTCAGTTAGCAATAAAATTATAACTCATTCATATTTGTTACAGTCATGGACTTGTTTAGTAAAATTATGATTTTACTGAACAGTACTTAAGTACTGACTTAATTAAATGCACTGTAATGACTTAATATAATGTACCTAATGTAATGTCCTGCACAATAACCTACAGTAATGACCTACCCTGGTAGTATACCATAAGTACTTTTTAAGTACTGACTGAAGGTAATATATTCAGCTACCACTGCTATGAGCACTGACCTAATGTATTGTGAGTACTTGTTTAAGTATCAAAATATACAGCACTGTATATGAGCTTGTTTACAGCGCAAGTACTTTGTGTAAGTACTTAACTACATCAAAGATAAGTACACAAGTCTAGTGTGGGTCCTTCTTTAAGTATATATGTACAGTTGTACATATGAATGGTTATGGTTCCCCATGTGGACAGTGTTAGTGTAACCTGACCATCCAGTCTGTGCTTATTGTTCACTGTGGATACAATCAAAGTTCACTTGGCATTGTTGTGAGTGATACCGGGGTAGTTCAACGACCAACCAGACCACCCACTGTATCTCACACAAACACTAGTTTCATACAAATGTAGTAGCCAGATGAACAACTGGCTCTTCTCTAAAGCATATGCACACCTTTGCCAAAACACTAATATGAGAGACACTGCATGGTTATAAACTTACACTGTAAAATATGTACATTAGGTTCAGAATTTATGGTTAGAAATGTGTTAGGTTTGATGAAACTGCACCCAAAATATAGCCAAATAGCCACAACACTGCTACTACAACTAAACGTTAAAACACAACATTTATGAGAAATGTAATATATAACTACCCCAGGGGTACTGGTCTAATGGTCAAGGGATCATTTCATTAAAAAATTCGTAGCTATACTTATATCAAAGTTTATTGTAAATTTGTAATTAATGCAATAAATAATGTCAGCATCAAATTGGCAAAATGATAGTTATTGCACTGATTGGATGACTAAACTCCCTTTTATTGTAGCAATCAAAACACTTAGAAACCATAAAAATTCAGCAAACAATAAATCAAAGAGAGTGAAAGCCATGGGAATGTTGTCATGCAAACAGTTAATGATCAGGACTTTTTCATCAGCACACAAATTGAACTATCAGCAGTAAAAGTCCAACTCAAAATGAAACCTGGAAAACTACCACATTTTTGTGAAATTTCAAAGACAAGACCATTCCTCATAATGACGAAGATGACTACCTTGGTACCAGTATGTTTTTACATAAAACCATAGTATTAATCTTCACAGGGTTCATATTCTGTCAAATAAATATGTTCCATCTTAAAAATTAACCCACAAAATTGTGGTAACCTCCCAAGCTTTCATTTTTCCGGCATTCTGTTTAGCGTGAGACCCCACACACTGCGGTCAACCTGTCTGGTCAGAGTGACCGGTCAGTGGGGTGAAGGAAGCACATACTGGATGGCTACAAGCTACGCCAACACTGTCCACTTACCGACCGCAACATGAGCTGTATGGGAATGGAGATGTTTACGAGGTGGAGGACGTTTTGGTACATGACATCCACCATGTGCATGGACGCCATAGTGGCAAACACTCTACAAGTGAGAATGACCTCAACATGACAAGGGGACGTATTATGTGTCAAAACAAGTATCACATTGGGGAACGTTGTCACGCTTACATTTTCCTCGTCGTTATAAACGTTCCGATTTACGTTTCTGCGCATGCGCGATAAATGTAAAATCATCAATGTGCAGTGAAACAACAAAGCATTTTTTATATATAAATGCACGGGCTGTTCGTTAACTCTCCTGTGATGATTACTGTGAAGAGTTGCTTAAAATGTCATTCAATACAATAATATTTTATGTTTGTTTAAATCACTGTCCCGGATTATGGTGCACTACAGTCACGCGATTTACGCTTGCTATGAAAACATGCCTCAAAACTTGCTTGCCACGTGTTAATTTGCGACAAATTAATTTGCAATGAGGTTATATACATCCTAACGAACAATCCGTAGTATTTATACCATAAATGCATTGTCCTTTCGCTGCACATTAATGATTTTACATTTATCGCCCATGCGCAGAAAGTCAGAAACGTCAATCAGAAAGTTTATAACGATCGAAAAATGTAAGCGCGACAAGCCGACAACGTACAAATATAAAATTGTCAAAACAAACACCACATGAAGCCCACATTATATAACAACAAACTTTGATCACACAGTATCTGAGTATCTAGCAATTACTAGCAAGTGGTAGTGATGTTCAACTTTTGGATGGTACCACAGAATGTGCTTTATTAATGTCACGTTTCACAAACTGCACATCAATTTGTGCAGTTGCTATAACAATTATACACGATGTATATGGAACAGAAATCTATTTTAATCATTAGAATGAAAGCACTAAGTTGTCAAAATAATAATAAAATAGTAATAATCCTTCAACTGAAACAATAAATACTGATTTTGTCAATGCCAACTTGCATTTTTTTAGGATATGGGAATACTCTTCGATGTGGGATGCCTACAAAAGTACAAATATAACAACATACCATTAATTAAAAATCACGGTATTACTTACGAAATTGGTATCGTAGGTTTTTGTGAGAAAAACTTTGAAGTAAAGAATAAGCCTTCAAAGCTGATGAAGACAAACTGTATAAAGGTGATGAGGTTACCACTGCTTGGAGATTCCCTGTAAACAAACAAGAGGACACCAAATGTAATGCTCCGCCAAGTGGTGCAAGAGCGAGTTGTTAGAGGAGCGTGCCGCCCTCTGGGAGCGTATTCTTTATCAATAAACGCATTGAACATCAAACAACCGTCGTTCGACTTACTTACATTATGATGTGTGTATTGCATAATGCAGCAATACTAGATCCCTATTTTATAACGGAGTCCATTTTATAATGGACCCACGCTGTCGTAAGCAGCGTGGGTAGTCTAGTGGTTGGCGTTCCACCTGCCACACCAGTAAGAACTGCTATAAATTGTCATATTTACCTCGAACAATAAGAGATTGGAATTCCTTACCAGATGCAATTGTTAACATTCCTGAACCACAACATTTTGAAAGATTTGACAAGCTTTGATACATTAATAATAACTCAACAAGCATGCGTACCAAACCCACCAGGACTGAGTGTAGGCCAGTAAACCGGCAACCAAGTGAAAGTTCTAGAACAAGACAAGACGAATAAAACTAAAATCGGGTGTTAATGAAGAAGTCACTCACGTTATGAGAAGTTCCAAGAAAACAAGATTGCTGCAGCAACCAATGAATACGGCTGCGATAGCTATTGACGGGTTCATTTTGTGGATTACTGAGACAGTGAAGTAACATGAATAGTTATTGCCTAAAGTCAACCAAACGTCAACGCATATTGACACGCAACGCGTCTCTTCCTTGACAGCTCTTGTGGCGTCAAAATTGTCTCCAGAAATACAAGTAACGGCAAGGTACCCTAATGGCAATCGGATCACAATTAGTGTCGCCATCTGGCATGTATATTGTTACCAAAAACAGCATGCGGAATCTTCATAATAATGCACCTTATTGGGAAGAAGACAAACATGTCTGTAATATTGGCAAATTCACAGGAAGCGTGTTATTTTCGTGCAGTCACTAAATCCAGCCACCCAAGTTCGTAAATCCCAGATTGTTTGATTAAGCCGAGTTGAACTAGTTTACTGACTACGCCAATCGTGACCGCTTCACCCGTGGGAACAGCACAAATTCCCGCCCAAATTTAAAGACGGATAAACAATTTCTGTAAATTCCAGTATATATGCAATTACTCGTCCGTCCAACTGCACGAGTAGCTAGCTGACAGGTTGTACGTATTCGAATATTTGTTCTTACACCCCAAACATTAATTGTAATTAACACGTACGTACGAGCAGCGTGTGGCTGAAATCACCCAAAATTATATCACATGATCGGAGGCCGACCACACTCCTCGTGAATAAGTTCATTGGCTGAACTTCAAAAGAAGAGTTTTGGTAAAGGGATGTAATTAGCAGCAGCGCGAGGATGGAGTTTCCTAATAAACTGTATTTATTGTACAGCGGTTTAACTAGGCTCCTATGGTGTTATGACATTGGCCACCTAAATAGGATATCTTCAAACGGAGTCCATCTTCAAAACTACGTTTCTGTCCAGAAATTCACTGTATATTGGAATGGTTGGAGGGTAAAATGCGATATATTCATTCTTGACGTTCTGGTAAACGCATTTTGGTGTTTCATCCCCAGACGGTCGTCGTAAGCATTTGCGTCACATTCAGATTTCGTAATAACATAAAATCAAAGATATTGGTAAAAAAACTGAAATCTTGTATTTTGTTGTTGAAAAATAACATGTTCAATCAACAATTAATTTCAGTCACAAGTTAATAAGACAAATATTTATAAATCTGGGTGGATCTGATGGATCATTCTTTTTGCGTGCTCTTTTAGTGCTGAATTATAAGTTTCTTATAGTCGACGCAGCCACAGTCACAGAACGATTATAGTAATTAAGAATAGCACGGGTCCATCTAATGCATCCTCGCGCGGGGTCTCAGCGGCTGAACATATCTGTACCAGCCTTCACTCTACCCCTGGCACACCCCTTTGAAAAACTTCTATTTTAACGCCAACCGATGAATTAAATCGCTCAGGAGCAGTGTAGGCCCCAATACATGGTGGGCCTCCGGTTGTGTGATATAATTTGAGTGAACCTATGTACGGTTGAAGCTGTAACGGCTGCATGGCGACGTGAGTTGCTATAACTGTATAGGTCACTCGCAATTTTTTTCGGAGACGATCAGCCAGGGGTACAATAAGGCAACACAGTGACATATGTCGTCTTGCCGGTTATGTTTTTGTGTGGTAATCATGTAACCCTAAGCATGTCACATCACTTGTTTGTATAACTGGTGATACAGTTCCACCGAAAGCATTGATACTCAACTTAGACGTTGCTGGGATATTTAAGAAAAACAACGGCGTGTTCTGTATATTTTGGATATTAATTTCTAGGAAATATAAGTTCTATGTAAAATAGTAATAATAATATAATATTTTATTTAGAATAGCACAACAAATTATGTTTCTTTCAAAAACGCGATATATCCCATTTAATTTAATTGCACTAAGGAGTGTTTGTATAAAAAACGCGATAATTTGTGTATAACTTTAGGATTTTAAGACGCTTCTTCGCGTTTTCGTAGGCGGTATTCGGAAGAAGAAGAAGAGTGTGCCATCAAGGCCCGAATGCCACCGGGCAGCTTT
This sequence comes from Oasisia sp. SBJ-2009, assembly GCA_964017155.1. Classification (NCBI taxonomy): domain Eukaryota; kingdom Metazoa; phylum Annelida; class Polychaeta; order Sabellida; family Siboglinidae; genus Oasisia; species Oasisia sp. SBJ-2009. The sequence goes on from OZ024854.1 coordinate 25,356,886, forward strand.
TGGTTAAAAAGCGTCATCGCACTTGTACAGTCGCTTACGTCAATAACAAGATTCGTTCGCGATGGAAGACAGTTTCAAATTCAGCAATACATCTTCTTGGAAGTTAAGCTGCTTCATCTGGAGAGCAGTGTGCTGAGTTGTACAGATAATTGGTGTTATTGTAACACGTTATCAACACGGCTTACCGGTGTCAAGCATTTTTTTGTTTTAAAGAATTGCGTGTAAGAAAACGACGGCCGGCTTAAACAGGAAGATGGAAGAGGTAAAAAGAAGGTAGGTTCATTATTTATTCACGGTAATATAGAACATTATGCAAACGCTGAATCTCACACGGATCAAGGCTTAATAGCAGTTATATGTACAGTGTCTTTGGGCGGCACTGCACCAGGCGAATGACTGTTTAGGATCATGACATGACCAACTGCATATGATTTGCGACACCCGTCTGGGTTCGTTAATATTAATGTCTCGACGCCTAGCTAATGTTATGAAATTCGTGCACCTGGACTGAAATCGTCTTATTTGAGACTTTTTCCTGTTCAACATATCAAGATATATGTATGTAAATGGATTGTGTGGGTGTAAACATATTGATATTCTTGCCATCGTGGGTGTTATGTATTCAAGTGCTGTCACTACTCAGGAAAATCTGTAAAGCCAGTCTAGCTCTTGGCAGTCTTGCCCATTAATAATACGTGTGCTAGGCTTAACATTGGAATAGGCTTCCCCATATAATTATGTTATCTTTGCTATGCCTAAGGTATGATCTCTGTACTTTCATAGTTGTTTGAACGACTTGCGCCTTATTTTGATGATATTGGACTCAAAATGCTGTAAAACTTGTTGCCTAAACGGTACCTACACACCATTGGTATCCCCTGTCATTGTCTATAGTACAGTTGAGTCTGGGGCTTCACTTCGAAATGATTAACCAATGACCTTGCTTTAATTTACAGCGACAATTTGCATACAAAACAATTGTATTTAAATTAAAGTGTATCTAATGTTAACATGTAGAGATTAGGTACTGACAAATGTAAAGAAATCCATGCTGTCACATGTGAAGGCACCAGTCAATCACATGCCATGGTGCATGGTGAAAAACGGCTTTCCAAATTCCAAAAAATATACATTAAAGGAATTGTTGGATCTTTTTATATGGTCGATGCGTTTCTAAACAGTTTTATGGAAAATATGGCTGTCAGACTCGAGTGTACCATATAAACTTAGCAGTGATAGCTTATGTCACACAAGAATAAGGTAACCTTTACTCGGTGCTAATATAGGATATATAATTAAGCATACTTATATATATTTATTATCTGTATAAAACAGTTTATGTTACATGTCAATTGCACATTGTTGTGCGCTGTAAAATTTGTGGATATCATGGATGATTACATGGACAAATGACATCACATATGGATTGATAATATTTTAACGGACGTCATGGATCGATAATAATTGTCAAATGGTGCACAATGCTGGGAGACCGTTGAGTTGCAATGTCACACTGGTTCAGATATTTATGGATGTCAAATAAATCTATAGTATTTCACCCATATTGCCCAACCAATGACTATGCATTTTGCAATACCAGCATTTCTACCCCCGCTTGAATGGTTTTATATACAATTTGTATTTCAAATATGATGGCATAGTCCGTTGCATACATGATTTAATGCCTATGGAATGTTAAAGACATTCAGTGTGTACTATACAGTATACTGCACCTAGCCACTTGGCAGATACTGAAATGAGCTCTTAACAGTTACATTGAGATTACATTCTAGAGGACTGGCTCACATTAAGGACAATGACATGTAATACACTAATGTTGTTGTATTTTAGAGACAAATGCTATGTTTCTTTATTGAATTGTTTGATAATATCCTACATGTTGACTTTTTTGTTGAGTGTGGTATTTAATCTTGGGAGTGTCGTTCATTAAACTAATTGGGTGTGATGTTATGCAATGATACAACATAGATAGCATCTCTGAAAATAATAATGGTGAGATATTAGTTGTACTTAGTTAATTGTAGTTTAGTGGATAGTAAAAAAAATCTCTGTTAATCTTGGTCATTGTAGCCATGAGTAGACTTTGAACATAAACCCAGCTTAAAATGCAGTATACCTAGGAATGCTTGGTTATGATGGCTTACATGATAAGTTTGAAGTTGAACAAACTGAAAGGCATGTTTTTTCACATGTACAGATCAAAGGATTCACGAGCCTTACTTGGTAGTCATGAATAGAATATTTCAAAATTTGTGTCCTGGTCGACTCCATTTTCAAGGTGTGAAACGTGTTAAACTGCTATTATAAAACAACAGTAGGCAAAGTGGGATTAGTACTCAGTAGTGCCTAATTAACTAATGATAAGGAGTCTACCCCATAGGCATAGTTAACTCTAAAACAGCTGTATATATAGACAAACAATTTGAGGTCTGGACTGTTCGCAAAAAAATAAAAAGGTGTAATGGAATCAGAATCAAACTTCTGCTATAATTGGGATCTAACTGCGACAGTTGGAAATGTCTAGTGGAACCAGATTTTCTCAGTACATCATGACATATGTGTTTTAAAACATTCCAATGGTCGACACTGCATCATTTTATCATTGTAAATTTTTTAGAGCGCTTACGCCACACCATTATTAAAGCAAAATTTGACCCAGATCTGAGTGATCTGACGAGTCACATTTTATTAACAATTAGTATTACTTGTTGATTAGTCAATTATTTGTTGCTGTACTGCTTAATCATGTTAGTGAGTTGTGTAATAACAATAACATGTTGTACATGTGTATTTTACCATTGTATGAAATGACTAATTCTCTGGCCTAGTCATGGTTTGCCAAATTGGCGATTGGGAATGTTATGGGTGTTTTTTTACCTGCCACGCCATGTGGATAGCTTATCAGTAATTATGGATCTAGTACTCCTTGCTCTTGGTACACTATCTTTAGTATCAGCTGCACAATCAGAATCTTGCCATGTGACTGACTATGCCACTGCTTTAGAGAACTCAGTGTTTGGGTCTCTGTGCAGGCAACCATGACGTTCACCTTTGTTCTTCATGTTGGCCAAGTTAGTGACAGCTATCTGTGATCACATGGTTGCAGTTGTGGTCTGCAGTCAATACAGCAGTCTTTGTCACTGCTCTACAGTGATTATGTATGTCTGTTCACCCTGAGTAGACTTGTGAGGAGTCACCAGTGGTCACAGGCTGCTGGTTCTTTGAACTGCAGAGCACTGGCGTCAAACTGAAGACTCCTTTATCTAATAAGATGAACACATATCGGCTTGGACAAGATCATGTACCAACTTGTTGAACATTTTTAGTTTTCCATATTTTTTTATCCTTGTACCAGACATGTATTTCCTCAAAATTACTGACCGGATAACCTTAATTTGTAGCAATATAATATTCAGTGCTGACATCATTTATTTCATAATTAATCTAAACTACACAGAGTGCCATGAACTGAAACAAAAGTACTCACTGATAGTAAACGTGTACTTTTTGTTAAATATGTAAACTACAGGTTAAACTGTTTTATATATATATATATATATATATGTATATGTATATATATATATATGTATATTATAATTATATATATATATTATAATTATGTGTATATATATATATATATATATATATGTATATTATAATTATATATAACAATATATATATATTCTATGATTTTTGTAGTGCTGTGGTTATGGATTGTTGGGTCATATGAGTAATTTGTCGATATCTACGTATTCACAAAGAGCATACCCATTTTCAGACCCTCTTGCCTCTACTTCTGCTTTGTTCACCACTCTCTAGAGTCTAGAGAGTGGAGTCTAGTCAGAAATACCTAATGTCCTCCTCAGGCCTCAGTATATCAAGGTTGCCATAGAACTTCTCCTTCAGGGAATGTTTTCTGTACATGTCCGTGCTGGTATAGGGGTTAACTGGTCACCAGGGTGTTTTCACAGGGTGCATCTTCATCCTTTTGTGCATTCATTTTTAATATGTTGCCTCCAGTGAAATGTTACTTTTAATAATTTTTCGGATTGAGAATCTTACATGTAGATACCATAATGAAGATGTTATTATAATTATAATTATTCATAGTACAGTATGTATGCAAAGGAAATACTTTGTAATTTGTAGTTGTAATAACCGTTGCCATATATAATTAAAAAAATCATAGACATTAATTTACAATCCCTGGTGAATACAGTTCATGTGTGACCAGCATAATTTTACCCCCTTTCCCCACCCCCTTGTATGACATATATATGAACAGGTTTATTCTTTTTATGAACAACCCCTTATGAACAAACAGTAGTGGTTGCCGAAGAACCCCTGGACATTGGGACCTCGGTCTTTTGTCGTGCGATTTCCTTGCAGCCACGTAACCTAACGTGGAGTTGAGACTCCACAAGACTGTAGTTTTGATTAAGCAGTCTGTCCGCTCGCGTTGAGTGTGTGACGCTGTCGTCTGGCATGGTGTGCGTTGCCATGGCAACGGTGTCGCCATTGCAGTGGCATGTGGCGTCACTACAATTTCACGAAATGTCAGATGGGACTCGGTTCACCAGCATAAAGCAGCAGCACTTACAACAGTTCCTCTGCTAAGTGCCAGCTGACTTGGTAGGCACGTCATCTGGGCTGGGAAGTATTCAGCCTTGGTGATACTGTTGTTTAAACGTCATTAATCTAACTAATTACGTGACTGTCAGCTCATAAGCACGGCTCACTTCCCTGGTGCAACATCTACTGGTAGACAGGACTTGGGAGTCACCACTGCACTCAGGATGGAGAGAAACTTTGCAACAGTACATTCCAGTTCTCTGTTTTATTTATTTCAGGTAAGCAACCTAAACAATTGATACTTATAATAAATAATAGTCTTAAAAAGTAAACAAATTCAGTAAGTACAAATTAAATGAGGTAATAAGTTAAAGTTAATAAATAAGAAGACATGTAATAAATAAATATGTAAGACATGGTTTTAGATTTTACTAATACCGCCGTCCACTTGTTGCAGTTTCCAAATACTACTATTATATAAGTCAAGAAATTAAATTAATTTCTCCTGTTATGGTCATAATTAGTTTCTCCTGTTATGGTCATAATTAATTTCTCCTGTTATGGTCATAATTAGTTTCTCCTGTTCCTTTCAGGGCATTGGGTGGTCAGCTATTTGGCAGTTGTGGTCTTTTGTTTGACATTCCAGTAATCTATTAATTTTTATTCGTTTGAAATTCCACTATTATGCCATACTGTGTGAAATTCCAATACTATGTAATGAAGGTCCCTTTTTCACAATTCCTATTTACTCTCCTGTCACTGTCACCTTATTTGAGATTCCAACAGTCAGTTCTTTGGTATGACATCAAACTCTGGCAGGTCAGTGACAGAATACAAATGTGACATGTGTATGGACTCTGGCTCAGTTGTTACTTTTTTAAATAAATTGCATATAGGGTTTAAAAAATTTGTGTTTTGGATATGAAATTTAAATGGTGTCGAAATGTGAGTAGGCCTACTCCATCTCAGTGATGTGCCGGAATGAACAATAAATTCCTAGACTGCATTATTTACTTTGAGCAAATACAGGATGGCAGGTGGCAGTGAATGGTATGGATTAATTTTTGCTAGCCACATTCCAAGGCTGTAGTGTGGCCCGTTTATCAGTGACCGACATACACTGCTCCGTTTGTGGCCCGTTTGTAAAAGGGTATTGACTTGGTTCTGGTGCTACTAACTAAATGTTGACCTCAGATAAGGACAGGAACTGTTCTTTCAACACAATTATATGACTGACTGCCAGGGGTCAGTCATCCACGACCAGTGGGCAGTCAGCCACGACAGCAGCTGATAGCCAGCTTTCGGCTTGAGGCGTGCTTACTTCACAACTGTGTCAATGTTTGGTGCTAAGAAGTCACTCTTAGAAGGTGATTTGTCATGGATCTGTATGTGTAGCTAGCAGCTAGTTGAGGTCATTTTTCATTGATATCTATGAGTATTTAATATATTATGGCAAGGGAACTGGATTTTGGTGTTTCACGTGTTCATTATTTGGATCATATGTTCGTTAGTCCATCTTAACTGAATGTAATTGGTTCATTCTGTAGTGAAATAGTCTTGAATCCCTGTGGGTATGTTATTTACAACTATTCTTAGTCAATATGCAAGGAATGCATATGCATGGAATTATAATAGTAAACTGTATTTCCAATTGCTGTTTCTGTATATACTTAATATTGTCATCTTTCATGTCTAACATTGGCAACATTATGATTGCTGTATGGATGTGTTTGTAGATTTTTGTCCAAATAAAGATGAAACAAATATGAAATATATACAAAAAGAACAGGAAAACATTATTAATTATCCTGATATAAAGGCGGATGAACATACTGCCTTATCATTTTCATGGGAGTTGTCCATATCCGTAACTCATAACTAAGTTACTCTAAACTTAGCCCTACCCGTAAGGCTAGGCCAGTGTGACAATATCAGTCCTTTTGATTAATTAGTTCATGATCTTAGCTAATAGTCTAATAGGTGGCTTGAACTATTAAACTCAGGAGTGCGTCATAGGTCCAGCCTGTTGGGACATGCTCTGACAGTGGCAGTGATTACCTGGCGCTGGGTAACAACTCATTGTACGCAGTTGTTTGTGGTAGAGGGAGAGAGAGAGAGAGACCACACCACATATCTCTGTGTCAACCCACTCGCCATTCTAGTAGTAGTATTTAATTAAGATGAATGTATCGGATACTGTCTGTGTGATGGTAATACTGAAACACAGGCAGGGTCGATTACAAATAAAGACCTAATTGTGGTGTAAAGATTACCGCAATGTTGCTACCGCCGGTGACAACAAATGCACCGTCACTGAGGGAAATATTTGAGCGATGTCATTGGATTTTTTGCCTTCCCACATCTAATTGTGTCAAATACAATGGTTGCTAATTAGACGGAGAGTGTCATGGATACCAAAAACAAAAAACAATGCATAAAAATTAGACATAAAGAACTGTCAATTAGAGAATAAGAGTAACAAAAACAGATATTTTGGCCACATCAAATGACACAATTCCATTTGAGAAAACCATCATAGAACTCAAAGTAGAGGGAAAGATAGGGTGGGGAATAAACTAAGGAGACGACAGGAGCACGACAGCAGCAGCTGACAGGAAGAAGACACTGTGAGAGCAGGGAGAGGACTGAGAGACAGAACAAGAACAGCCCATTGTGGGCTCGTCTCAGTAGTTACGTACCGTACAGACAGCTGAGCTCAACAAGAGGTCCCTGGTATAATTTCATTGGGACATTTCTCCAGCTCCAGGAAAACCATAGCAAACCGTTCTCCTCTGGAATAAGTTTCTTAAAGTAAAAAATATAGTAGTGGTGATGTAATGCTGTCCTTCATTTTTGCCGTGGGTGGGAGGGGGTAAGCTACACTGTATTTCACTCAGCTTAAAATGTATGTACTGTCATAGTAGTCAGCTTGGAGTTGAATGGTTATTTGCAGTTATATTCTTGTGCATCCTGCTTCCAATGAGCAGGGCTTTAGGCAGGATGAAATTATTGCCAGTCACACATGTTTTAGTGGACACATGGATGTTAACTGTTAAGCCAGTTTACAAACTTTCAAATGTGCCTGATGACCTGAAATTGACTACAAACACATATATGACACTATTTACACTCACTTTCAAGGCATAACTAACAAGATCTATGGTTTTGGAAGACCTTTTTTGCTCCTTCATTTTTGTACCCGTCCACCCATATTTCTACCCATCCATATTCGTTTTTACCCATCAAAATGACGGTTGGAAGGGTCTGTGCATAAAGTTATGCTGATCATCTGGTGAGGCTGAAGATGAGGCTGACCCAACAGATGGAGAAGCTTCCTGAGTCCTGATGAGTCCTGCCATGCGGAAGTAACGCAGTGTTTTGTTTGGCGCCCCGCAGCTGAGACTGTTTACATGCCACAGGCGACTTAATAGACTTCCTGACAAATTGGACGTATTCTGTCCCTGGTGGAGAGAGTTGTGATCCCTGTGTCTTGTGTCTTATGTCTCGGCTGAGAGGATTACCCACTGCGCCACAAGATACAGGAACGATGGCTTTTTCTCGGCAGTTACTACTTCGTTATGCCGTTTGATTTGCTGGTGCATTAGTAGTCGCCCACATCTGTACGATCACTCCAGGTGGCGCCAGTGGATGGTGTTTACCATGCACAACGAACAGAAATTTATTTGTCCCAAAGACACATTACAGCGAAGTGATCGATACAGTCGGTGGAAACAACGCAATACAATGTATATCTCATTCTAATCGGACAGAAAAATCAAAGTGGTGCATAAAATGTTTAGATTGAACATTATTCGGTATTCAGGTAATAAACATAAAAATATTGATCTAGAGTAGTTGATGTGTAGAAATATACCGTTTACTAAAGCTGTGTCTATTCTGGTCTTAGGGGTTAGGAGGCAGTCCACAAATCAAATATTACTTTATGCCGCTCATTTGCACTGAAGTCTGACCCTTATTGTTGGCAAAAACTTGGCGTAGTTGTGACCACAATAAATATATCCATTTCGGACTCTAAAAACAAAAATCTGGCTCATCCCTGAAATGTGTGAACCAGGCCAACATCTTGTCTTAATATAGATGTACTCGGTATAAAAATATCCTGTATTTTCCGCATTTCTTGTACACATGCATGCATTGCCAATGAAAGGGGGCATGTTTCATGTTTTGAGACACCTAGTTGGTCTATTTATAGCACAGTTAGCAGGATCAGGTATGTTCCTTGTGTAGTCAGTAATTAGTACATAAAAGAAGAACTAACCTTAGAAAACAGCATTCCCTCCTGGGAGCTCTGTGCAGGATCTCCAGCTGTTTCTCTCTATTTTAAAGTTCTGTGAGCACCGAAGGCATTCTTTGTGATTTTGTTCTTTCAAAGTACTCAAGGTTTTCTGTTATGAGGTGCCACCAACTGATGTCAAAGATTACAGTCCACTCGCAGTATTAAGTCACGTCCGGTGATCATTGAACGGAAGTGGACCTACTAAATGGCGATGCGTTTAAAAAATTCAAAAAGATACTTATTTACAGTTGTTTATTTCAGTAGACTTTTTCAGTCAGTCACCAGATGATGTCCCTGTGGAGTTGTGATAATAAAATGATTTTATCTGTTGCATGCAGTTGGTGACATCAGAAAATAGATTGTCACGGGAACAAATCTTAAGTAAAAATACTGTAACTGATTAGTGTAAGGATTGAGCTTAGTGACCAGGGTATAGTATTCTCGGATTTCTCGATCAAATCCTGTGCTGTCCTGTCAAATCTTGAGCAAGTTCATTTACTCTGCGTTGCTTCAGTTCATTCAACTGTATGAATGAGTACTTGGCTCTAGACAGTGGTGGATGTTTGTGTACAAATAGTCTGCAGATTAATTGCAGCTTGCCCAATGTTTCCCAGAGAAGTTGGGGTGGTGCATGAAAATGACATGTATATTTTGGATAATAGGATGATGTGATATCATGCTGGCGTCTGTTTTAAACAAGCCAACTCTACCAGAGGCAGCCAAGATAACGCTAATGACCACCGGTAATTATTTGTACTTGCAGGCAGCAGACTGCTGTACAATTATGTGTCTTGTTGCAGTCAGTGTGACTGCAGTAGACTCACTGTCACTCGGTAATTGGGCACTTTCCTCCTAGAATTTCATGGACAACATGTTTACGCATGTGACAGAACCATGCAGTGCACAGGCGCGTGCACCGAGACAGCTCGCACTGGGAAACCTGGTTCAGGACAGTGGGACCTCGCTGTTAAGTTCATTCGGGTCGCGGGGTCGGGTTAATGTGAGCAAAATAACAAGGTGATCGTATTAAGCGAGGCTGGTTTCTGGCTGTTTCGTTGTTGCAGAAATCATTTGGGCCTGACCCAGGAAGAGGGTTATAGCATGGCACCATTGGTGGCGATATATATTTTCAAGGTAACCTTAGAGTGAGGTCTGACACTCACTGTATTGTCATGTTGACATTTGTTGACACTGCATTGTCATGTAATGTTGACATTTGTTGACACTGTATTGCCATGTTGACATTTGTTTAAGAACGTGAATAAAATACGCAGCTGTTACATGCGAGCTTAGGAAGTATCAGATTTGCAGCCAATTGCTCAATTTCTTTTAATTAAATCTGGTAATTTTTAATTACTGCCCAAATTCATTCTGCCCAGGCTATGCATTTTCTGTTTGTCGCTGTTATTTTACTGGATTTATAGAGTCACAACCAGACTACTACAAAGGTCAGGGTCAGTTACTGTTTTACAGCAAAGTTCAAGGTCAATATCATATTCATGGTTAAGGTCAGCACTGTGTTTAGCCAATGAGTTCATGTTCTGTGTTGTTTGACAACGTTCAAAGTCCTTATTTTCTATCACAAAGCTCAGGGTCAGCATTATAATTGACAGCCAGATTTATTGTCAACATTATACTTGACCAGAAAGTTGATGCCTGGTGGTTAGTACTATCTTTGACTACAGAAACTGAGTTATGGGGGTGTACAGTTTAATTTTAAGCACTACACAGTAGTTGGCTGTGACATGCAAGTAGGCAGGGTGGTCACCAGATAGCAGCACTGGTCCCACCAAAAAATTATCCAGTTGGAATGAGGGTGTTAACATTATTCCGCTTAGAAATACACGAACCTCGATTGGTGGGATTGTTAAGTTTGCTGTTAGGACATTGAGATCTGAGCGCTTCCATCCATTGCATAAGCAAACTCACTGGTAATTGCATCAGTAGACTCACAGGTGCACTTGTTACAGTTGTGTTGTGAGGCATTCTAGTGGTGAATATACAGTATAAAGTCATGTGACCGTGACACTGACCCCATGACCTGGTGGAGGGGGTCAGGCTGTCTACGAGGCACTGATGTGTAATAATGGTCGTTCACAGACACACAACTGTCGGGAGAAAAAAGCAGGAGGAAAATGTCCCAAATTACAGGGTTATTTTACAGCTAACAAAATCATACTTTGTCTGACTTCACTTGAAAGAACACTCATGGTGAGACGGCAGATCACTGTGACGATAGCTTTCAGGCGGCAATCTGGTGCATCGTTCTTGGTTTATGGCAGTACTTGTGACGTCTTATATGACTTTTCTGTGCTTTTTTTTACTTAGCTGTGGGTGATATTTTATTTGGAATACCTGTTACTGTTGAATGTGGCATTCTGCCATTATTCAGGTTGAAAATTTACCTTTACTAAATATTATAAATGACTAACAATAGAGTCACCGAGTCACCGAGTCACTCTCCAACAAGAAAGTCTGACAGTTTGGGTTTAACTTTCTAAGTTCTAAGTTTTTATGTACAGTGTATATGAGTTTGGGTTTTACTTTCACAGTTTTTATGTATGTGAGTTAACACGCATGTGTCAACCACAACATCTTTGGACCAGTTGGCAAACATGTTATCCTGTTTACTGGATTGGCCCTAGCCTAGTGTGTAATTGAAATATGTCATGTAATATTTTGTTATTATACCTCTTTTGCCATAATCATGGTATTTTCGTTGGACTAGTTACATCATTCATGACATTACACTGTACATTGTATTACAATAAACATTACGTCTCAGATATCCTTATTGCAATACATTTCAATAAATGACGTTTTTTATGCTAGAGTCAGTAGTACAGTGTATATTGGACTGCTGGAACTGTGTGTTGTTTCATGTACCACTAGGAGTCACTGCCTGGGGGCTGGGGTCAGGTAGATTGACAGGACACTGGAGGCTGCAGGAACCTCAGAGGCCCTACAACAATGGGTGATGTTACATGTGACCAGTGGCCCCAGCTCTCTATGTCAATGACATCGGATAGCCAAAGACAATCGCTGGGGAAATGTCATTGTCGGTGTGACGCCGTCAGTGTCTCTAGGACAATGTCAGAACTCTGTCTTTGTTTCTAGATGTATTGTGGTGATGAGTTATGTTAATGTGATGCAATTATGCAGGTGTTTGTTATCAAGAGGTGTGTGCTCTATGTTCCATGCAGGGATTCGGTTGATTGACTTGTATACCTGTGCTCTGTAGGGATGGGATGATTAGTCGCGGTTCATGGGATTCACGGTTTTAAGACTCAGTGCGGTGAACCATTTTCAGTTTGAGTACCACGGTTAATTTCAATGTTTTTTAAATGGCACATCATCATCGGCTTTTACCTAGTTTCATTCTGCTGGGAATTCCTGATAACGTGGCATGGTGTATTTGGTGAAATTTGGTTTTATGATTTTTTATTTTACTTATTTACAAGTAATACTTTTATTTACAATTATTTTATTTACAGTTATTTGACATGCAATCATTAGTCATTACGAATACAATTGGATGCACTTAAAATAGTTTATTTAGCCAAATAACGAAAATCGAACCGAAAATAAAAAATTCATCATCCTGTCCCTAGATCTCTGTTGTCTTAGTAATACTTCTTCTTCAAGAGAACATTATTTTAAAGGATAGTAAACACTACTGTCACACATTTCTGCATGCATTTGCAGACACGTGTACGCATACTTTTAATAATAATTGTATTTTTTAGTTTAATTAAATTTATGCAATTTTGTATAAAGCATGTGAGAGCATTTTATCTTAAGTAGATTCAGGCACTATATAACTTCCTATATTATTATTATCATCATCAATACATGCTAACATATACACACACTCACACATCTGCATGGGCCACCCTTTCATTGAGCAATGTAGTTCATGAGATGTTCCCCAGGGGTCGCCTGTGGAGTAAACAACATCAGTGTTGTGGGCATGGGTGGCTGGGCATTGTAGACCAAGTAAAGATAACACTGGGTTTCTCTTCTCACACATCACACACATTCAGAGGTTCTGGCAACTGTATCTTTTTAGAATATAAGGTAGACACCTTCTGAAACTTTCCTGGTGTCATATTTGTTGAGTAACGTGATATCTCGTGCATGTGTATCCTATGTTAAGCAGTACTATTTGATTTGTGTTGTAATTTATAAATTATTGACGAAAAATATGGATTTGAGATTTGCTATAATACAACATTACTGAGGTGTTGATTTTGATGCATTGAATCTGAGACTTTAAGATGCTTCTCTATGAAACAGCTGTTGGAATTAGGAGCGATACTCAGGAGTGACAGAAATCAATGCAATAAGAACTGTTATTACACCACTGTGCCAGCACTTAACATGTAGATTCACGCTGAAAGGAAGGTTGAGATCCGAACAAATTTACAATTCATAACAATACAAGTTTCCCCTGTTGACATCAGCGTCTCATTCAAATCGGCCATCTCTCATCGGGAATTAAATTGACAATGATTGTGTGAAGAAATGTGCTTGATGTCAATGATGTTGCACACACCTTTGTATATGTGATGCTTACAAGTTACAGGCTCAAGCATTCTGTCGGGTAAATGAACCAATCAAACATGTCCAAGTGTAAATTTATAATTGGCCTGCAAGATACAACATTGTGTGCTCTCTGCAAAATTCTTTTTGTAGCATACAGCAAAACCAAAATATAACTCACAGAAAACAGCAATAGGCATTGTTTTGAATTCATACATTTGGATATAATGTGCTAAGAAGACCTCGTTTAGCTCCCTGTAGCGTCACAGTTTCCATTTCCATTATGCAGCTTGAGAACCCACCCAGCTAGCTAATTGTCACTTGATAAGTGCTAATGATTGCATTGTGCTTGCTAATGAGTGCTAATAATTGTGTTAACTGTTTTAAATGATTGGTTTCAAAGTGATTAGTTTCAGCCAGTGCGAGTGTGACTTGAGTGGATGGACATGTACTATACTACTGCTTTATATTGCATGTTTTATGTTGGGGGGTATGCTGCTGCTTTACTACTTTTGTCATGGGAGCTATGTCAATGGATAGAGCGCAGTGGCTCAGGAGTAGAGTTTTGGACTCTTGACTAAGAGGACCTGGGTTCGAATCCTGTGCTGCAGTGTTAAAACACTGGGCAAGTTTTTTCACTCTACATTGCTCCAGTTCATTCAGCCTTATAAATGAGTATCTGGCTACAGATAATGGTGGATATGTGTGCGAGCAGCCTTCATGCATTAATTGTGGTATACAACATTAGGGACAAATTCTTGACCGCCTCAACCACACTGACCAGAATATGTGCTGATTCAGGTGTACATACAAGGTGTGTCGCCCACCAAACCAGTCACTGTTTGTCTACCCAATAGGTGTGGTAGTGTAGAAGTTAGTCTCTGTTATCACATAGAAATGGTAAAACTCTAAATTTAGAGAAATTGAACCCTCATGCTACATTTTCTAAGCTTTGGTAATTTTGTATATACACCATTGCTTCAGTTCACCAGCTTCTAAGTTAATACCTGACTAAAGTGGTGTTTCAAAAAAATCTTATTTGTTGACATAAAATCTTCTGGAGACTGCATTTTTACTGTAGAAATAAATTTCATGAATATGTTCATCTCCCACCAAACAACACAATTTGTCTACCCAATAGGCACTCTAGTGTTGCACTTGATTTCATTCAATCAGAACATAGAAGTGATAACTCTATAGAATGGTTGTTAAGCCATAAGAATTAGGAACTTTCTCCTCCAAAGAATAACAGAAAACAAAGGCACATCACCCAGAGTCAAGGATGATGTTACACAAACATAGACCTGTAGTAGATTGGAAATGTTCACAGAAGAAATATTCCTTAACACCATCTTTAGAAATTTAGTGAAAAGGGATCATGGAAGACCGAAATAAATTATGTTCACTTCTGTAGCTGTCCTATGCTTACTTACCAACCAACATAAAAATATAAGAATCCAATCCATTGCTGTGTCTGCCTGAGTTTAGTGAAACACACATGGCTAGCTGTTGGTCAGTTGATATTTTGGACATGGATCAATAGAGATCACAGAGGATCAAGGAAGGTCAGGGTTACAGCATTCTGGGCGAGAGATCAAAACACAGCCAAGTCTGTGTTGCTCTCTGTCTCTGTCTGTGTCTCTCGGTCTCTCTCTCTGTCTGTGTCTGTGACTCTCGGTCTCTCTCTCTCTGTCTCTGTCTGTCTCTCTCTCTCATCTCTCATCTCTCTCATATCTCTCATCTCCACTCTCTCCCCTCTCTCTCTCTGTCTCTCTGACCCTCCTTCATGCCATATCTCTACCCATTCCTCCCTCTCTCTCACCATAGACCAAGCCACCAAGTGGAATTATTTTACAAAGTTGTTTATACGACAGTGACATTTGGATTGATGCTTCATCAAAAACACTGCAGATTTGTTTGCTTTATTAGCCAATAACCATAACAAGTGTGCAGCATGTTTTGATTGGTTTGCAACCCATTGACTGTGTGGTTCACATTCACTGCACACAGCTGAGCCTATTTTCAGGAGCATTATACAGTCACAACACCAGCCAGTTCAACCTGAGGTGGTTTATTGCTGAGGTAATCCAAGCCATTCACAGGGTAACTAGAAATCAAATTATAAGGACATCAGCATCCAACCAGCTTCCTGTCAGTGACACTGGTAGGCCAAATAGACTTTGACACATCAAGTTGACAGGCTATTAAACCTTCCATTTGCCCAAGTAACAGGCATGGGACTGATATGATGCCACTGCTAGATACAGTATATATTACGTAACGTCGTAATATGTGTATTGTGGGGGACTGGGAACACAGAATAAAGAGTTCCATTGGCATCATGTCTTGTGATATTTGACTGAAATAAACAAATGCAGAATATATTTGTTTCAGGTTAAAACCCATGTTCAAGTACACATCACAAATAAAAATAGGTTTGGGGAATTCTAGCATGTCAACAGTATCAAGATTGGCAAAAAGGTGTGCAAATATTGGCTGTGTCTCAGCATACCAGCTGGTGGAACTACCAAATATCAAGAATAAATTCTGGTTAAACCACTGACATGATAATCAATGACTGTAGTTGCAAATGATTAGTTTGTCTTGCCCCTTTCATTCAAGTGCACTGGCCACCGACTCACAGGGCTATAATTATGCAGGATCAAGTTTGGCCAGTCACACGTTATTTTGTGGACATGCGGATGTTAACTGTTAAGCGATTTTACAAACTTTAAATTGTTTTTATCTGAAATGGACTACAAACACAGACGTGACACCATTTACACTAATTTCTAAGGCATAGCTGAGAATATCTGATTTTTGAAGACTTTTTGCTCCTTCATTTTTTACCCGTCCACCCATATTTCCACCCTTCCAAAACAGGTTTTACCCGTCCAAATGACAGGTGGATGGATCTATGCATAAAGCTACGCCACCGAGACATGTTTGCTTTGTTTTACTGTTATTTAAATTTGTATTAGATTGGAGGATGACACTCAGTGTGGTTGTGTTTCTTGCAGGCCGCTGCTGTCGTTCAAGCATCTGAAGCGCCGCCTCTCGCTCACCCTTAGAGGGCGCCACGGGCTCGACGAGAGCATGTCATCGCTGGCCGAACATCTGAGTCTGGAAGAGAACGGCGAAGTGAGAGGGAATGGTGAGTAGATGCTCCTTCTGGCAGAACACATCTTTAAGACAGGCATCTAGACAGACATGAGAACCTCAGTCAGTCTTATGAGCTCATAAGACTGATTTTGTTCTTTAAGATAAATTTCTCCTTAATCCATGAGTGCAAAAACCTGTTTTGTGAACCTCAATTATGTGACAATAAAATGCTTAATTTGATTCTTTTTTTAACATTTTTTCTATAATGGATATTCGTGTTTTGATGTTGGATTTTCTCGTGTGCACACCACTGTGAAGACTAGTTGCCAGAAACCAAGATGTTTGATTGTCTGGCCTGGGTCACTGGGTGATATTTCCAAGTAGAAGTTACGTAATAACAAAGTGCATCTTTGATGCAAGAACTCGCGACTTCAGTCACTCTGACACGATCAATACTCTGTGATAATGACACTGGGTGGACTTGTCATGTGACTTGAGAGGCTGTGAATGCCACGTCTAGCTCACACTTGATGGCTGTGGTGCAGTGGATGCACCAGAATATTTCAGTTGCTTCTAATAATTCATCGTTTGCAATATCATATCACTTGGTACATAAACCACGATATGGCCAACGGGTGTGTCGAATTCTTGGAACAGCTATCTCCAGGGACCAGCGTGTGACTGGCATCACTCACAGAAAAAGCAGTGCAGCTGTAAGAAAATATACATTTTTAAAATATGCATCTTTTTTCAGTCTCTTATGTGTAAGTTGTGTACAAATATCACATCTTAATTCAGTTTTAATGCCGTACTCAGGGAGTTGCTTTTTCCAAGATATTTTCTCTCTACTTCAGAAGGTATCAAATAATTTGACTAAATATTAAATATTTAGGCAGCTTTGAGATCAGCTATCCCTGTGTGCTTAGTATTAGTGATTATCATCTTTTATAAGTCTTCACAGTTTAATTATTATTTAAAAATTATATAATAAAATGTATCTATGTTCAGGATTATGTTTTAAATATAATATTAGACGAATATGACTCAGTATTTTCTTTTACTATTTTACATGAGCAAAAAACAATATCTGTTTTTGCAATTCAGGTAAGACATCTCTACAGTAATACAATTCAGGATATAATTATTTAGTGTGAAAGGTAGTGCAATTTTTACAGTTCTACAATTTAACAAGAAGGTGACATCAGGCCCTAGTTAATCCATTTTCCAGTGTTGCTATGTACTGCTAACTAATCACTTCATTCAGTGTAGTTTGTTCACTTTGACCTCACTTGACCTCTTTGTCTGCCCCGTGGGATCATGGGATTGTGTTTCCACCATCTAACTTTGGCCAGTCTCTCCCATGAGGCAGGATGTGTAGAGTAATTATTTCTCATTTTCCAGTCTTGTAAGCACACACTCAATGTTTGAAGGGCACATAAATTATACATTTTGCTTTGTGCATTTGATAAAACAGCCTAACTATGAAGCCATAGTTTCTATTATTATAACCAGCTGTATCTCCAGCACTAGCATGTTTATAATGTGTGTGTTAAACTTGATGCTATTCAGCAAAGCAGTCCAAATTAGTAAGAGACCAGAGAGCATAGCTTTATGTAGGGACCCGTCCACCTGTCATTTGGACGGGTAAAAACGAATATGGACGGGTAGAAATATGGGTGGACGGGTAAAAAAATTAAGGAGCAAAAAAACCCCATAGATATTGTTAGTTATGCCTTGAAACTTTGAAAGTGAGTGTAAATGGTGTCACATGTGTGTTTGTAGCCCATTTCAGGTCATCAGCCACATTTAAAAGTTTGTAAACTGGCTTAACAGTTAACATCCATGTGTCCACAAAAACAGGCAATAATGTTATCCTGCATAAAGCCCTGCCAGAGAGCCTTCCCATCCACTGATAAATGTATGTAGACATTTCAGTCAAAAGCATCTTCAACCTTCCCATAAACCTAAACATTCTGGCACATCAGACCAACCACAAAAGGGCATTTATACGTGGAGGAAGATCCTTCTAGATAGAGAGAGTTGTCTTTGACACCTCAGGGAGTTGCACACTATCTTGACATCAAAGCCACAGTGTGGTGACAACTGATGACATTGACATGTCAACACCACAGCTTCCTGTCATCAGCCACCAGTCGTCCACACTCCCAGGGTGCATTGGCCAGCTGGGGACAGGCTTGGGTCCAGTTTCCCATTGGGGACAACCCTGTGTTTGTTTGGCCACTGGGGCCAGGTTACTATTTATCCTGTTGTTGATAAATGTGGTAACGTTTTTCACTGTGTGAAGTGTGTCCAGCAGGGGATAAGTCAACGAAGATAGTTTGTATTGTTCTTATTAAAAAGTCTATTTATTTTCAAAGAATCTACTTTGAACATACCAAATGGTCATGCAAAACACCCGCCTTTGGTGATGATGTATGCCTTTCTTCTGTTGGTCATATATGGTCAAAGTATAAGCATTTACCCATCCTTGTTCCTTGGATATGTAAATCTTATACGGCTGCATTTCTGGGTTGGTCCTGATGACCACTACCTCCTGCAAGTGTGAGGTAAACAAAAGTAAACATTGACCTACCTCTGTGTCATGATTTGGGGCCATCACAACCACATTTGCTTAAATTACATTCACATGAACTTAGTCCACGACAGGTTACCATATTTACATCCCAGTGTAGGTGATTTATTTCCCCTGGACTAGATCGTGGGTTGGGCTTTTTAAATAGTGTCAGCCATTCGGGGAAATATGTGGTAATCATTGGTTTGATATAAAAAACAAACACGGGAATTTGGTGTGAAGTCACAGTAACAGTGCGTGCAATATTACGAAATGCATGGATGTGTGTGTGTGTGTAATATGCACTGATTAGAGGAAGCGAAATGTAATGGAGACTTATCATAACAGATACACTGACATGCCTGTTGGTGTACAGATAGTGAGCAGCCATGCTGGCAGTCTCTGTCTCAATGGTGCAGGTCTCTATCTCCATGCTGGCAGTCTCTATCTCATCAGGTTCTCTTACACAAAAATTGCACCTTCTTTGCATCATCACGTGTGACGATAATGATTATGAATAATCCAGTGGAAAGTTGATTGCTGTGTCCCCAGTACATCCTCCAGCTGCAGAATGTCTGGTACTGGTAGGTCAATTAAATGGCAGCAAGGGTAGGTATCTGACATCATTTATCAACTGTAATTACCCTCCCCCAGTTTGTGTACACACAACCATGCACCCTTTGTTGTGCCCAGTCCAATTCAGTGCAACCCACCGACCCTGTGGAAAGTGGACCGGTCCACTACAGCCTTCAGTGGCACCCGTGTCCCCTCTGCCTGGCAGCGTGGACCGGCCCTGATTGAGCCATGCTGGACACACAAAGGTGACTGGTGAGAGCCAGGAATCAAGCAGTGACCATCTAGTGCAGTGACAGATGTGACAGTTGGAGGTTGACTGCTGTTAGTCAAGGCGGACATAGTTACATGGTGACGTGACCTGGTCTCGCAGGATTTCGGAATCTGACTGCTGCGGAGTTGTTTGGATGGGCTGAAGTGCGTACAGGTCGTTGGCGTGCCTTCTCTCAAATTAGATCTGTTTATAATTAGTGCAAAGTGTTTCCATGTGGATCCTCACCTCCGGGCAAGGCAACAAAGACCCTGCTCCCTGTTTCGTGCCAGCCGGGCCCGGCATCATGGATTTACGTCTGATCCTCAGCGGTTGTTCCCTCCGCAAACTCAGCCTCGGCGGTGTGAAAACAAAACGGAATAAATCGCAAGGTCAAAGTGCGCCGGATCGCAAACCCAAGGCGGTTGTGCCGGTGGTGAAGGAGCCTCCGCCGGAACGGTGGACGCACAAGGGATCGCAGAGTCTCGGTAGGTCTCACGGGCGACCGTCTTGCGATGCTTGTGATTATTTATTAGCTTATTACATTTATTAGCTCATTGACAGTTGTGCTGTCATTGTGGGTTACTTTGGTGACACACCCAGTAACTTTACTGATTAATGAGTGATCATGTCACAGAATTGTCAAGGGACTTCTCCCTTGTTGACCAACTAATAGAGCCAGTAGACACCCTGTTGACTGGCTGATAGAGACAGTGGACACTGTTGACTGGCTTATAGAGACAGTGGACACTGTTGACTGGCTGATAGAGACAGTGGACACTGTTGACTGGCTGATAGAGACAGTGGACACTGTTGACTGGCTTATAGAGACAGTGGACACTGTTGACTGGCTGATAGAGACAGTGGACACTGTTGACTGGCTGATAGAGACAGTGGACACTGTTGACTGGCTGATAGAGACAGTGGACACTGTTGACTGGCTGATAGAGACAGTGGACACTGTTGACTGGCTGATAGAGACAGTGGACACTGTTGACTGGCTGATAGAGACAGTGGACACTGTTGACTGGCTGATAGAGACAGTGGACACTGTTGACTGGCTGATAGAGACAGTGGACACTGTTGACTGGCTGATAGAGACAGTGGACACTGTTGACTGGCTGATAGAGACAGTGGACACTGTTGACTGGCTGATAGAGACAGTGGACACTGTTGACTGGCTGATAGAGACAGTGGACACTGTTGACTGGCTGATAGAGACAGTGGACACTGTTGACTGGCTGATAGAGACAGTGGACACTGTTGACTGGCTGATAGAGACAGTGGACACTGTTGACTGGCTTATAGAGACAGTGGACACTGTTGACTGGCTGATAGAGACAGTGGACACATTGTTGACTGGCTGATAGAGACCATGGACATATTATAGACAGATGGCTGTGCACACATTATTTACAGTAGAGACATTGTTGCCTTAAAGACGGGTGCTCTAGAGACTGACTGATAGAGACCATGGATACACTGATGATCACCTGACAGAGACCATGGATACACTGATGATCACCTGACAGAGACCATGGATACACTGATGATCACCTGACAGAGACCATGGATACTGTGTTGACTGACTAATAGATAGTCAAGAAGCCATGAACATGTACTAATAGTTGACTGACTTGACAGATGCCATAGACACTGGTTGACAGAAACGGACAAATTATTGCCTAAAATGACACCTTGTTGACTGGCATAATTTTGTTATAGAGACAATAGATGCTGGCTGGACCATGGAGTCGTTGGACACCTTGTTGTCTGCCTGATACACTGACACATAGAGACCGTAGATGCTGACTGAGAGACCGTAGATCTAGATACTGATAGAGACTGTGAACATCTTGTTGACTGTCTGATAGAGTGATACATGATGATAGAGACCGTTGAATCTGACTGAGAGAGACTGTAGATACTGATAGATAGAAACTGTGAACACCTTGTTGACTCTGATGGAGAGGAGGCCACTGACCCCTGTCTCCGCTCATCTTGAGCCTCCTCCATCTCTCCACCTCCCCCCTGCGGCAGATGAAACCAACTGAAAGCCAATACATGGCATAAGTCGACCACGGGCCTCCTGCCACTGCCAATAATCAGATATTTTAGAAATCCCAGCTTCAGAAGACTTGTCTGTGTGCGGAAAGCATTCTCGGAAGCGTAGATACCCGCAGGCCGTCCACAAAACACCGACATTTGACACAGGCCGTCCACAACACACCGACATTTGACACAGGCCGTCCACAAAACACCGACATTTGACACAGGCCGTCCACAACACACCGACATTTGACACAGGCCGTCCACAACACACCGACATTTGACACAGGCCGTCCACAACACACCGACATTTGACGCAGGCCGTCCACAAAACACCGACATTTGACACAGGCCGTCCACAACACACCGACATTTGACACAGGCCGTCCACAACACACCGACATTTGACACAGGCCGTCCACAACACACCGACATTTGACACAGGCTATCCACAACACACCGACATTTGACACAGGCCGTTCACAACACACCAACATTTGATGCAGGCCTTTCACAACACACTGACATTTGACGCAGGCCGTTCACAACACACCGACATTTGACGCAGGCCGTTCACAACACACCGACATTTGACGCAGGCCGTTCACAACACATCAACATTTGATGCAGGCCGTTCACAACACACCGACATTTGACACAGGCCGTTCACAACACAGACATTTGACACAGGCCGTTCACAACACACCGACATTTTATGCAGGCCGTTCACAACACACCGACATTTGACGCAGGCCGTTCACAACACACCGACATTTGACGCAGGCCGTTCACAACACACCGACATTTGATGTGTCACTGAGGTGGCGACAAGCACAATTGACGCTAATCACAACATGCATGCATGCTGGATGATGGTTGATAGGAAGCCGGACTAGCTGTAACAACCAGATAGAGAGCACCGGGCTAGAGAACTGTGCGCTTTCAGCAGCAGTGGTCATGAACAGCAAGGATGGTGGCATGCACTTGATGAATCATTAATTAGGAATAAGGATGTTGTATCGATGGGCGCATCCCTGCATCACATTAGTGTGCTTCCTACGTTGTATTTAAGTATTTTTCATGTTGTGGTTATTGTCACTTTTAATATTTGACACCTCAGAGTATTTAGTTCAACAAATACACTATAAATGTCAATGTAACTTTTAATATTTGACATCTCAGATTATTTGGTTCAGTGAATACACCACAATATAACTTCCTTTAAATTTAAATGGATATTTATGTATAATTAATTATGTAAACTTCTGATGTAGTTTGACTTAAAATAGTATTTTTAACTTGTTGTTTTAAAAGACTAATACTGTATAAAGAACCACATTAATTGTTTTCCGTTTTAACTACTGTTCTCAATTTATCATCAACAAATCTAGAATGCACATCACTTAGTGTAAAATCTCCCTCCCCCCAGTTCAAAATTCCAGCACCAAGCCCTGGAGACTGGGTGCTTAATATTCATATGGGTGATGTGTTTAGTTTGGGGACCAGCTGTCCTGTCACATGTCTCTCTCTCTCTGGTGAGAGGTGACACAAGTGTCCCACCTACAGCTGCTGCAGATGACACTCATTTCTCACCAGATGTCAGTGATATATTTGAACAGTGTATATAATTTTAAATGCAGGGAATGGACAATAATGTTCATTGGTTGCCCCTCCCCCAGTGCCCCCTGCCCCTCTGTCACCCTTTGCTACTTCCCCAGGGATGACACAGTGATGCAGCTCCTCTCTAGAAGTCAATCATAGAAGTAGTCATTTATTCTGCAAGTTCTTTGTTATTAAATTTTCCTTTTTCAGTAAACATATCCAGTACTATCTATAACCACCTACTCATTCTTACAGCCTAGAGCTTTATGCAGGATAACATTTTCCAAACTTTTGATAGACACGTACTTGTCAACTGACATACAATATCATACATGCCAGTCAAGATGTGTGGTGATGACCTAAAATAAACTACAAAACACCCATTGTGAGTGACACCCCATTTTCAAAGCATAACTGACAACATGTATAATTTTGGAAGACCTATTTGTGCTCCTTATTTTTTACCCATCCAATGATATTTCTCCCCATCCTAAATGGGTTTTATCCATCCAAATGATAGGTGGACAGGTCTCTGCATAAAACTAAGATACATGTGAATGAACTGGAGTCATGTGGAATGAACTAACCTAAAGGGAAACACATGCACTACATAATGTTTGTCATTTATGACATGTTGGTTGCTTTAGTGTTCACAAATAATATCTGTACATAATGTGTTAGAATTGTGCTTTGCTGTTTCAACAATTTTTATTTTTCGAAAGGCACAGTTTTTATTCAAATATGTTTAGTTTAGCATTTGGACAGTGTATCTACAATTATTTAGCTTGTATTATATAGGTTTATATCTTCATTGCATTAATTGTAGTACAATTTATAACAGTCTATAAAGGTAAATAACAGAGGAACTCGCATTCTACCTTGTATAATGTACAACCTCTACAAAACAGTGTACTAAATACACAATTATATAATGATGTCGAATTGCTAGTAGCCCTGATTCATAGAGCCAGTGTATTTTAAATATGCATGGTACAGTGAGAGGGTCATGATTATTACATGTTTGACTGTTACGGTGCACTAGTTTTGGCTGTTGCACTAGATTAGAACTTGCACTGTGACATGCACCCAGCCCTAGTGAAGCAGTGCCTCTTATGTAAGTCACCCACTTCTGGCTGATGACAACAGCGGGTGGCAGCGTATAAATATCACGACTCTGTTAAACTTCTCTCTGTATGAACCAATTAAGATTTACGTATGATAACACTTAGTGTCCGGGTTTTATAAATCGAACTTTGATTTATTGACAAAAATTGCACCATTGTGTGTCAAAAATGAGCAGGAATGTAGAGAGCTGGTTTACTCTGTTTTGAATATGTTTTTGTTCTAGTCATGAACTTTGGGTATAGATTGAGTACACATAAAAAGGATTGTGGCTTGCATGACATTGAGGTGCACCATATACAGGGTGATGTACCAAGTACACTACACCTTGTCATTGCCCCTTTAGCATTTAAAGGGTAGGGTTACAGAGTCTGTGTTAGGGTTTGGGAGTTGTGATAGAGTTACATTTTTGGTGAGTCTGTTTGGTACAGCTGACATCCCGTCCAAGACCTCCTCACTTGAGCCAATCCTTTCAGCCAGAAATAGCCATAGACAGTTCTGCGATGCCTTAGACAGACGTCATTGTGTCTTGGGTCCACCATCACCTGATCAGGTCTTCAAATAGGGAGGGAAGGGGGAGGGGGAGGGGGGGGGGACAACACTAGGTTTTACATAGGCTGCTATTATAACCTATACGTTCTCAGCATATGTAACAGGAGGTAGCAATTTCCTCTCATGGCCAAGTGACCTTTCCTACTTCATAGGATTGTCTTCCACCCCTTTATGTCAATTAGGCTTGTTTACAATATACCTATAATGTTTGGTTTTTAACTTGTTCATTTTGCATGAACAGCACTGAGATTGTGAACAATGTTTTGAGTGCATTAAAAGTTCTTTTGTTGGGCAGTATTTCTTCAATTAGTATGTGTATTCTAGTGTTAAGAACAATATAATATATATATATATATATATATATATATATATATACATATACAACATATACATATACAACATATACATATACATATACAACATATACAACATATACATATACATAAATATATATATATATATATATATATATATGTTATTGAAACATTGAGGAGACCAACCAATGGTTTGGGACTACAGTAGGTGATACAAGAGTCAGCCCAGTTTCCAGCAGTGCCCACTTGGTTTGGTTATAAATGTGGGCCAATATGGTGGAGATAAGATAAGGTACTAAGATTAGATAACCTACAGAGATAAGATATGCTACAGTGTACTGGGCTGATGCTATTTTGGTGGGCCTTTTGCAGTTGCTGACTTTGATCAATTAATGTTGTGTGTGTTACAAATGGGAAGGAACCCTTTATAAATACCTTGAGTATCTAAGAAGGCTGGGATACAAATGATAGCAATATCATAGCATGGAGGAAGAAGAGTGTTGGAGGGAAGGAGGGAGTGATGGAGGGATTGGGGCAGAGGTGTGAGGGGAGGGCAGGAGGGGAGAAAGGAAAGAGCCTGATGGTTGGGAAGAACAGTGGAAATGTAAATGTGAATCTGAATTGAAATGTGATTTACTTACTTTGAAAGAAAAATAGAGTATATTTTGTAACACAACTCATTGTAAAACAAGCAGTGAAATTTGCACGCAGGGCACCCCAAAGGTCCTATCTTGGGATACTTTTGGCCCATCAAACCGGTTATTTGGAGTTAAAGAAATGGCGGGCTGTACCCAGTGGAATAGGTGCTGGTATGGTGTCAACACAAACCCATCTGTATGTGGCCGGGTGGAGGGAGGCAGGGTGTAAGAATGCCCCTAGGTGGGAGGAACTGGAGTATTTGTGCGCCCAGATGTACCATCTGGCTTGTCTGTGAGGGTTGTAGCCCTAGCCAGATCTGTTCACAGGGTATCATGTGCAGAGTAGCTAGCTCCACAGTGTATATCTATGTGTAGCTCAGACAGAAGACGTACCAGCCAGTTCCTCAGTCGACATGTGAAGTTCATATGCTACTGATAGGATGATAGGATCGATTACAAAAGGGTAGAGTTCTGTTAATATTTACTGGTTAAAGGTGTAATTAAAGTATCTACGGTTGGTTTTATCCAGGAAAAAAACACATGTAAAGTGTAGAGATTGCAGGATGCTAGTTTGTGAATTTCGCCTAATTTTCTGCAACCAGTTATTGCTAGATGTAAGCAATCTCATTGATCACAGTTAACGTTGTAAACTAGTACTTACTGCACAGTTGATCTGCTGTCATTGTACTGAAACAGTCTGAGTTGTGTCAATCATGTCCGCTGCTCTTACAAGAGCACGTGGACTGCTGCGTTGAATGTCATTTTGCCAAATGTTGTCACATTTACTTTGATCTTTATTAGCTTTATGTTCTGTGTAACCTACATAAATATGAGTTATTAGCTACAGCATTTTTCAACATTTACCCCTTGTAATTCATAATCCATGACAAATTGGACTACATGGATCATTCATTTGCTTGATGCATGACTAATTTTGACTACCAGTGAAAATTAATGGTGTTTGACCTATGCCATGTTCAGCACAGTGCATATATATTAAGCTTGACGAATCAATAAAAAATCTTTGGATTGGCATTTCTTTCAGAAATTAAAGTTCAAAATTACAATTCTATTTTATTTCCATTTTGCCAAAGAACAAAGGCAGATCCATAATCCAGGTAATAACATTTTTGACACCAGCAGCGTATACCAAGCTGATTGCATTGTGACCTGCAAGTACGTTTGAGCAAGCATCGTGATGCCAATTCACAATGAACATACTTTTTATTGGGCACATGGTGTTTATGTATACAACGTTTAAAAGAATACAAATTTCATTTCACAGTCAGTAAGCCACAGCTGGTGTATTTTATGTTATATCTTCTGCCTGCAGCATATCGTTCTAGACAAGTTTGTGTTATATCTCCTGGTATTGAACTCTAGGTAGCACCTGACCTGGTCGTTTTACAGAGGTCTTCTGCATTCTTACACAGCAGCTGGTCGCTCCAGGGAGTGATACACTGTATGTTCAGGTGCATAAGCCACATGTGGTCGTTCTTTCAAGTTGTGCGTTCTCCCGCTTCCTTAAGCCGCGGCTGGTCCTTAGAGAGAGGTCTCTATTGCCAAGTGGGACCAGGTGACACTGTGTGCACCTGACGCGTCTGTCATTATGGCCGCTGCGATGACTGTCATTTCCTGCCTCCCCTGGCCGTCATTTCCTTCTCCTTTCTGACGAGTTGGCGAAGACAGTCGGACAACCGCGGTGCTTCCAGGAAAGTCAGCTCACAGGCGAGCCGCGTTTCTATTCACATGAGCTGATTGTGTGGAGGCAGCGATCACAGGCAGCGGGGCCCACGGCCACGTTTCTGGCAATCGGGGCGCCGAAGTGTTGATTGACATTTACGCTTGAAACAATGTCCGTTGATTAGGTTGACGAGGAACGTTGGAGGGAGGTGGTGGCAATTGTGTCCGTGTGCGTCACACCCAGTAGGTGTATATGCGTGTACGTGTGCATGCATGCATGTTTGTGTGTATAAGCTTGGACGAGAGTCTCGTGTTAACGTATTAATACGTTTCTCGTTGGGATTGATGCTTGTAGACAAGGTTTGGAATAATGTAGCTCCTAAGATGATAGGTTCTAAACCACACAATCCTAATATATGTCGTTGTATAATAAATAAATTTTGAATGAAAGAAATTATTATGTGGAAATATATTTATAGATACCAGTAAATGTTCAAATATCATTCCAAATCTATTTCATTAAAAATTATTCTGCATGAACTACTTTTTGAATAATTCCTGATGTGGTATCAAGAACACATGTAGTATTTGACTAACCCATTCTTCGACTAGTTAGGTGTCCACTGGTTTTAAAGAAGTAAGATAGTGTTAGTGTTATTTCGATTAATACTTTTTGTAGATGATTGGGTGATTCACTCTTACAGCTAATTACCCAATTATGATCTTATGTGATCAATATTTTCATTTAAATATATCATTTAGTTTTTGAGAAATACGTTCGAGAACAGAGTTACATAACTATTTCTGTTTCATGAACAAATTGCCGTTGACCTTGTACCCGTGAACCCGAAACTCATTGCCAGCACTAGTGACACGCGGAAATAAAATGTCACACAGGAATAAACTGACACATCTCAGTCCATGCTAGAAACCGTGATTTCCCCAGCCTCTGTTGGAGTCAATCTGGTACTGAGGACAGGTGCAGTGGTTCCAAGAACCCATCCCCTGGTGGCAGTGGTTGACACACTGTGAAGAGGCCTCAC
>OZ024854.1:25388317-25490400 GCA_964017155.1 Oasisia sp. SBJ-2009
TAATAACCTTGGTATCAGTGCTGACATTTGTCATCATGCTCAAACTCCACCAACACTGTAGGCACAATAGAGAAAGTATGTAGCCTTTTGTAGTCACTGTTTTAAAAACTGGGCAACAGATTTCATTCTTGGCAAGGGTTTGTGATAAATATATTCCCTGTAGCCTGACTTGGTTGTACCATTTAGCATGTGTCAGGCCCAACAATACCCACACACCTACAAAACTGCATTCACAGGCTTTATGAATCCACAATGGAATGCGGTAATATAGTATTTGGTGACAGAGCATGTCATTATTCTGTTTACGTACCTAACCCACTTCCTGCATAATCTCATGCTAGATTACTAGCGAATGATTATCCTCTGTATGAATGGATTATCAGGCCGGCCATCATGTGAAATTGCTCCTATTTTCATATTACGTACTTCCCTCGAAAGCGCAAATAGGTTGTGTAGAATAAATAATAGAAACCAGCTTGTGGTGATTCAGGTTTACTTTGGAAGAATATTATTGTACATATATACATTATATGTTAATGTATTAGATGGTTTGTTTTTTAAATAATAATATAAACACACACAACATCTGTTGTTTTAAGGACCAAGGCTGTGTAGAAAGTGGACTTTTATTCGGTGCACCTTTTCTATTTTGGACCCCAGTTTGTTTTAGCGGTGTTATATTTAGCCATGCGCTGGCAGTGGGCCATTTGCTGGTTCGTTATCGCACAATGGTTGGTTCTGTTATGTACACATAAGTAACAGAAAAACCTCTGTGTTTAGATAAGGTAATGACTGAGAATTACCTTGTCTCTTACACAAGTAGGTGTTTGTTTAGGGCTAGATAAACAGTGGGTCTGTCTGGGGTGGAGGCGGGGTCAATCAGTGCATCTTTGATAACCCAAGTACCCAACTAGGGAGTGAAGCTTCTGGTCAGTGCACAAGTAGCACAACATCATTATGGGATGTGTGTAGTTTAAACTGCATCAATAATGCTATGATAGAAAGCCTGATATATGAAGGATTCTTTCATACTCTTCATAGCCTGGGAGTACTGATTTGTGCTGCTCAAATGCTGATTGTTGATCAATCATCAGGGGAGGGGGGGCTTGAGGGGGTCCTTGGGGGGGCTTGAGGGGTCCTTGGGAACTACCTGTTTTTACATGGCTTGATATTGTTCATTGTTGTTGCAACTGGTTTGTTTTTATTAATATGTTGGTGTATTGGCCCAAATGGTTGCGTTTTGCATCCTTTTAAATTACATCCATTTTTTGGTTTACAACATGCAAATGAAACGTTATAGGTTTTGACATTTTGTGATTACTTGTAATTGTTCTTTGTGAAGGAAATAACTATGAATAGAGAAATTGGTATATATTTGAGAACTACAGCAACTAAATTAATCAAGAGTGTGTATTCATAGTGGTAGTGTATATCATTTGGGCATCAGTGTGCCAAGTGTTCTTTTAGGACAACAGTTGTACCTGGTGGAGTTCTGCAGCATCAGACACGCTTAGAGTACTTTTGGGGCTTGGAGCTGGGTAGGGCAGGGTCATACCCAGTAGAAGTAGACACTGCCCCTGTTAATGACGACCCAGCCTAGCGTCTGGCAAAGCCAAAGCCCCCAGGGTTTGATTCTGTGATTGTAGTAAGCCACACAGCCTCCAGGTAAGAATTCACCCCAAGCCAACCAGTGTTCTAGGAACATGTTCCAGGAAGATTGGCATCCTGCAATTAGCTCCTTTCTGTAGGCCCTGAAAGTTGGCGGATCGATGCCATTGATTCAGAGATGCTCTCCTGTGCTCTAGCGCTCGCCAAGATGGAGGTCCTACTGTCATCAGTGTTCATGCGTTGCCGTGGTAACATCCTTTTTATTCACACATCTGTCATCGTGTGTGTCTTGCTAAGTGTGCGTTTAGCGGGGCTGTCTTCAAAGTTCTTGGAATGTGGCTTGTGTGAGGGGCTGTCTCCCAGCGTCGTGATGTGACGGCGATTTCAGGTTGTTGTCTCTAGTTCACTGGTGGATGTACATGGATTATAGTTGTAATATATCCTGGCATCCTATCTCATATAACCTCAGATTTGTTGTCTTCTAAAGGTCTGGTAAAGGAGTCATCATACTGATGACATAACTATCTTTCAGCTGGTTTCTATATAGGGCATGAAAAACGAAGTAAATCTTGGTATAACTTAGTGAGCATTATAAAAATACAATAAAAGCACTAGTCTGTTGTGGCATTAAATACTCTCTAATGGGAGTTGATGCGCTGTTGAGAACTGTTGTCGGTGAGATGCACTGCACTGCTAGTGCAGATACACTCTACGTAAGAGGTCATGGAAGCTCTGGGTCATAATAATAGACTCCGAAAGGAACCACCATATCACATTAATTTACAGTATAATCAGTATAACTAAGTTATAAACTTGCATACTTTAAAGATACACTAAGCAATCTACTATGAATATTGTTATTACAGAATAGGATGTTACACACAAGAAAGAGAAAAGTAAATATAAATACTAAGTTGCTGTGTGTGTATATATGTGTGTCACACACACACATATATACACACACATTCATTCACAATCAAAATAGACAAAACAAAAGTAAATAAAATACAGACTAATAATAGTATATAAATCTAACTACAATTATATTAGTGTAATGATGGTTTGAGGTGAGGTAAATTGAGATGATCTAGATACCTGTGCTAAGGCAGTCGTTGTATGACTGTAGGTTTGTAGATCACAATGGCTCAGGGGTAGAGCTTTGGACTCTCGACTACGAGAACCCTGGTTCGAATCCTGTGCTGTGGTGTTAAAACCTTGGCCAATTTTTTTCACTCTCCAGTTCACTCAGCTGTATAAATGAGTACCTGGCTATAGACAGTGGTGACTATGTGTATGAGCAGCCTTTCGCACATTAGTTGTAGCACGTGGCTGGATGCTTTCCCACAGAAGTTCAGATGGTATTTGATTGAACAGGGCTACCGGGGAAGTAAAATGTAAAAGCCCTTTGAGCAGTCCTAAGGTCTGGATACTGCGCTATATAAAAACTTACCTTTACTTTTATTTTACTTTTTCTAGGTGTGATCCATGAGAACCCTCGCATGGGGTCGGACGGAGAGAGTGAGGAAATCTCGGGGACCTCAGATGAGAAGGATGACGTCATATCACCTGTGAAACTTAGGGCAAAGCATCCAAGGTTTAGTGCGGTAAGTTGTTTTGTATATTTGTAGAAGTACTGAGTGTATGGTAAGTTGTTTTGTTTACTAGCAGAAGTACTGAGTGTGTGGTAAGTTGTTTTGTATACTAGCAGAAGTACTGAGTGTGTGGTAAGTTGTTTTGTATACATACTAGCAGAAGTACTGAGTGTGTGGTAAGTTGTTTTGTATACTAGCAGAAGTACTGAGTGTGTGGTAAGTTGTTTTGTATACATACTAGCAGAAGCACTGAGTGTGTGGTAAGTTGTTTATATGTAAACCAATATACATAGAAACTAGTCAAGAAGTGCATTATGACGTGAAGTAAACAACAAACATCCATCTTCAACGCATAGTTGACTACTAGTTTTAAAGAATGTTTTGCTCTTTATTTTTTTGCCTGTCCACAACCCATCTAGTGATATTTCTACCAGTCCAAAATGTGTTTTACCAGTCCAAATGACAGGTGGACAGGTCTCTACGTAAAACTATGGTTACTGTTACAAATCTGTTGGCTTCCCTGAATATTTCAAGTTTTGCACCTACGAATACTTTAGCTCTATAAAACTATTATAAATGCTTCATAGCCTCAAGCTGCAGACAGAGAAGCATTTGTTTTATCAACAAGAGACATTTATCACTAGTCTGGCAATATGCTTCTTTCGATCAGTATTTTATTGGCAGACGTTTAGTCATTATAAAATTAGGCAGTGTCTACATCGCAATAAATTTGGTTGACATTTTGAACTATATTTTGGCCACATCTCATCAGTAACCTGAATTTGCTGTGAGTATGCATCATCTGACTAAGTTAATAAACATATTGAGACATGGAACCATATTTGGTCATTTAAATAAAATTTATTTTGAGGAAACAATATCTAAAGGAACAAGCCATGAACGTGGAATCCTATACACCATCACATACACAGTAAATCACAGAGTCGCTGTTGATCAGATTGGTTATGGCTGGTTCGGATCGGTGAAGTTCCCACATTAATTTTCCAACTTTTTTCCATATAATTTCATTAGGAGCCGTGCCATGCCCCCGAGCCAAATTGCGTTTTTGGTTCGGGTAAACCTACGGCAGTTGTTTTTTGTCATGCCGCCAGCGGAAATGAGGCTGATTGCTGCTCCCAGCTGGGGGTGTCAGGGGCAGCACTCACCCTCCCAGGGAGGGGGGAACCTCCCGGAAAGATAATCACCGGAGGAAATGATGATGTGCATTTGCATTATTTGGGTTATTCATGACATTGACCCTTGATGACTTCATGAAACATGGGTTGGTTAGTGGATCATATAACAACAGATCATGGATCCTACATGTTATCTTGCAACAGGTCATGGATCCTGTGGTTGTAATTTCACAATAGGTCACAGATCACATGGATGTGATCTCACAACAGATCACAGATCACGTGGGTGTGATCTCATACCAGATCACAGATCATGTGGGTGTGATCTCACACCAGATCACAGATCATGTGGGTGTGATCTCACCAGATCACAGATCATGTGGATGTGATCTCACACCAGATCACAGATCACGTGCATGTGATCTTACACTAGATCACAGATCATGTGATCTCACAACATGCCTTATGTTCTGTTTCTGTTAGTTGGTGTGATCTGACATCAGATCATGTGGCTGTGATCCCACAATAGGCCGTATGTTCTGTTAGTTCTTCCTGTCACATGTTCTTGACAGGATAAATTTGAGGAGCCAACAGCAAAGTCCCAACTGTCAGTGTGCAGTATGTGACATGATGACATTAGATTAGAAAAATGGCAAGGCATACTTCACATTTGAGTTCTTTGATGACTGTTAAATGTGACATAGCTGTCTCCATTCTCTGGAGGTTGACTGGCCGTGCAGCCACATGTGGCCGACTGTCCTTTGTTTGGATGGCATTCAGAAAGAATCTTTAATCTTATTGTCTTCAAAAACACATCACAAACACAGAAACACTGGTCACAT
This sequence comes from Oasisia sp. SBJ-2009, assembly GCA_964017155.1. Lineage (NCBI taxonomy): Eukaryota > Metazoa > Annelida > Polychaeta > Sabellida > Siboglinidae > Oasisia > Oasisia sp. SBJ-2009. The sequence continues at coordinate 25,393,496 of OZ024854.1, forward strand.
GTCAAAGTTACAAGATTACATAAAGCAAGGATTTCTGGAATCTCTTCGGTTGATGTTAAGTTAGTTAACAGAGTGTCAGACTGTCAGTTTAAATTGTTAAAATGACATACAGACAAATGCACAGTGAGCTAGCTAGCATGGATGCATTTTCAGATATGTTTGATATTTTTGTAAAATTAATTTGAAATTAGATATGTAACAAAAGACTGAGAAGGCAACTTTAAATTAAAATGACACTGGTAGAGATTGGCAGCCATTAAACAGTTAGCAGCCTGTCATCTTGTTAAGGTGTGTGCACAGATAAGTAAAAAATCACAATGAACAAACTCGGGTTTCCTCCTCCGAGAGAGAGAGAGAGAGTGATGGATAAATCACATGCCAAAGCTGTCTGACTCCGCACCAGGGATTGGCAGAGCCTGCTGCCTGTGGGGTGGGGGTGGGGGTTGTGGTTGCAGCCCTGTTCTGTACCGACTGTAGTGTGTATGCTACTCTCACCGATGCTGTTGGTGTGATGTAGTGGTGTGTAGCTTAGTGTAGTTGAGTCTGTTTGTTGTGATTTTGTCGGGACAATCGGGGAGGATAGAACGGTTTGTCACAATGACACATCGAGCATACGTGATGTAACCACCTTCCCGGAAGTGACAGGAACTGTGGTGGTATTTCGGAAGTGGCGGTGTAGACTCGGTGGTCTAGGCACAGACAGAAGGCGACTGACACCCCGGGTCTGTCCTGACGGGATAACTAGGCTCTTGACACTCGAGTGGATCATGTTTGTCGGCGTTGGATAACTCTCGATCGCACTGCACAGCGCGGCGCGGCGTTTGTATTTACTGTTTGTTTGCGCTCATTTCATGTGGTCATTCATACTTTGTGGATGCACGCAACTTGTGTGTGTGTGTGTATGCAGTTTGGGATGTTACTACCGTCATTCTAGATCAAGTGAGCCACTCGGCTGTGTTTGCTTAAACGGTGGACTGTCAAGTACAGCAGAATTGAAGCCGACTTAAAACGTTCAGTTTGTGTGTGATGAGTGGTGCCGTGGTGGAGGCGAGATTACGTCAGTCGTCACTGATGTCAGATTAATTTTAGCTTCAGCATGCGCTCGCAGACACGCCATGCCGTCTTGGAATAATACCCGTCGTCTCAACACAACTTGAGGGAACCTCATAGGCCGGTTGGAATGTAACGGTGCCATTCTATTTGCGGTTGAAGTCTTGGGCAGGCGATTGAAAGATTGCAACAACGTTTGGGACGACAACGCAGGTTCCGGCGAGATCACTTGAGTGGCGTCTCTGCTATTCTCGCGTCTGTCACACGCTCAGCTGCACCTACCTGTCCGTTAGGCAGCGGCTGCCACAGACTGACATTTAGGTGGCAATCACGGCGGGACGGCAGTGATACCTTGTCCGGCTGACGTCTTGGGTAGTACAGTGCATTGTCGGTGACAACTGGAATGGAGTGACCAGTGGATGATCTCTATACAGACATACTGACATCTGCCTGACTTACTTGATCACAATTGGAATACCACCGGAGACGTTTGCATGGCATTTGTTGCTGTTTTGTCACATTTACATCACAGAAATACAGCCGGAATTTCATTCACGGTTGCGGACACATCCATTGTTATCGACCACATGGTTACAACAACAAATTAAAGTTGCTGATTTTCGTGGAATCCAATGGCTTCCCAGAATGCAGTGTCACAGTTTGTCGCCGGGATTACGCGGAGATATAACGGTTGCACGGTGTAGTTCACAGAGTGCGTGACATGTTGTTCCAATGAAGATGTCAATGACAGAAACAGAGTGAATTGGCAGGAAGATGATGAGCATCACAGCAGCGATGGGCTGCCTTCTGAGCGTGTGCAGACGAGACCATTTGTATCACTCACAGCTTATTGAAGTGAGTATCGTTGAGATGGTTTTACACTGCTGGGGAAGTAGTTAGATCTATGGTCGAGGTTCTGTAATGCGTGGGAGGGTGGAGAAACAACCACTGCCATAGTTTTGTCTTCATAATGTGTACGAAGGTTACTGTAATATGATATATTTATGACCATGTAATTATATCACAAATCATCAAATGTAATCAATTACCGTCGTGATAATAGTTAAAATGTATGAGAATGGTTACTGAGAAAATGAGTGGAATTGTGATTATTTTGTTTGTAATTACCAAGGTAGTAGTAGTGTGGCCAGACTCCAGTGATTGGGTATATAAATACTTTTCAGCCAAGTTCAACTATGATTACTCATAAACAGTCAGCAACCTCAGACTCACATACAGTTAGTAGGACACTGTTGTATGAACAGTCTACATTTGGTCAGCATCAATGTTCAAACACACCATTACTGTGCAATCTTAGCCGACAACCAAACCCTTTCCCCTTGTTTCACGACCTTTAATTATTTGCTCCTGTCGTCTTTCTCTGCCAGTATTTGTTTACTGACTCTTGAACCGGTCTACTCAACTAAGTCAATATTATTATTCAAATAATATTGGCAGCTGCAACCATTTGTAATCAGACTTTCTCTGATGCGTTATTTAATTAGAGAAAGCCGAAACCATCTTTCCGGGACAAAGTTAATTGGGAGCGGCATTGTTATCAGTAATTATGACAGAATGAGATTGGATCTCTGTTGTATTATTTGCAATCCTGGAAGAGTGGAGATTATGAGGAAACATGATGAAGTTTGGTTGAACACTGAATGGTTAACTTAGCATATTAGCTGGATACAGTTACTTCGTGAAAATGCACAATGACAATGTATGTTACTAGTAAAACTACTGACAAAAAAAGTATTTTTTGTATAAAAATGTATTTACAAGATATTGTTTTAGCAGTACAGAATCATTAATGCTGTAATAGTCATTGGTTCACAATTTATAGTCGTACCGGCCAAAGAGTCAAGTTGCAATAATTGAACGAACACAGATATGTCACATTGTGTTGTTCGAAACTTGTAATATTGACATGAATTTCTTATTAGGTAAACCCAGTATAAGCATGTGTAACATGTTGGATTGACTAACTGTTTTATTCAGATCAAATATCACTACAACATACATTTACACCAAATCAAATGTGCCATGAGTTATCACGCATCTGTCTAGTAACAAAACCATTTCCTGTTCAGCTGCTACATTCGTCATTTGACGATCACAAGAAAACTGAACTTTACATGATTCATCCACTTGAATCAGATCTGTATTAACTTAAGTAGGACACAGTGATACACATCCTCCTCTTAAAAGATCGGTTTTATTTATGTGAAATGTGTAAGACTGTGAACAAGGTGAGGGTTCTGCCATAAATATGCCATCAGAGTGTGGTGGATGATGCCCAGCCTGGTTGTGATTTATGACCAAGGCCAGCCCAGCCACAAGTCTGGAGGGCTTTGGGAGAACATGGGAAGAATCCAAAGTGAAAGAAACTAGAGAATGAGCACTGACAGCTGCTGGAGTCGGCAGCTGTGGTGTGTGCACATACAAGCACACAGCAGCTGGATCGCCACAGCTGTGACATCCCCACACCCCAGTGCCAGATACCGCCCTGTTCACCCTGCCACATGCATAAAAATGCACGTTTTATCTCGGGAATGTTCCCGGCAGCTGATGGAAATGGGATCTTTCATTTCATTCGGGTCGAAATGCGGACATTTCTGGGTCTTCCCTGAGGGATTCTGGGGTTCTGCCAGCAGCCCAACCCATGTGGTTGCTGGGGGGTGTCTGGCCTAGATACCCGATGTATTATGAGGCCCTCAAATGGAAAATGTGATAATTAAAAGTGAAATACATTTCCTGAGCAAAGCAAGTTTTCTATATAAATGATGCAAGAATCCTGAAGAATGAATGTCTACATAACATGCTTTGAATAATTAAATGATTTTACAATGTTTGTATGCACCTATGAATTGGCTGGTCATGAAGGTACAACGCTTAATAAATGCTGGATATTATAATAATAAAATATAATAATAAAATAAACCATATCACAATTACTACAGATTATTTGTTACAGCTAGACAAGCAAATTGTAACATCATTTTCCAAAATTGGGATGTTTTTCTCAAACAAATATAACACCCTTTATAAACAGAAAATGAAATTTAATATTTAGTTTATACAATTGATATGTGCGTGCGTGCATGTGTGTATGCATGTGTGCATGCGTGAGTGCATGCGTGTATATTATTACAGATAAAAAATTGAAAAACAGTTATTTTATATTTGAATTGGAAACAGAGTACTGGTAGCTGACATCTTACTTATTTTAATTTGAAATACAGACATGTTATTAATTTAAAAATCTATTTTTTTTAATTGCAGTCCAGTGGGTCTGTGTGATTTTGTAGTGGTGCAACATTTTTGTTTGTTAAAAACAGCAATATTGAAACTGAAACAAGAAGTAAAAGTACTCTATACGAAGTGGCTGAATAAGGGGGAATGCCATCTCATTTAGACACTGGTACTGACCCTAATAGATATAGCAGCAGAGACTGGGGAAGCTGAGGAGTACAACATGTAATGATGTGTTCAGGCGTGGAAAGGTGTGTGTGGACGTGATATTGACTGCAATCTGGGGAAGTATTCAGCAGTTTGAATTTATCTACAAAATGTGCACAGGGACATGTCTGTGTGTTTGCATGTCACTATACAGTATGGTGTATATGAAGACGAGAGGCCTTCACACCCCACTAGAATGTCAAGTTTCAGTAGATAGAAAATATGAAATTATAATACATGTTATTTTTATGGGCTTTGCATGAGGGATTTTGTTACATGTTATAACTGTCTTAGCAATTACTGTGTACTAATCAATCAGTTATGAAAACAATAGCAATAATATTGTGTTAGTCTGGAATTGAAGCAATTTTAATAACTTAGCTTAATTTAATTTGTGTTAACATTTATTTTATAGACGTTTTATTCACAGGTCAGTTTAACTCAAATCAACAATTTTCATCATTGTCTTATATCCATCCTTGGATAAAGTAAAGCGTTTGGATATGAATATGGGTTTTTGATAAGTGAACATAGACACTCTTTGATATCAGTGACACGTCCATAGATACCCTCACTATACTGCCACACTGGGGCTGGAGGGTCCCATGTGATATGTGTGGACACCCTCACAGGCTCAGACCCCAACCTTACACCAGCCGCTGACAATCTCTGTCTGTCTCTTACAGCTATACACCTCCTCAATAATTCACCAGATATGTATTTTCCACAAGCCCTGTGGGTGGTATTGAAATGACCCCCATAGGCTGAACAGAGCCAAGCTCTTAGCTACATCCGCCGTTGACATTGATGCAGTCAGAGACAGCTACTTCTATAGTAGGCAGCGGCCTTCTAGAATATACCTTGTTAGTCAGTACCACTAATAGGGCATGTGGAGTGTCTTTGAAGATCTGGTGACAGACACTGTACATGACACGAGCAGTTGACACTGATAGCTTGGCCACTCTCATGCTGTAGTCTGGCTCTAGCAGTTGTCAAAACCAGAATTGTGTTGCATAGGAAAATATATAATTGTTTTGTTTTGCGTTACAACGGTGTAGTTAGTTGTTTAATAAAGTGGTAGTAAATATAAAGACAACAGCATTAACATACTCATAATATATATATATATATATATACATATATATATATATATATATATATATATATATATATATATATATATATATATATATATATATATATATATATACACACACACACATGATCAGTTAAGCTTGTTTAATTGTGTATAAATAAGCTAAATGAATACAGATAAGATATTAAATATAAAGCAACAAATCATGTTCAGATTAGGTTATTTATTACCTATAATTTGATTAGGAAAATGCAGAAGCTTTAAAATAAGTTGATTACGTCAAGTGTAAATGAACATCAGGTGTGTAGTAAGGTGTGTAGGAACATCCCAGGTGTGTAGGAACACCCCAGGTGTGTAGGAACCTCTGAGGTGTGTAGTAACATCCCAGGTGTGTAGGAACACCCCAGGTGTGTAGGAATACCCCAGGTGTGTAGTAACACCCCAGGTGTGTAGTAACACCCCAGGTGTGTAGTAACACCCCAGGTGTGTAGTAACACCCCAGGTGTGTAGTAACACCCCAGGTGTGTAGTAACACCCAGGGGTGTGAGAACACCCCAGGTGTGTGGGAACACCCCAGGTGTGTAGTAACATCCCAGGTGTGTAAGAACATGCCAGGTGTGTAGTAACATCCCAGGTGTGTAGGAACATGCCAGGTGTGTAGTAACATCCCAGATGTGTAGTAACATCCCAGGTGTGTAGGAACTTATATTGAATTCAAAGATGTGTAGGAACATATCAAAATGTTCCAATTAGACGTGTTGGATCATCCCAGATGTGTTGGATTATCCCGCCGATGTAGGAAACCCCCCAGATGTGTGTATGTAGCAGAGCCACACATCCACCAGACCATCAAACGTACTTTTATGTCGTCACACAATATGAAATAAATCTGCCAACGATATGACACAAATGGGCATTGACCGCATTGGCGGAAGATGTCACCAAATCTCCTGTCTCCTGCACTTCCTGTAATCAGAGACGAGGCAGAAACAGTGGTCTTATCTGTGATCCTGACAGCTTCTTGAAGTGAATAACTCCAACGCAGGAGATTGGTGGGAAGAGCTCTTAATGCCAGAGTTGGTTGTGCTATTAAAACAGACCCTGGCTGTCTTCCAGGGTGTTTCCAGTAGCCCCTAGAGGGTGGTTAATCTGACAAGTGGCAGGCATTCTCATGACCTTTGTCACGTGAATTTATTGAGGGGTATTTTTGCTTTGGTAGTTATTGATTTGTGTAGCTCCAGATGTGCGCAGTGGTGGTTGTGGTTTTGTGCAATTGTAAAATAATTGGCATGTGATGGAATTCATATCCTGGAAGTAGCAGATGACACTTATTTATCATGTTTTTCACATTAAATATATATATATATATATATATATATATATATATATATATATGTGTGTGTGTGTGTGTGTGTGCGTGTTTATATATATATGTGTGTGTATATATATGTATATATGTGTGTATATATTTGATATTATATATATATATATTATATAATGTGTGTATTATATATTATATACATACATGTATATATGTATACATATACATATAATTTATTATATATATATATATATATATATATATAATTACATATATTATGCATAGTCTACGGACGTTTTAGCATCCACCTTGAGTTATTACTATTTATTCATAATCATAGGATTTAATTTTGGCCTACAGGTTCAGTGGCTTCTTGCACACTCTACTTAGTATGTGACCAAACAACAAAGGTGTGGAAATGTCCTGATGTATTTGTGTCAATAATGATCTGTCCTCTCCACCAAACAGCAGTAAAGCAGTGTTGTTTAAGTACATCCGTTATAATTCACTGCGTTAAGTGGAGGTGATTCCTATAGGGTATTAAACTGTAAAATGACAAATACATGCATTTTCTATCCATAAACAATGTTTGTAGTTCTGATAGATAAATATCTATCAGAAGATGACTTTTTATTTGCTTAAAATGTAATGGTAGTAGTAGTAGGTTGCAATGAACATGTACAGGTTTAACAGTAATGACACTAAGCAATGTATATTATGTGTTACATTGCAACGTAACTGACCCCAGACCTGTACAACTCCAGTCATATTCAGTTAGTTCATAGAATTTGTCCTCGTTCTGTCTGAGCCTGCACTTGTCAGTTGTCATCAGAAGCCAAGGCCTATTGATTCTGCGTTTCTGACGATATGAAACAAGCATTGATTGTGCTTCTATGAAAACACAAAAGCTTGCATGGAATTGGTTTTCATTTTGCTGAAGCCAAGTTATACAAACGAGGGACCTGAATAATTTTTATTCGAGATAGCAATGAATCAGGCGACCTTTGGCTGTCGTTTTGAAAGCCGTGTCCAATCACTCAAAAGTGACACGCCGAATATTGGCGTAGGCAGCCACTGGTTTGAAGGAGTGCAAAACATTCGCTTTTTCGGACTTTGACTTTTTAGCACGAGGAGCCCTAAGGGTTTGAGCAATCGGCTACTTAACTGGTTTGAATTATTAATCACATACACCAACTAGGTACTCTCCTGGGATGAGGGTAGGTAAGTGTGAGAACAAATAATAATTGTGGCCATTTTTAAAATCAAGTACTACCAGGATATGTACTGCAGTCTGACCACGTTTACATTTTCCATAGGCAACCATTATAACGTTTCCTTCATTTCCTACTAATCTTGATAAGATCTGTTAGTGACAATTTCACAGCACATTTACCCTCCATAGACACCAAGCAAAATGACAACTGTATTAATACGCAGAAATGCACCGACATACAACTGTCATAATTTGACAGCTATGATGGCAGGCTGCACATAAACATAATTTCTTCTCACTCCACACTAGATATGTGCTCACAGAAATTCAGACAACCTGCAGAAGGCTGTTTTTATAGGGTACTCTTTGGTTGGGTAATGGCGGATGAGCACCTTATTGTGGTTTTACATCTACTTGTACCATGGAGTATTTGAGCATCGGAGGAGGCTGTATTCACAGGTGAACTTCTGAGGAGACTCTGGTGGTGCCAGGTGAATGCCGGCTGGGTGTCATTAGCATATCTTGACTGGGGAAGTGAGATCCCATTTCCTTCCTGGCTGGGATCTGTGGGCCCTGATTGATGTGCTAAGGCCCCATTTCTGGGACCCTATATCCAGTGCCTCCCAGAGTAGACTGACCCAGCTACAAATACCTGACATCCAGTCTGGGGTCAACTACTCATTTAGACTGCAGTAAGTGTGGTCAGTGTGATGTATGGGTTGTAGGTACTGATGTACTGATGTGTACACCTCTACATGAATGTATACATGATGTACACAAAATTGACACATTGTCTGTTGGAATGTACTAAAGTATACACATACATTGTTGTTGATGTTTACAGTTCCTTACACTGTCCTGTTACGACGTCATCAATAACTACATAATTAGGCTGTCTGTCGATAGGCGGTGTTTCCTCTGTTAGTTTATACACTGAGATGAATGTTAGGCTATGTCTGTCAATAGGTCGATAGGTGGTGTTTCCTCTGTTAGTAATGTTACATATACACTCAGATGAATGTCATTATTGTGCAGGGCATAATACAACATTGTATTTCTGCTAGGGTTGAGTAATGTAAAACGAATAAAAGTCAGTACTTATTTTTTTTATAGACATACTTTAGAAAATGTGTCATGATTTGTCTGTCCTGGTAGTTTATGTTATGTTGGGCCTAAACCAAGTCATTCACATAGGGTTGTCTGTTTGTCTGTTGTTATAGAATGACCTGTGTAACAAATACACACATTTATGTGTGTAATACCGTGTATGTGTGGATGGAGTGACAGGTGTCATTTTTGAGTGACAGGCATGTTTTGTTTCTGTGCCACATCAATTATATATATATATATATATATATATATATATATATATATTATATACATGCATTTAATCAGCTATTGCCACAGAAATTATGTAAACTTATTATATTTAGCTTATTACGCACCTGGCCTTTGCCCTTATCAAATATATGCCATATCCTAACATACGGATGTGGCTGTGTGGTATTTATACATTTAGATGATTAGTTCTGTTCATTTATGTAATGGACACTTGTCACTAATTAATTAATTAATGGAACTAGCCAGCATGTGCTTTGTGGTGGATGAATGATTGGCTTTAGTCATGACATATCTGTGACAAACATGACGTGTGATGATGTAGTGTGACGTGGCCTTGGAGAGACCATAATTATGTACGGGGACGTAAAATTATATATATATATATATATATATATATACCCCTGCAAAGCCTGGATATGTATACAGTGTATATATATATATATATATATATATATATATATATATATATATATAAGTACATATATAAAAATTATGTGTACATTTATAACCCTGAAGTTAACATAAACTAACTACTTTGTTATGAGAGATAGAATGGTTACACAACCTCCAAGAACAATGCTCTCAAAACCACCCGTTGTTTTTGGCACAGATAATTATTTATATGATTTTATATCTGGGTACATTACACATAATAATAAAATAAGAATAATTTCTTATTCTCACAACTAATAAATTGGGTTAATATTTTAAGCAGATTTGCTTTGGTTTGTTTAAACTTTAAAACAACAGTCTGTCTGAGGCAATGCCTTATGCATATTTGGTCTAATTATGCTGCTGTTAGGAATTTATATATTATATACTGTACAGTGTATATACTGTATACTGTATGTAGCATATATAACTGTATAGACTCGGGTGTAATATGGCAGGATTGCATACATGTCTTTCTGGTAGATGTGCACACACCTGGATGTGGGTGTAACACAGTTGCCACTGGTCAGGGAAAAGTCAGGGAAATTCAAGGTCAGGGAAAAGTCAGGGAAATTCAAGGTCAGGGAAAAGTCAGGGAAATTCAAGGTCAGGGAAAAGTCAGGGAATTTTATGCTGGGTCAGGGAAATTTGAGATTTTGAGAAAAGTCAGGGAAATACAGGAAAAGCCCTTGAAAGTCAGGGAAATTTGACTTTCTCATATCATATGCGTAGTGCCGCGATGCCGCGAACTCGAATTCATTATGCATAACGATCCTGTGAAACAATTTTGTTATCACAAACATGCTGTTAAAAATGTGGATACCATACGTTCTTCAGTTGGCTGTTGTAATAATGCCATAATTGTTCTTTTGGCAATTTTAATATATATATATATATATATATATATATATATATATGTTTGGGTGTGCAGCTGTCTGAATGGGCATTGAACAATGATTACATTTTGTAAATTAACTGCTAATTATATGTACATCGCGCATACATTTTCATGATTATTCAGCCAGTATGGTCAGGGAAAATGAAACTTTGAGTTAGGGAAAAGTCAAGGAATTTTGAAAGCTTCCATGAGTGGTAACTCTGTGTAAACTGTCCACCTTGTGTGACACCCGTGTAAGCCACTTGTCACAAGTGTCATGTGTCCTGTGTGTTTGTAGGACATCAGCAAGCGACTGTCCCTGCCGCCTGACATGAGACTACCAGAACGCTTTCTAGTCAAACAGTCCCTCAGTCCCACTCTCAACGGACCTGGACCAATCAACAGACGCCTGCGCCGAGCCTCCCTGGTAGGTGACACACAGACGGGCCAGTCAGGGTCCGTACCGGGTCTTGAAAGTCTTGAAAAGCCTTGAAGTTGATTGGACCAAATTCAAGGCTTTGAAATCCGTGAATTTTACAAAGTAGTCTTGAATTTAATTGTGGTCAATAAAATATTGTTTTGACTCAATTGTCGTGACAAGGACAAGTCTATGCACAAAAATAACTCATGTGCACATTGGTCAATCAGCATTTGATTGTGTCGTGGCCATTGTTTTCTTAGTCGAGGAAATTTTTTAATGTTAACTTCATTTACTGTGCTTAAAAGTACACAATGTCGTTAAGACAGTCTTGAATTTCTTTTTCAAATAGCCTTGAAAAGTCTTGAATAGCCTTGAATTTCAAATGGACCCTGGACAGTGTACGGTTTACTTAGGTGAATAAGTGAAAATGTTAGCTATGTTAATAGGCTAACTTTGGGGGATTGTAACAGTATCACCTCCCAGATGCAGAGATTGACATGTCTCTTTTTGTGTTAGTGTGAATCCTTGGAGCATTAGACTATGGTCTGGGAACAATTCCAATAAGATAGAGAGCTCTTTAGGAACATTCATCCTTAAACAAATTCCATGGCGTGTCATGGTGTTGAGAGTTTTCAGGTATTCAAGGTCACTGTTTAGGGGTCAAAACTGATTTTAAAGAGCAAAATTTGGTTTAAGATCTGTAACAACATTAGTGAAGTAGGCCCCTTGTCTCTTTGTGATGTTAAAAAAGTATTGTTATTTAGAATTACCTACTTGTTTACTTATTTGCTTGCAATGTACATTGCGTTTCTAGAGAGCCTCTCCCGTATGTAAGAGAACTGGGTTGCTGTCATCAAATGCTTACTGTTTGTATAACATACTTTGCTGTCTTCACTGCAGTCGGAGATTGGATTTGGGAAGATTGAATCATACACAAAGTTAGACAAAGTTGGTGAGGTAAGTAACAGACAACATGCAGGTGAGATAGATAAGCAGAAACATGATGATGGCAGCAGTGGTAACATGGCAGCAGTGGTACCATGGCGGCAGGGGTACCATGGCGACAGTGGTACTATGGCGGCAGTGGTACCATGGCGGCAGTGGTACCATGGCAGTAGTGGTACCACGACAGCAGTGGTACCATGACAGCAGTGGTACCATGGCAGCAGTGGTACCATGGCAGCAGTGGTACCATGACAACCATGATACTTACCTTTAATTGAAAAAAAACCTAGTGAAACCTCCATAATAAGGTCACCTCAGGAATAAGCCACTGTGACCTAAATGGCCAGGTGACCACATTAGCAAGACTGATTTCACTATTATAGAAACGATCTGTAATTGTCCTAGAATAACTCAAATTGGGAGGTGGCTGCATTTCCAAGGGACCATGAGGTTACAGCCAGCCATATAAAAGCGGACCAGCTCAAGACGTACTTATTGCCGTGACTGTGACATCTGTGGTCGTGGTTCCAGCGTGACTGTGACGTGTGTGGTCGTGGTTCCAGCGTGACTGTGACGTGTGTGGTCGTGGTTCCAGCGTGACTGTGACGTGTGTGGTCGTGGTTCCAGCGTGACTGTGACGTGTGTGGTCGTGGTTCCAGTGTGACTGACGTGTGTGGTCGTGGTTCCAGCATGACTGTGACGTGTGTGGTCGTGGTTCCAGCATGACTGTGACGTGTGTGGTCGTGGTTCCAGCGTGACTGTGACATCTGTGGTCGTGGTTCCAGCGTGACTGTGACGTGTGTGGTCGTGGTTCCAGCGTGACTGTGACGTGTGTGGTCGTGGTTCCAGCGTGACTGTGACATCTGTGGTCGTGGTTCCAGCGTGACTGTGACGTGTGTGGTCGTGGTTCCAGCGTGACTGTGACATCTGTGGTCGTGGTTCCAGCGTGACTGTGACGTGTGTGGTCGTGGTTCCAGCGTGACTGTGACGTGTGTGGTCGTGGTTCCAGCGTGACTGTGACGTGTGTGGTCATGGTTCCAGCGTGACTGTGACGTGTGTGGTCGTGGTTCCAGCGTGACTGTGACGTGTGTGGTCGTGGTTCCAGCGTGACTGTGACGTGTGTGGTCGTGGTCGTGGTTCCAGCGTGACTGTGACGTGTGTGGTCGTGGTTCCAGCATGACTGTGACGTGTGTGGTCGTGGTTCCAGCGTGACTGTGACGTGTGTGGTCGTGGTTCCAGTGCGACTGTGACGTGTGTGGTCGTGGTTCCAGCGTGACTGTGACGTGTGTGGTCGTGGTCGTGGTTCCAGGGCACGTATGCGACAGTGTTCAAGGGGCGGAGTCGACTCACGGACAACCTGGTGGCCCTGAAGGAGATCCGTCTGGAGCATGAGGAGGGCGCCCCCTGTACGGCCATCCGGGAAGGTTTGTCCGTCGCACATGACTGCACATTCTACATAGTACTACATGTAATATTAATAATAAAAAAATCATAAGTTTTGCACGTCAAAATGGCAATGGTACAATATTTTAAAATACAGTAATATCTGTAACAATACTGTTGATGTCATCATCGTGTAAAATCTGACACCTCTTAAATCCATTTCTAATGTCTGACATTTCTGATAAAACATTAACATTGACTTAACCATGGTTGCGTTTGACAAGTTAGACTGCCACCTGTGGCCTATGTCATTCACAGACATATCATACTTATTGTCGCGTTCATTAAAAATTTGCCAATAGTTTGCATTACAGGTACATAGGTTTTACGTTTGTTGTACAGTATGTACGAGTTATTTCAGTGAACTTGGAAAGCAGTTTTGGACTGGAAAGGACTGTTAATAATTGTGATCAGTTGGTCGGCTGGTCAAGTGATTGACTGATCAATCGATTTATTTATTTATAATGATGGTAATTGAAAACCTTGCATTATTGTAGCTATCCCATAACAGGTTTTGTTTCAGTGCAACCAAAGTAGCCAGTGCGAGTGCATTTGTGTTCTATTCAATCATATACCCCGGATAATTCATTTAAATATGGTTCTGTTACCAGACTGCAAGTCCAGCCAGTAAAACTGTATACGTATAATTATATATCTCGTAATACAGTTTAGAACAGTCGTGTGTAGTTTGTTCCTTGTAATGGGTTTATTACATGATTGTGTATCATGTCGTTTCTTAACGAATCGCTTAATGACATTTTTACTTTTGGTTTCAGTTTCGCTCCTGCGGGACCTGAAACACGCAAACATCATCACATTGCACGACACAATACACACGGAGAAGTCACTAACGCTAGTCTTTGAATACCTGGTAGGTTTATTTCACCAGTTTGGTGATCATTCACAATCGTCCCCATTTGACTAGTCAGACAATGGACTAATTCTGAGTGTCTTTCCTCCCTCAGTTACTACTGTTAAATATAGATCATTGCCCAGAAAATCATATGTAGGGCAAACAATAATATTACATTTTGTGGAATTAAAAAAGGTACGAGACTAAATTTCACAATATGGTGAATTAACACCCAGTTCATTATGGCGGATGAGATATGTTGACGGTAAGGTATGTACACCAGTCGTCAAATTGCATTTAACAAGCAAGATGTTCAAAATGTAACCACAACATGTCTCTGTCAGGTATTGCGGCTTCAGGTATCATGTGGATATATATATATATATATTGATGAACTTTCATTATGTGTTAAACATTAGTATTAGAAACAATGTTCCAGTTTTACATCTTTGGAAAATGTATTAAATAAAAAAATATGTGTGGTCTACATAAGCCGGTCCTCTAGGCACTGGTCGACATAAGCTGCCTTTAGGCTTATATATATATATATATATATATTTCTGGCATCATTACATATATATATATATATATATATATATATATTTCTGGCATCATTACAGTCGTCAAATTGCATTTAACAATATCACTTAAGATGTTGTTCATTTAAAAATTAATTACGCCTAGTACTTCACTGTCATATGAACTGTGCACAAGCAATGGTACTGATCAATTCAATTGTGTTAGTTGTGAACTAACACGTCGAATCTTTATGTAGACCAATTTTGGTCTACATAAAACAGCGGTCTACATAAGCCGGTCCTATATGCATAATCGGTCGACATAAGCTGCCTTTAGGAGTATATATATATATATATATATATATATATATATATATATATATATATATACATATATATATATATGTAGTGTTTATGTACACACCCACACATTTATATCCAGTATTGACTTGAATGACCTGTTTTGTTTAATTAGTGACACTGTATAATTGCTACTATTTTGGTAATATTGATAGCAATAGTATCATAACATCCATATTGTTGATGTTATAAATTACGCTATTATCACGTTTAATTTTATTTTGCTCTTGCAGGAGAAGGATCTCAAGCAGTACATGGAAGACTGTGGCAATATCATGAACATGGCCAACGTGAAGGTAGGCCTGTTCCTTAACATATCTCCATGTATAATACACTTATCGAGTTTTGCTATATTACGATCAAATTTTTGTATGCCAGTTCCAAGCCCACTTTTTTGCATCAACCCATCAGTTCCACCCTCCAGGTAGTTCACTGGAGACATGGCTCTGGGTTAGATGCTGTTGGTTCATCAAAGTTTGTTCCCCCAGGAAACCTCATTACAAAGTCTGAAATGCGCATGTGTACAGTGTTCCTCTGTGTTCCATATGGACTGTTTCATTAGCAGTAACTGGATATTCCTCATCACATACAAATATTACTTGCCATTGAATGGGAATGTTTTTAGCTATTTATTCTATTGATCTATTTTACATAATTTAGATATTTTAATTAGTTAAGCCAGGTATTCATTTATACAGCTGAGTGAACTGGAGCAATGTAGAGTGAAAAAACTTGCCCAAGGTTTTAACATCGCAGCACAGGATTTGAACCCGGGTCCTCTTAGTCGAGAGTCTGAAGCTCTACCCATGAGCCACTGCACTTTACCCCTGAGCCACTGCACTCTACCCCTGAGCCACTGCACTCTACCCCTGAGCCACTGCACTCTACCCCTGAGCCACTGCACTCTACAAACAATGTGTTGTTTTGCCTTCAGTTGTTTCTCTTCCAAATCCTGCGTGGTCTGGCGTACTGTCACAAACGACGAGTGCTCCATCGCGACCTCAAGCCCCAGAACCTGCTCATCAACGACCGCGGAGAACTCAAACTGGCAGATTTTGGTAAGGCCAGAGCAGTGTACCTCCTCATTTCTCATCAGGATTTGTTTTTAGTTTGTTTTTGTTAGTCGGCAACACTTCTGGTGGAAGCATTAGCGACTCAAAAGTTAATTTCGAAATACAATGAATTATGACGTGTGCCAAGTCTAGTTCTTATAAGCTAGAAATCAATACATAGATTCCACTGCATGATACAAATCATAGTTGTCACATTTCTACCAGAGCATGTGTTTACATAAATAATTGAATAAAAATGTGTAGCATTGTTTGATAATAAAATTTCTAGTTCCACACCACACTTGGGCTGTCATGGTTAAAAATACATCATGTTGTTTATTTTTGTGAAAATATGAATCATAGCGGTGTGACTATACTAAAGAAATTACACATATCTTGAAATATTGTTTAGTTACTGGGTACCGTGTCTGGAGATTGCTGCTTTGGGCATTGATCTTGGGATATGATTTAGATGAATATGGGAGATATACAGCTATTTCACTATGCAGATGTGAGAGTGCTTTCTAATTACTTGCATTCACTGATGTATGTCCTCTGATTGTAAGACTGCCAGTCTGTAGGCTAAGACTGCCAGTCTGTAGGCTGCCTGAGGACGTATTTCTCAGTTGTGCTTCTATTTCAGGACTCGCACGGGCAAAATCAATACCGACAAAAACATATTCAAATGAAGTAGTCACGTTATGGTAAGTCTAGGTGTTTGTCTCATTTTATTTCTGTGCACTCGAGTAGACCAGATCGACTGCAGGCCAGTCACAGTAGTACTTAGTACAGACATTGTGTGTTTGACTTTAATACAATATATAAGAATTACTAATTTACAGGTGCTCTCAGTAAGTCATCTTCGGGTGGACTTGAAATAATACGTTGCTTTCAAGAGTGCATTTGTCTGTAGTGTACTGTCATGTGTCATTCAACTCATAACAAGCAAGTTCACGGCTGTACATCTAGTGGAGTAGATGCATTCATGTAGACCATTGACAGTGCGTTTATATTTAACGGAGGATGAAAAGTTCACATAGTTCACTGCAAAATCTTATTTTATTGGTATAAATTGCATTTAGAGGTGTTTGGTGGTAGAGTCTACTGTATTGGCATCATAACTGCAGTCAGTGTTTCTAGCAAACCTCACCATCAAATAGTCCGAACACATAAATGTGATAATACTGAACTATTGTCATAAGACATGGTTTGTGCTGAGATTTACCAGTGGTGTGATGCACAATTCAGCAGTGGTTGTGTGTCTTCAAAACGTGTCCACATTCAGTATATTGTATTGTGTGGCTGTGGAGTGTGTGGGTTAAAGCCAATTGATTGCAGGAATTCAGATTTGGGTTTAAAACTACAGAAGTTACAGGGAACCTCACTGTAAAGGTCGTCCTTTAGACCGGCCAAAAGTGGCCTAATTAGCAAGGTGACCTTATTAGTGGGACTCGTTTCCTATACTTTATTGTGTATTGAACAGATTTTGGACTTTTGACCTTAATTCTGAGGTGGCTGTAGTACTGGGGTAAGCATGCTTCAACCATGGTCACACAAAGCATAAATATATAACCTGTTTAACTCGCAAAACCAGAGTTCTATATACGAACCCGCCTACAAAACCAAAACCAGTGTATTTGCTGCAGTCATGTCACTGCCACTCATAATGGAATGAGTGAAATGTGTCAATGGACACCAACACTGCTTAGAGGTACACACATTTCTGATTGTGTTCGCAGGTATCGGCCGCCGGACGTGCTGCTCGGCTCCACTGAATACTCAACGCACATCGACATGTGGTAGGTGCACACAGCCTGTCTGTACGGAGTGACAGAATGGACTTTTGAATATGATATAGGGTTTAGCTCTCAAGAATTGTTTTAATATTTCTATCGCGAAAATCAGTCAGTCATCACTGGCAGCTGTTTTTAATCCTTGAAGTAAATCAACAAAAGCATCTGTCTTACAGTGATGCATACACATGATGCATACACATTTATCACAGAGTATGAAGTCACTTGCTTAAATGTGTGTCATCTCATGAACTGATGGCCACTCAGTCCACTAATGTAGGAGAAAGGTTCTGTAATAAAGGCTAGCATAGCGAAAATACTGAAGTAGATAACTATTGCACTATCATTATAGATGTATAGTGTATAGCCAATTTTTATAGAGGACAATGACCCAAATAAATGCATGATTTTGAGGCATGCCAGGGATGAGATCAAATTACTGTGATGCAAAATTGACATATTACTATACACTGTATAGAGATACAGCAACATAGATTAGTTCAGTAATAAAAAATTACACACTTATTTTACTGCTGGGGATTTGGGGGGTGTATATTCTATGAGACGATGTGTATTTTCCCGCAGATGTGTTGAGTATATTCTATGACAATTATAATAATAGTAGTTCTTCTATTGTGCGATCTTTAACTAAATTAACTACATGTTAATCAATGCGCTCACAAATTAGATATAAATAAACAATTATAATTTTTTTTAATATAGTTGAATAAGATTAATAAGTTAATTGAAAAAATTCATCATTAAAAAAATCTAAATGTCACTAAAAAGTAACTAAATGTCATGTATCTTGCTAAATGCCACCATATATTCTTTTAAATAAATGTCTTTAGACGACGTTTACACAGCATCACGTAGCATCAGTGGCAGTTCATTCCATGTAATAGCTCCAGTTACACGAAATGAAAATATGTGTATTTCCCGTAGGGGCGTGGGGTGTATATTCTACGAGATGACGTGTGGCCGCCCCATGTTCCCCGGCTCCACCACGGAGGACCAGCTGCACCTCATCTTCAAGGTGATCGGGACGCCGACGGACGACACGTGGCCGGGCATCATCTACAGCGAGGAGTTCCGGGGCTACAACTTCCCACACTACCGGCCCGACCCCCTCATCAACCATGCTCCCAGGTCAGTGCATTCGGGCGTGACAGCGTTCACTGGGATGTGACTGTGTTCACTGGGGCGTGAATGTTCACTGGGGTGTGAATGTGTTATCTGGGGCATGACTGTGTTCACTGGGGTGTGAATGTGTTAACTTGGGCGTGACTGTGTTCACTGGGGCGTGAATGTGTTAACTTGGGCGTGAATGTGTTAACTTGGGCGTGACTGTGTTCACTGGGGCGTGAATGTTCACTGGGGTGTGAATGTGTTATCTGGGGCATGACTGTGTTCACTGGGGCGTGAATGTGTTAATTTGGGCGTGACTGTGTTCACTGGGGCGTGAATGTGTTCAGTGACGTTTATGTATCAGTGGAAATAACTTTTGTTATGGTCACTCGGTGGAATTGGTTTGCGGTTCTGTAGCAACTGTGGAATCAATGCTTAATAATGCTAGTTTCAGTTTTGTAGTAAACACGAACTGTTGAAGTGAAAGTCTAGCTAAAGTTCATGTAAAAAGTAATTTAAAAGGTATTTTTTATACAAATTCCAAATGTTCGTGTTGCTGTTTGCAGGTTGGATGCGGAAGGTTTGAGTCTACTCGCAGAGTTCTTACAGGTAGGAACCAAGACACAACACTTTATGGTGGTGGTCATCTACATGACTGGTTCATTACTGCTTTCATTTAGATGTACAACTTCCAGAATTAAAAATAATGATGTTGAATATTTATAACTGTGGCCTTATCCGTAGTCGATCAAACTGAACATTTTCTTACATCTGTTATGGAAAGTCAATCATTGAGTCATTAGTTGTAGCACAATGTGAAGTCAGTCACTGAGTCATTGGTTGTTGCAGCACAGTTAAGTCAGTCACTGAGTCATTGGTTGTTGTAGCACAGTTAAGTCAGTCACTGAGTCATTGGTTGTTGTAGCACAGTTAAGTCAGTCACTGAGTCATTGGTTGTTGTAGCACAGTTAAGTCAGTCACTGAGACATTGGTTGTTGTAACACAGTTAAGTCAGTCACTGAGTCATTGGTTGTTGTAACACAGTTAAGTCAGTCACTGAGTCATTGGTTGTTGTAGCACAGTTAAGTCAGTCACTGAGACATTGGTTGTTGTAACACAGTTAAGTCAGTCACTGAGTCATTGGTTGTTGTAACACAGTTAAGTCAGTCACTGAGTCATTGGTTGTTGTAACACAGTTAAGTCAATCACTGAGTCATTGGTTGTTGTAGCAGAGTTAAGTCAGTCACTGAGTCATTGGTTGTTGTAACACAGTTAAGTCAGTCACTGAGTCATTGGTTGTTGTAGCAGAGTTAAGTCAGTCACTGAGTCATTGGTTGTTGTAACACAGTTAAGTCAGTCACTGAGTCATTGGTTGTTGTATAGTGTGAATGAAGTAAGTCATTGGTTGTTGTAGTACGATGTGAAGTAAGTCATTGGTTGTTGTAGTACGATGTGAAGTAAGTCATTGGTTGTTGTAGTACGATGTGAAGTAAGTCATTGGTTGTTGTAGTACGATGTGAAGTAAGTCATTGGTTGTTGTAGTACGATGTGAAGTAAGTCATTGGTTGTTGTAGTACGATGTGAAGTAAGTCATTGGTTGTTGTAGTACGATGTGAAGTAAGTCATTGGTTGTTGTAGTACGATGTGAAGTAAGTCATTGGTTGTTGTAGTATGATGTGAAGTAAGTCATTGGTTGTTGTAGTACAATGTGAAGTGTCGGGTGTCTGCGGAGGAAGCGATGAAGCACGCATACTTCGAGTCGTTTGGTGCGGCCGTACAGCGACTCTCTGATCGTGAGTACGACGTCACACCAACAACACTTGTAACTTACTTGCGCTCAAATAATAACTTACACACACACGCACGCACACACGCACGCACGCACGCACGCACACACACACACACACAGACACACACACAGACACACACACAGACACACACGCACACACGCGCACACGCGCACACGCGCACACGCGCACACCATTATGTTTATCAGAGTAAATTGTTTGTTTGATAAGGATAATGGAGTACACATTAAGGTTAACTATGTTGTCCTGAGGTATCTTTTACCATCGCTGGTCTTTGTGGGTTTGTAATGAGTTGTTTCTGGGTCTTCAGTCTCGTCCCTGTTTGAGGTGTCTGGGATCAGTCTACACAAGAACCCGGGTCTACGGTCGTCTGCCACCCTGACAGGTAGGAGCAGACAAGGCAGGTGACATTACCCTCTAGGCATGCACGCATGTTACCCTCTAAGCATGCACGCATGTTACCCTCTAGGCATGCACACATGTTACCCTCTAAACATGCACGCATGTTACCCTCTAGGCATGCACGCATGTTACCCTCTAGGCATGCACGCATATTACCCTCTAAGCATGCACACATGTTACCCTCTAAGCATGCACGCATGTTACCCTCTAAGCATGCACGCGTGTTACCCTCTAAACATGCACGCATGTTCCCTCTAAGCATGCACTAAGGTGTCTTTTGAGCATGCCTGTACATTGCCTCAGTGCGTGCACATACGGCACCCTGTCGACTATGCATGCATGTTTATTATTCTTTGTTATCTTAAAAGCATGCACATACATTACCATTTATGTATCATAAAAGTTAATTTATGTTATAAGCATGCACGCACACACAAACGCACGCGTGCACACACACACACAAGCCACACATGTGCATTACCGTCTAAGCGTGTAGGTAGCGCATGTGAGTGTTGTCACCCTACAAGCATGCAAGCACGTTACTCTAATCCCCATGCGTGCACAAGTTTTACCTTTTACGTGTCATGCTGCCGCACGTGTCACGCTGCCGCACGTGTCACGCTGCCGCACGTGTCACGCTGCCCCATGTGTCACGCTGCCGCACGTGTCACGCTGCCGCACGTGTCACGTTGCCGCACGTGTCATGGCTGTATGTTTAAATGTATCATGGGTGTTATTTTCAAACTTTTCTTGCTTGCTAACCAAAAACCCCGAAATGTGTTAATAAGAATCCCAATTTTACTTTATTTTATGGGAAAGACAACCCACTGTGGCACTTGTCCATCTGTCGAGTTGAACAGGAATGAATGCATAGCCATTTGCAATCCTTTTTGGATCACTGTGGGAGGGGTCTGTTCATTTGTGTTCATTTATTATTTAACATAATTATTGTTCTTGAGATCATAATAAACACGTTAAATGGTATACTGCCAGCCAATTTGAAAATGTCACTACTTGAAAGTTTCTTCCTAAAAACACAAATTAATGACAAGTTTAAAAAAGCTTTTTTGGCAAAGCTGTCGAAGTGGCCTGATGTAACCACAATAATTATCTATGCTCAAAAGCATTTTTCACACGTAGCATTCAACACAAATTATTGTTACAAATTATTGTGCTGCTGAATTTTGTGTAGAGAAACAGACACCCATAAAGTAATATCTTTATATATATATATATATATATATATATATATGTATATATTTACTTATACTGAACCTTTCTGACTTGGCTAGTTCAAGAGTTCACTTGTAATGTGACAAACTTGACCTGATCACTGAACTGACCGGATGTTATTTTGTCCACAGGGAAACAGCGCAGGCAGAGCATGTTGTTCTAGGGGACCGGTCAAGCACTGACCGGTGTCCTCCACAGACTGACCGGTGCATGGCATTCCTGTCACGTGTGACGTCACAGTGCCACGTGATAACAGCTTCACTCGTCACGTCGTGGTGACGCGACACATCGCTACAGCCAGTGACGCGAGTGACGCGCTGGGAGGTGGTTGCCAAGCAACCATCGTCCACGGTGATAAGACTTAAGGGAACAACACCCATCCAACGGTGCTGCCACCTGTGACAATGAATTTCGTTTTTATTGCGCTCCGCGGTAAGGCCGATACCCACTTCGCTGGGAGACTCGTCGACAATACCAGTCATGGTTGTGGCCACGTTAAACTGAAGTTCATGTGAACCTTTATGGTCAAGTTTGTGAACGCAGTGATTAGCCGGTGCGATTTCTGGGTGTTGTTTCCAAGTAACGAGTCTGGGCGTTTCTCGCGGACTGTGTCAACCGACAGAAGATTGCGAAACGAGACGATTTGTTGCACAACCTTGGCGCTTTCCGACAGCGCGTTTGTGACTCGGGCCGTTCCGTGATTCGCAGGATACAAAGCGATACATTTACTTCACTATTCCACAGCGACGCTGTACATTTGATGCGGGCAATCCCTGGATCTCTGCTCACGCCTGATTGGTTGGTAAACATTGGCAACGCATCGACATCCTTGTGTCATGTCACGTCAGGTTTCGGCGTCAACATTGTCAAGTGTAGTGACAGATCTTATTTTTACAACGTTGAATGCGATTCATTGACGACACGGGACATGTTTGCGAGCGAGGAAACGCAACAATTGCGTGTCGACAACGGGCGATGTATTCGCTCCTGTGTTCGGACTATAGCGTGTTTCATAAAACACAATTTCATGTCTCGTTGTCATACAGTGCAAGAAAACTGATTATTTATTATTGACTTATGATCCGTGTTAGATAAGTTAACTGTTTGTGTAGTTGTTATTGTCACAAAACCAAATTATGAATGATTGGAAATATGTGTTCATGTTAATTTGTTGAAATGCTGCAATTGAATTGGCTTGAGCAAATCATAGTGCTGCATTCCACAGGGAAGTTAATAAAACTGTAAAGAGTGTAGGCACACTAATCCTAAAGTTTAGACAGCTGTGCTTTGGCCTATCCACCAGTAGCTAACTCAGTTAATCAATTTAAATGCGTCATTTGGTAATTTATAGTTCACCTTCAACATTCTTACATGATAATCTACAGCCTGAACTCTTCACTTATCTACATTTCTTCAATCTCTCCATCTTAATCTTCCTGCTTCTGCCCTATCTCCTAACACCCCATCATTATGCCCAGATGTTTTGACATGTATCCAAATCCTGGCAACTAACTTCTTCAAATGCTTCCTCAAACTTTCTCTGTCTGTCATCTACATTCTGACTTCTACCACTGTTACCCTTGGCGGAGGAGCATTCTTTTTACCCTTACCCCTTCACTGAAGCATTCCTGTCATTTATCATCTGCTGTTTCCCTGTGAGGACTTTGGCTCTCAGTGACAGGGTTGAACGGAATCTGCCTCCTGACCCCGAGGAAACCAACACCCTCACTGAAGCATTCTGATGTCATCCCGAAATAACTACCTCAAAATGCTAGCTACATTTCTGTCTAATTACCAGATTTATACCTGTACTCATTCACCACACGCCTGCCATGTTGGTGTAAACCCACATTGATCAGCTTCCCTTTTTCTCTAACCGATCTGGTCATAACCAGTTTAAAGTGCAATGCAATTGAAGAGAAATGTTACATAGTGTATATACAAGTTTCACATAGCCATAAAATATTTATTGACTTTCCCTGATAGCATGTGATTGCCTAGTTTTAAATTTTGCGCAAATGTTTGCCAATAACTACAGCACATCTGGAACTGTTTGGGATATGTAATGTTCCATGTAGATTGTCGACATGCAGTGTTCAAAACTGGATGTTAGTGGAACTAATGCCTTACAATTCGTCTTTGTATGCCCCTTCAAGAAATGCTACCAACACAAGAACTCTTGTTGGTTTTCATTATTAAATAGCAGAAATAGACTTAATAAATACAACCATAGCAGAACTAATGATAAGCTTGTTGATACAACTGTCTTGATCTACAGATTAATTTACTTATCCGCTGGATATGGCACAAACGCTTTGTGAATTCAGGAAATCTTTGATGCTGCCACGACTGGCGATAGTGTACATATTTTTTTAATTCTCGAGCAGCGACTTGTTACATAACATTGTTGTTCTTTAGCCGAAATCATGCATAAATGCGGGTTACGTATGTTCTGTTTGTCTCGCGGGGAATGCTTGTAGCATGTTATCATGTTTCTTAGGATAATCTGTTGATATGAAGTAATGTGTAGAACAATTGCTGCGGTGCTCCGAGAGGCAGAGGCAGGGACAGACAGACAGACATATCCACATGTTGGTCGTATATCATGGAATATGTTTGTTATTCGACAGTAGTGCCTAGTTCGAGACGAGAGCGCGGCTCTGTTTGCGATGATTTCTCTTCTCGCTGCCAACGCTCGTGACAGTTCAATGTTGACGTTCCACGATATTATATTTGTCATATTCTATTGCTCACTGCAGGTCAGAATTCAGATAATAAATATTGTAGATATCTCATTGTGTTCTGTTGTTTTTCTGATCACTGCATTGTCTTTAATAATACATTTTATTTAATGATATTTTTCATTTGATGGTGTTATTGATCGAGTCATTTTCAAGCGATTATATCAGCAGTGTTGTGGTATCACTCTGTTGCTCTCCACAAATGGCGTTCAAAAGATTCTGCACTTGCTTTACAAATTTTGGTGTCCAAAATTATACAAGGCTGCCTGCCATCCAATGCTACAAACTCCAGACAGCAAATAGACAATAGAGATGCTAACCATTGATTCACATGGCTTAACTGGATAATTTAGTATTATATTTAGTTTACTGCCTCATGTGTTCAACATAAACTCTACATTGGTATTGTTTCATTAAGGAGATCATGAGAAAAATCCATCCTTAAATGTAGACAAGAAATAGAAGCTTGCCATCCCTCAAGACACTGTGCCAGGAAGAGAGGGAGATTGTCTAGGAGTGGACTGGGTTGACTCAGGAAATTATAAGAAGTACCATGATGACCGCACATATGGAATAGAACAAATTATGAGACGAACTTTACAATAGACATTTAGTATTAGCAGTTTTATTGTTCTAAACCTAATATATCTACATCTTCCGCCACATTCTGCAGTCGACTTTTACACAATCTAACGTAGACCACGGTATAATTTAAGCACATTCCGGATATCACAGTGAGCATGTATACAGCTTAGAAAAATACAAATTATTTACAATACATTAAGATACTTGCATAATTAGTAATTGTTAACACATACATAACAACTTACTCTATGATGACACAGTCAAGAGCAATGAATGCTTGGCACTGGAAATCTCATGTTCTATACATTCCACATTTTGCAGCTACAAACAGAGCAATTGTTGGAACATTGTGCCACAAATGCAGAACTTTACGCTAAGTGAAAGCTTTACATTATGTCATCCTAAGTTGACAAAACATGGAAAAAAGTTAACCTGTTAGCAGGTTATTATTTCATCATTAGTAGGTCATTATTTCACCTATTAGTGGGTCATTATTCCACCTGTTAGTGGGTCATTATTCCACCTGTTAGTGGGTCATTATTTCACTTGTTAGTCCCTCATCATATACAACCATTTATCGAAGTAATAACGTACATAGACAGCAGCGTATAAACACACTTGCAACAGCAGTGTATAAAATATACAAATCAGTAACAACACAATATATGGACTCGTCTTCAGTTGTAATGTTGACGGCACAGGTATCAACTTTCGATAGGAAATGTCACACCTGTGTTTAGATTTGCCCTATTACTCAACGAGCTTTTAATGGCTACGCCAATGTTGATACTTAGTTGTCTTGTTGACTCATTATTCTGTCAACTGTTGACTTCTAGTCGTCCTGTTGACACAGCAGGGCCACTGTTGACTTCTAGTCGTCCAGTTGACACAGCAGGGCCACTGTTGATGTCTAGTCGTCCGGTTGACACAGCAGGGCCACTGTTGACATATAGTCGTCCGGTTGACACAGCAGGGCCACTGTTGATGTCTAGTCGTCCAGTTGACACAGCAGGGCCACTGTTGATGTCTAGTCGTCCAGTTGACACAGCAGGACCACTGTTGATGTCTAGTCGTCCAGCTGACACAGCAGGGCCACTGTTGACGTCTAGGCGTCCTGTTGACACAGCAGGGCCACTGTTGACGTCTATTCGTCCAGTTGACACAGTAGGGCCACTGTTGACGTCTAGTCATCCAATTGACACAGCAGGACCACTGTTGACGTCTAGTCGTCCAGTTGACACAGCAGGATCACTGTTGACGTCTAGGCGTCCTGTTGACACAGCAGGGCCACTGTTGACGTCTAGTAGTCCAATTGACACAGCAGGGCCACTGTTGACGTCTAGGCGTCCTGTTGACACAGCAGGGCCACTGTTGACGTCTATTCGTCCAGTTGACACAGTAGGGCCACTGTTGACGTCTAGTCATCCAATTGACACAGCAGGGCCACTGTTGACGTCTAGGCGTCCTGTTGACACAGCAGGGCCACTGTTGACGTCTATTCGTCCAGTTGACACAGTAGGGCCACTGTTGACGTCTAGTCATCCAATTGACACAGCAGGACCACTGTTGACGTCTAGGCGTCCTGTTGACACAGCAGGACCACTGTTGACGTCTAGGCATCCAGTTGACACAGTAGGGCCACTGTTGACGTCTATTCGTCCGGTTGACACAGCAGGGCCACTGTTGACGTCTATTCGTCCCGTTGACACACCAGGGCCACTGTTGACGTCTAGTCGTCCTGTTGACACAGCAGGGCCACTGTTGACGTCTAGTCGTCCAGTTGACACAGCAGGGCCACTGTTGACATCTAGTTGTACGGTTGACACAGCAGGGCCACTGTTGACGTCTAGTAGTCCAACTGACACAGCAGGGCCACTGTTGACGTCTAGTCTTCCAGTTGACACAGCAGGACCACTGTTGACTTCTAGTAGTCCAATTGACACAGCAGGGCCACTGTTGACGTCTAGTCGTCCAGTTGACACAGCAGGACCACTGTTGACTTCTAGTCGTCTAATTGACACAGCAGGGCCACTGTTGACGTCTAGTCGTCCAGTTGACACAGTAGGGCCACTGTTGACGTCTAGTCGTCCAGTTGACACAGCAGGACCACTGTTGACGTCTAGGCGTCCTGTCTAGGCGTCCTGTTGACACAGCAGGGCCACTGTTGACGTCTAGTAGTCCAATTGACACAGCAGGGCCACTGTTGACGTCTAGTCGTCCAGTTGACACAGCAGGATCACTGTTGACGTCTAGGCGTCCTGTTGACACAGCAGGGCCACTGTTGACGTCTAGTAGTCCAATTGACACAGCAGGGCCACTGTTGACGTCTAGGCGTCCTGTTGACACAGCAGGGCCACTGTTGACGTCTATTCGTCCAGTTGACACAGTAGGGCCACTGTTGACGTCTAGTCGTCCAGTTGACACAGCAGGACCACTGTTGACTTCTAGTCGTCTAATTGACACAGCAGGGCCACTGTTGACGTCTAGTCGTCCAGTTGACACAGCAGGACCACTGTTGACGTCTATTCTTCCAGTTGACACAGCAGGACCACTGTTGAAGTCTAGTAGTGCAATTGACACAGCAGGACCACTGTTGACGTCTAGGCATCCTGTTGACACAGCAGGGCCACTGTTGACGTCTAGTAGTCCAATTGACACAGCAGGGCCACTGTTGACGTCTAGGCATCCTGTTGACACAGCAGGGCCACTGTTGACGTCTATTCGTCCAGTTGACACAGCAGGGCCACTGTTGACGTCTAGGCGTCCTGTTGACACAGCAGGGCTACTGTTGACGTCTAGGCGTCCTGTTGACACAGCAGGGCCACTGTTGACGTCTAGGTGTCCTGTTGACACAGCAGGGCCACTGTTGACATCTAGGCGTCCTGTTGACACAGCAGGGCCACTGTTGAAGTCTATTCGTCCAGTTGACACAGCAGGACCACTGTTGAAGTCTAGTAGTCCAATTGACACAGCAGGGCCACTGTTGACGTCTAGGCGTCCTGTTGACACAGCAGGGCCACTGTTGACTTCTAGTCGTCCAGTTGACACAGCAGGGCCACTGCTGACATCTAGTCGTCCAGTTGACACAGCAGGGCCACACCTCTGTTGATCCAGTGGTTCTCCGTGGTGTCAATGGGCAGGTCAATGTTGAGGACATAGTTGGTCGAGTGACCGGTGGTGGACAGTACGCCCCGCCTCTCACTCGTCTTGTAGACTGCAACAACAATCACTCTATAATAATATGTTTTATTTAATATTGCGCCACGTCCAATTTCAAATTGTTCGTGGCGCTTTACATACATTAAAATCCTAAAATACAAACACACACCAGAAGGAAAAACACAAATATACTGGTGACATATATAAACAATTATAACAAAATATAAATATAATAACACAAATTATTTAAGCTGAATAAATGTATATATGCATAATAAATATAAGTAGGTTAAATAAAATATCGATAAAAGTACACAAACTTTAAACTAAGCCGCGAGAACAGTCAGAAAGAAATGTGTCTTTAGGCATGCCTCTCGCTTACATAAGCCAGATATGATCAATGCGAATGTTCAGAAAAGTTGTACCTGGATACAAAGGCAGCCACAACAGGAAGGTATTAATATTAGCTTAATTTATGATTATTTTAGACTAATGTATTATCTATCTCAGCCTAATGCATTTACTATTTTAACCAAATTGAATTATGTTAGCTTAATTTATTTATTATGTAAGCATTTAGTCTACATCTAATTTAATTGTGTGAAGCACTTTGGTTATTAATTATTTAGCTAAAATGTGCTATGTTAAGAAATTATGATTACGATTATTATAACCTAATGTGGATAGATGGGAAATGGAAAAGGAGGTCACCCATAGGCCAACAAATGTTGAGAGAGAAAAACAACTGTGGTAGACAACACACAACAGGGAATGTGACAAGAGACAGAAGGCAAAGATGATGCTCTGGAGCTGTGAGCCGTGAGACCACAAGGTATGTTAGGGTAAATATCCATCCATAAACAGCAGTTACCAGTACATCATTTTGATCTTAAACTTGCCCAGTGGAGCCACCTGGTGAGTTGCTCTCACCTCAATTTGCTCAGTTTCCAGTGACAAATGAGTGTGCAAGAGAGTGAGTGAGTGAGTGAGTGAGTGAGTGAGTGAGTGAATAGACAAATGAACACGACAACGGTATAATGTGTAAGAGATTCCTCTGTCCTGTCAGTGTCTTGCTAAAGTCCTGTCAGTGTCATCAGTGTCTTGCTAAAGTCCTGTCAGTGTCATCAGTGTCTTGCTAATGTCCTGTCAGTGTCATGCTAAAGTCCTGTCAGTGTCATCAGTGTCTTGCTAAAGTCCTGTCAGTGTCATCAGTGTCTTGCTAAAGTCCTGTCAGTGTCATCAGTGTCATGCTAAAGTCCTGTCAGTGTCATCAGTGTCATGCTAAAGTCCTGTCAGTGTCATCAGTGTCATGCTAAAGTCCTGTCAGTGTCATCAGTGTCTTGCTAATGTCCTGTCAGTGCCATGCTAGTGTCCTGTCACTGTCCTATCAATGTCCTGTGCCACTCACCTGGACACTCGTAGACTCGCTCCTGGACAAAGGTCGCCTTCTCCCCAGGCTGCAGCCAAATCTGACACCAACGCTAAGGAAAACACCTTCAAACCGACACCGGAATAACTCCGCAATTATTCCATTTCATCATGTACAAACTATGGTAAAACAACAGCAGCAATTTAAGTCAACATCGCATAAAAAGGATACGATTGGCAGTGGATCGTAGAGGATCTTGGCAGCGGACTCCGCGATGACCTTCCTGTCCCTGGACCAGCGTGCACCCTCCATGAACAAGCCGTGGATGTAGGCTCCGAACGTCTGAAGACAAGCACCAGTAATGATTGTACGTCTGGTAAGGGGACATACTGAGTTCTGACACTCTAATTCCTTTAATGTTTTTTTGTAATGTTTCGACTGCTATGTTTTGTATAAGATAAATACTACTAGATTCTGTGCAGTGTTTTCATTGGATATCATCATAAATAACTGAGAATGGGCACTGGTCCAAAATGTTGCAATTATTAAACAGGAGACTAGATATGCCTTAAAACTAAACTATTAAAGCAGGCGAGTATTACAACACTACAACTATCAGACAAATAGGTCACATTAATTACGAACGTGACTAGTCACAATGGATTCTAACTAGTACAAAATTAATCTCTTCTCTGTCAAAAGGCTACCAAGTTATCATGTGTTTTTACTGAAAACCTCGACTCTGTGTGTTCTGCTAAAGTGCCATGTACCGGCTTCTTGCTGACACTCTGTTCGTTTTCGGTGACAGTGAACTGGAAGCCGAGGTGGTCGATGGGCATCATGTGTTTGCGGGCGAAGTTCTGGAGCACTCCGGTGAGGAACGACTGAGTGAAGTAGAACCCGGAGATCCAGAAGACAGCCGGAGTACCACTGAAGATCCACTCCTGCACAGCATGTTACCATGACAACATACAGCACATCACCATGGCAACATATGGCACATTACCATGACAACACATGACATATCATCATGACAATGCGTGAATAAAAATAAAATCTAAATATGTTAAACAATTACTTCTCAATATTTCCATCAAGAAAATTATGCAATTTCGCCTGTCAACATCAAAATATTAACTACTTAAGTTATTAAATAAACAAGGACTGAAAAAAATACTATAATATAATAACTTGCATACTATAATAGTCTAAGATGTCCATGAAATAACTATCCACAGTTACATCGATGTATCCTTAAATAAAGCCTTTTCATCATCTCATGTTCTGACACTCATGAAGATTTCTTGTTTTCAACCTTTCTAATCTACCACAAAAACATAATACTAATTTGAAAAGTGTTATAATAGATAACTATAAAATGGCTATAAATTATGACAATAAATCCCCAGAAACCAGGTTCAGATGCACACCAAGACAAAGCAGAATTCTCACCTTGAGAAACTGCAGTCTGGCTATTAAGTCGCTGATGTAGCTGCCCAGGGGCTTCAAGGAAGGGTAGGACTTGCTTGCCCAGCGCCCCGGTACCTGCAACATAATATCATTACTGGGGGTGTAAAAATACATCAAACTATCAATGAATCATAAGATTGCAGTCAATATTATTACATAATATTTACTTATTTGCAAGAACATCAAACCATCACATTCTACAGTAACAATGTCAGTAAAACAACCTACACAAATATTTAACAATATCACACTGTTACACATTCTACACGGTAACAAATTCAGTTTCACACCCTACAATAACAACATCACTGTTACACATCTTACAGAAACAACAACACACTGTTACACATCCCAGCGTAACAACATCACACTGATACACATCCCAAAGTAACAACATCACACTGTTACCCATCCATAAGTAACAACATCACACCGTTACATACCCCACAGTAACAACATCACACTGTTACACATCCCAGAGTAACAACATCACACTGTTACACATCCAAGAGTAACAACATCACACCGTTACACACCCCACAGTAACAACATCACACTGTTACACATCCCACAGTAACAACATCACACTGTTACACATCCATGACTAACAACATCACACCGTTACACACCCCACAGTAACAACATCACACTGATAAACATCCCAGAGTAACAACATCACACCGTTACACACCACACAGTAACAACATCACACTGTTAAACATCCCAGAGTAACAACATCACACCATTACACAGTAACAACATCACACCGTTACACATCCCTCAGTAACAACATCACACCGTTACACATCCCTCAGTAACAACATCACACCGTTACACATCCCTCAGTAACAACATCACAATGTTACACATCCCAGAGTAACAACATCACACTGTTACACATCCAAGAGTAACAACATCACACCGTTACACACCCCACAGTAACAACATCACACTGTTACACATCCCACAGTAACAACATCACACTGTTACACATCCATGACTAACAACATCACACCGTTACACACCCCACAGTAACAACATCACACTGATAAACATCCCAGAGTAACAACATCACACCGTTACACACCACACAGTAACAACATCACACTGTTAAACATCCCAGAGTAACAACATCACACCATTACACAGTAACAACATCACACCGTTACACATCCCTCAGTAACAACATCACACCGTTACACATCCCTCAGTAACAACATCACACCGTTACACATCCCTCAGTAACAACATCACAATGTTACACATCCCTCAGTAACAACATCACACTGTTACACACCCCCGAGTAACAACATCACACCGTTACACATCCCAGAGTAACAACATCACACCATTACACATCCCAGAGTAACAACATCATACTATTACACATCCCAGAGTAACAGCATCACACCATTACACATCCCAGAGTAACAACATCACACTGTTACACATCCCTCAGTAACAACATCACACTGTTACACATCCCTCAGTAACAACATCACACTGTTACACATCCCAGAGTAACAACAGCACACCGTTACACATCCCAGAGTAACAACATCACACCATTACACATCCCAGAGTAATAACATCACACTGTTACACATCCCTCAGTAACAACATCACACCGTTACACATCCCAGAGTAACAACATCACACTGTTACACATCACAAAGTAACAACATCACACTGTTACACATCACAAAGTAACAACATCACACTGTTACACATCACAAAGTAACAACATCAAATCATTTTTTATTCTGCAGTAATAACATCACACCACTACCCACACTACAATAACAACACCATCATTACCCATCCAACAGTAACAACATTTACAGTAACAACACCTCAGTTACAGTGACAACATCACTGCTGCACATCCTACGGTAACAACATCAGTTACATACACTAACATCATTCCCCCACCTCCCAGACCTGATCGACATATGACTGAGTGTTACCTTGCCAACCATCATACAGTCAAAGACGTTCTCGAGCTCCGGAGACATGACGACCTGCCCCTTGATGGCCTTCTGTAGCTCGCGTAGACTCTGGCGGATGACGGTGATGAGACGGTTGAAGCGAATCAGCTCCTGAACTAGCACCGTGTTCATCGACTCTTCGTATCGCATCGGAAACTTCACCTACAACAGCACCACTCCTGTCACAGATCCATTGCTCTCAACTAGCCTCCGTTACCCAGGATCTGTCGCTCTCAACTAGTCTCCGTTACCCAGGATCTGTTGTGCCACAAGAGGACAGGGGCTTAGAGATGTTTAACATGAATCTATCAATTTATATTCAAGCTTATTCAAGCACTCAATAAAACAAAACAAAACAGCAAATAGCAATGTTTAGGTTGTAGTTTTAAATGGTATACTTGTACATTTTTCATATATTTTTTAATATTTGAAAAGAATTTGCATTAACCATAACACTTATTACATAGTATGTCCTGTCTCGATGTCTTCAGTCTGGGTGTGTTTTGCCTTGACATGTCTGTCTGGACTTGTCCTGCCTAGATGCCTTCAGTCAGGACATGTTCTATCTGGGAGTCTTCCTAACCTACCTGCACCTCTGCGAGGTTGAACTCGACCGGTACTTTAGAGAGGATGTCCGACGCGAGGGCCTGGATGGTGTCGTGGGAGGAGCTGCCACTCACTGCCGTCTGAAACAGGCCCTGGCTTCTACATTTCATTTCTCTTTTTGACAATCTATAAAATACATATCTAATATGTACAATGTTTCATTTCTTGTAATCGAGGTCATGAGTTTTTTGACAAATGTCCTTTTAGGACAGTAAAGTGAACCAAATTGAATTAAACATGCATCACATCTTACACAAACATGTGAACTGCAAAGTGGGTATTAAATTGTAAATTTGTAAAATACCGGGAAGATCTGTTTTACCATTTTTAGATTTCACAGATAAAACGCTTCAAAATTACACCGCACTTGTTGAAATATCTTCATTTGTTATTGCAAAAATTGAAGCAAACATTTAAAAAGCGTTTCGAGAAGCAACTCTCGCATTTTTATAAATTTACAAGAAAACTTATATTGATTATCACTACATATCACATAGTAAATATGCATCTTTTGTAGAGAACACCATTTTTCCTGACTTCAAAATTTTACATGAATTTCTAAATGTGAATAATTTTATGTTCACATCTATAAAAAAATTGATACCACAATGCAATGGCGTGGGTGCCTGGAGGTGGCATCAGACACAGAGGAAGGTCAACAAAGACTAAGACTTGTAAAGAAGATCCAGCAGAAATGGAAATCAACTGGAATGATGCCAAAACAATTGCGCTTGATCGTCCCAGATGGTGAAAGCTTGTCACTCAACATTTTTTTCTAACAAAGAACAGTAAATGAATGGAACAGATTATCGGCTGATTGTGTAGGTGCTAGTAGTGTTAATATGTTTAAAAATAAAATTGACATATACCTAAGAAGGGCAGGGTACATTTAGATAGATAGGTTGGACTATCGATAAGTCAAAAGGCTTCCTTGTCCACCTGCCATCTAGAGTTGATTCTCTAGGTGGCAATCTTGTTAAATCTTGTTAAGTATCCTGAAAGGAACAGAAGGAAGTAAGCCTAAGTACGACCATGTGTCAGCTGCCTGTACCTGTCTGGGCAGGGTCAGGAGGATGCCCTCAAACAGCTGCTGTGTCTCCTTCTGGTCCTTGGTGATGTCAGCATTCTCGTGTAGGCCAAACACCTGTAAACACACAGGTAAAAACACCTGTAAACACACAGGTAAAACACCTGTAAACACACAGGTAAAAACATCTGTAAACACACAGGTAAAAACACCTGTAAACATACAGGTAAAACACCTGTAAACAAACAGGTAAAAACACCTGTAAACATACAGGTAAAACACCTGTAAACACACAGGTAAAAACACCTGTAAACACACAGATAAAACACCTGTAAGCACACAGGTAAAACACCTGTAAACACCCAGGTAAAACACCTGTAAAGACACAGGTAAAAACACCTGTAAACACACAGGTAAAACACCTGTAAACATACAGGTAAAACACCTGTAAACACACAGGTAAAAACACCTGTAAGCATACAGGTAAAACACCTGTAAACACGCAGGTAAGCTTTTACACATCACAGTGTCCAACCATTGGGGCTGCTCCTAGAACTTTATGCTTTACTTCGAGGCAAACAAACACCATCTCAACTTTGTTGGAAAGCATTCAGCCAAGCTATGACTGCTGCGCAAAGATTTTTCATACACAAAAATAAGGAGTCCTGTACAGTTCAAATATATATATAAAGTAAACATAGACATAAGCTTCTATCCAGTTTTGTATCAAGTTCTTGGGATTGCTCTCGGTCCTTCACACTTCACTGCTTGGCAAACAAATCCCATCTCGACTTTACTGGAAAGCATGCTACATTTACTGCATGAAAACTATATTCAATACAAACAACAGTTGTGGACATCTTACACAATTTGCGTTAGTATGAAAACGATTTAAAATTCATTTAAACACAACACCACTTCTGATAAAACTCCAAGAATAACCTTCAGTGTCTCTAAAAATGCAAAACAACCTGGGGGAGTTTTTAATAGAAGTAATAATAATAAAATTAACAATCCTATTAACTGTATTCATTACTATTCCGTGTTAAGGTGTGTCTGTGTGTCGTTGTGGTGGTGTGTGTCAGTGTGTGTCGGTGTGTGTCGGTGTGTGTCGGTGTGTCGGTGTGTGTCTGTGTGTGCCGGTGTGTCTGTGTGAATGTGTGAATGTGTGTTGGTGTGAATGTGTGTCGGTGTGTCGGTGTATCGGTGTGTGTGTCGGTGTGTGTGTCGGTGTGTGTGTCGGTGTGTATGTGTCGGTGTGTGTGTGTCGGTGTGTGTGTCGGTGTGTGTCTGTGTCAGTGTGTCTGTGTGTCTGTGTGTCTGTGATTACCTCAGGGTGAGGTGTATGAGGCAGACTGCGGATGTAAGTGAGGAACATCTCGTAGGTGCCTGACGCCGGCACGCTGTAGAGTCCACTCGTTGACAACTTGTAGTTGTCATCGTCGATGACGTCGGAGCAGTAGAAGATGCTGAGGAGGCTGAGGATGAGACGCCTGTCTCGGTCATCTGTCACACGGCCCCCGTAGTTGCACTCACCTGTCAGGTAGGTGAGGGCGACGAGAGGGGGTTCGTCGTACGCATCTATGAACATCTACAATGTCAAAGGTAAAGGTAAGTTCTTACACAGCAAATATCCTCACTCTAGGACTACTTGAATGTTTGTATGTCATCATGAATCC
The DNA here is from genome assembly GCA_964017155.1 of Oasisia sp. SBJ-2009. Taxonomy (NCBI): domain Eukaryota; kingdom Metazoa; phylum Annelida; class Polychaeta; order Sabellida; family Siboglinidae; genus Oasisia; species Oasisia sp. SBJ-2009. The sequence continues at coordinate 25,430,865 of OZ024854.1, forward strand.
CTGGGAAGTAGTCAGCAATACTGTATTACTACACAAAGGTTTCGTTCACATATATCCACCACTGGCTACAGCCAGGTACTTATATAGTTGAGTGAACAGAAGCATGGCAAGGAGAATGAAATGACTGAAACAACAGCAAACAAACTGAAACCAGACTACTGTGATTATGAAACTAATGCTCTCTCTACTTGATGTTCTACTACTCCACGTATACAACATATATTGATATTATATATTACATCAGATATTGGAAAATATAGCATACTAATTTATGATTATGTGTGCTTGAATTGAGCTGTAACACTACAAAAAAGGAACACAGTTTGTAAAATTATTGACTATAGTAGTAATTAATAGCAAAACACACCTAGAGCATTTTTATGATACATCCTAATCATACAAAATAGTTTATGGGTCTGCAATTTTGAACGACCCTTAAACTTATAAATTGTAATTCAGGCCATCATCTTTATACAAAGCAATGTTTAGTCCTACCTCTAGCTGTCTCACACTGATTCTAAGGTCAGACTCGTTGAACTCGTATGGAATGTTCCAGCCGAGGGCGGCGAACTTGATTCGTTCTTGGATCAAAGCGTGGAAGAAACAGAGCGAGAACAACAGCTTGTGGAAGACCTGGAACAACAGCAGGAATCTGAGTTCACCTCCACAATCCTCCAAGATATGCTCACTTATATAAACACCTACACATGCAACCAAAAACCCACGCTCACACAAACTGATCCACCCACATATATACACTCGCACATCTACCCTGAACATTTTTATCCATCCACTTTACAATCTGCCTCAGCGAAATCCACCCATCTACACAAACCTACCCATTTATACATCACACACCCTACCGCCAGATATACGTAAACATGAGTTAGTTATTGAAACTTTTGGCAATCCTATCTCCAGTGACCTCTCTTGCCTATCCCTGCTCATGATTCACCTATTGATCTTGTCACATCACTGAGCCTTGATTCTTGACAATGATGGCAGTAGATATAAATATTGCTATTACTTTCATTCATTCACTCATGCAATTGTCTTGGTACTGATACAAAGCTTGATGAATGTAATTATGACAAACACAATTGCAATCAATTTTAGAGCTTTAAATCACAGCATGTCACAAGTCAATATGTGCTACTGGTATTCATTTCAACAAATCAACAAGAACTACTGGCGCCACATGGTGCCATAAACCAACAAGAAAAACACAAACCTCAGGTTTATTTGATCCGTTGAAGAAATCTGGATCTGAGATGGGGTCATTGAGGTAGGAACGGAGCAGGTTTGCACGTAAGCCCTTTGGGGGTTCATTCGTCATTTTGACACTGTTTTGCAGGATGGAGACTGGAAATGCTGGTGAGGGATAACTAGTCAACCACAGCCGAAATGTTGGCTTCGTTCGATTTGCATCAGTGATCACCTGGAGCGGAAGATTGCATTTTTAATAATAATAATAATAATAAAGCTTTATTGCCATATTCAACGTGTAAAAGTTACATGATAAATTGGAATGTAGTCTGGCGTTGACTTACATAGTGCCTAAATATACAGTAAAATAGAACACGGCAAACAAATATAAAATATAGATATAAAATATACATTGTACATGATATGTTCTTTAAAATAAAATAAAAAAATATTTTAATATAAAAAAAAATATTTTAATATAGTAAATAACTAAAGACAACATTAAAATAATAGATTATCTATTTAACAATAATTGTGGTGTAAATTAGTTACTAAAATAAATAAATAAATAATTAAAAAAATATCCTTTAAAAATAGACATACACTATAAGAGGACTAAAATATCATTTTAAAATTATATTTACAATTACAATGGATATATCTTGTGATTTTAATAACGCTGTCAGTCTCAGTCAAAATCATCCTGCACTAAATTGTTTCTGATACTTTTGTTTTTGTTGGAAACTTATGGATGATTCACAGTATGTTGTCTTTGTTATGTGTGTGTAGCATGTTTGTGCATATATAAATGTTTGCAATACTTTTTATACAAGTGTGTGTGGGCGTGCGTGAGTGCGTGCGTGCGTGCGTGCATGCGTGCATGTGCACAACTGTGCTCACTTGTGTTAAATGTCATTACACGAGTGACTATTCAAATACATGTATGTTTGAGTAGGCACATTTGTCTAAGCATGCATGTTTGAGGCATGTCTTTGTTTGCGTATCTGTGCATGAACGCATGTTTTGGTACACATACGCATGCACATATCTATGCATACGTGCATGCTGATGGATGTACATGCATGCATGTGTGCATGCATGCATGCATGTCAGTCACTACAAGTCGACTGTCATTTGTCACTCACTTCCTGACAGATGTTTTCAAGTCTAGACAGCCAGGACGATGCTACGTGACAGTTCTGTAGTAAAACCCACGTTCCACTGTCCAAAGCCTGTAACACATGGTAACACACCGATGACATCGTACACAACACTTCTACAGGTACAACAGGGGTTAGCCAACAACAAGACAGTAATCTCAGCATCACAAATGTATAAATAAAAAGTAGACATGCCCTTTCTTTTTACTGTCCGATTTATTATTCTATTAATTGTGTACAGCACTTTTGAGCATGCTTTTTGTACGAAAAGAGCACTTTAAAGGTTTGGTATAATAATAACATGCATATTTGTACAATACAATTTATGACACTTGTGTCAACACTTGTGGTATGGTAGTTCATAATTGCATCTAAATTATGTATTGATAAAATAAATCCATCTGTAAGAAAATGTAATTGATCGGTCACTTACTTCCTCTATCATCTGCTCAGCGATTGGTCCTTGGCCTTGACCGAGGGAGATTGTCTGCAGCTTCTTCCCGCCTCGCTCTACACACAAACATGACCTTTGAACCTACTTGACCTCTAACCTGACCTTTCCCATAATTTTTATATTGACACTTTCCTGTCTTTCCAGTGAAAGTAGCCAGCGTTCAAGAAGTCTAAGAAGTTACACATTATGTATGAAGTGTTGATCTGTTGTTTTGTATTGAGACGGATTTAACACTGTAAGTAGTTTGCAGGACACTAAATATTTACAGTCTGATATTTGAAACAATTACTACTAATCCATATAGCTACAATGCACTGTAATCATTTAAAATCATCATTGAATATCCATTCCTATGTTATTCACGCAACTTCATAGAAATAAACAAAGACACATTTAATTAAGGTCTGGTATTTTCCTTAAATGTATAAGACTGAAGTGTTTCAAACCAGTAAATATGTTAGGAATAGTAGTCATTCATCTTCTACTTACCATGTTAAGTTAATAATAATTACAACATCAACAACAAACAACATAACACTAATAAAAAACATTGCCTCTAACATCAATGTTTATTATCAACAGGAGTTAGTCGCTTGGCAGCATGTCCAAACTTACACTAGAAATTATGCCAAGTTATAACATAATGTACTTAAGCTAGGTCTTGCTGTTGTGCCACCTTAAAATGTCAGTTTCAACATAATTAAGATGCTCTATCTCTTGAAATAATTTATTTTCGAAGTACAAGTGGGATGGGAATGGGTGTACTACTGCAGCAGTTTTACAGGCGTCACAACCATTGTGATGATGTACCTGATGTTAAAGCAAATATACAAGAACAGAAGTCTGAATTCTAAATTTCTTATCACAACCTTCTGATTGCTAAACAGTGAATCCATGCATGATGCCGTTAGTGTAATTTTTTAAATTTGGATTGACAATAGCTCATCATCATTATTACAATAGGTAATATTAAAAAATAAAACTGAAAATTTATGTTTAAGAAATTGCTCCTTTGTGACATCAACAGACACATTTGTTAGCTCTTATTCCTACACATATACACTGTTATGATGCATTGATAATTTGATGTCTGATACAACCATAGTTGTAAATAATAAACAAGAACATATATCATATGAATGAATGAATCATGCTTGGATCTTCAGAATAGTGCATCTTAATTATGTTGAAATGTCCTCTTTTAAGGTGTGGCTCAAAACTTATGTTCATCATAAGCAATTTTGGTAAAAATATTGCAACAAACACTTTGAACTGCTTGTGGCTGCAGACAAGTAAAGTCTATACCTTGGTAGTGCTTAGGCTTCATTTGTTACTGAACTGACATCAGAAACCTGCATCGCAATAGACACATACAGCCAGTGAACAGAGCAAAAGTGAAAGCAGTGCATGGAAACGTCAGTGGCAAATTTACTGTCCGTGTAGTGTGTTAGTAAATTTAGTTCCGTTTCACAAAACCATATTCTAACTTTAGAAACTTGTCTGAGGTGTTGCCCAAATTTACTATGCAACAAAACGACAATAAAATGCAGCAACAAATGGGATGAATATATTGGCGAAACTGAACTAATCATACAGTTTGAACGTTGGCAGATTGAGGACAGTAATTTAAGACCTTCCAGTTTGAGTGTGTGCAGATTATGTTTAGGTTTTTTCAAAAGCATGACATAAAAAGAAAACCCAAATGCTCTACAGAAACACATTGCCGGTTCGACAAGTGCTAATAATAATAATCTGTAGGAAAGGAATTGTGTTGGCTATCAGAGCTAGATGTAGATTAAGCAAGGAAAACATACTGCATTAAAACAAACCTGGAAACAGCTGCATCTTTTTATATGAAGAAACATGAAAATGACTATTGAGAGCAGAAACTACGAAATGAAAAGGGAAATACTAAACAAGTTCATCGTTTGCCTCGAACATACTAGCTAGTTCTTCTTCGTGCGTGCCAACAAAATGCGGGGAATGTTTTCTCATCAGTGAATCAAGCTGTGCTGAATCGGTCAACCGTGGAATAAGACCTGGTGTACAGATTCAGTAATCAAAGGGTTAAAACAACACCGCGTGCAGTCAATTAGTTCACTTCGAACATCAGGGATTGTGCATGAGTTCCCATTTGGCATTTCTAGTGTAAGACTGTAATTTTTAATAAGCGAAATGTGTATTTAGCTTGCATTTTAATGATAATTGTAGTCCAGTTAATATTTATATAATTTGCTGTCAATTGTGCAATATTTTTTTGTGACTTTGTTTTTAATATTTCAAAATGTTCACATAGCTTTATCATTGTCTACAAGTGTAGAGTAAATGATGAAGGTGAAATAAAAAATAAACGTAGGGAATGGTGCACAATCCCGGAAATCACACAGGCAATGAGTTGCATCAACCACAAACATGGCAAACACAAACTGCAAATGCATCAACCACAAACATGTGAAAAAACAATTTTCAAAATGCATCAACCACAAACATGTTAAACGTCAATTGTGAATGCATCAGTCACAAACATGAACACATGAACCATCGTGTTAGCACTCAAAGCAACATTATCATTTTACAGTTAGTTGACATGAGTTCATGTTATCACAACATTCACAGCATTATTACAACATTTCGTTATGCCACATTTTTATCACTATTTTGCTGATGTGTTGAAGACATTTTCACACAGATAAAAGCGTAATTGATTTTAGTGGTTTAGACGGGCAATAAAATAAATGTGAAATGAAACAAACATTAGAAATGATTAAATTCAACCCATTACGAAAACTGGCACCAATTTGAACGCCGGAATATTGATGTTGATTTTTTTTTTTTGGGACGTTTCACACCAAGAACATCCGACTATGCAGTGAACAACCAAAATGCATTTTTTTAAATGATCACACTATGTGATTAATGCTCAAACAAACACCCTCATGAAAATGTTGACAAATGCAAATCACATGTGTCATGTGACAACGACATCATCAGTTCACGAAACAAACGGGTAGTAGTGTCAACAAGTAGCATTATGCCAGAGCCATGCATGTGTTTACACGATTGTCACTCAGTGTAGCAAATTAATAGACAACATCAATTTACCACACACACACACACACAAACGTGTCCCTCCACCATGGAATGAGTCCATCTTTTCTTTTTAGCTAATGGAACCATTTTGATATGTTGTCACAATAAACAATGTCATTGTTTACTTGATACTTGCAGAAAAAGTAGTTCTCAGAATCAAGCGCTGATGGTTTGTGTAATACCAATTTGTTCTGAAGGTTCTCTATTTCAAGATTCTATATTGTGATTGCATATAGAGTGTTCTAGATAAAATATATTTCCATAATATCAAAAGTGTTTTACTAATATATTAGCAAGGCTAATAACTAACAAATCAGCAAGTTGATTACTTTGCTTTATTGTTGCTCTATGCAAAAAATCACCATTGTTTCAGTGAAAATAATTTCACGGTGGATGACTACAAATGTGTAACTTCAGAACAGTGTTAAAACATCTTCATAACTTGATCCACTCAAATTCAAACCTTCATAATGTGAAATGAATAAAAAGAAACCTCCTAGAAATAGTGTTGTCAAACACGAGCCAACAATTTTACCTCGTTCTTCGGCAAACTTGAAGAGCACCGCCATTGGGTCAGCCCCAGGGGACAGAACAAAGATTAGCGGGGTGAAATAACTCGAATCTTTGTAGCTGCATGCCAGGTCAAAGGTCGGGGGCTCGATAAACTTGTGGCCCATGTACTCGACAATGAATGACTGAATGGCAGGTATCATCTGAAATAATAAATTGGTCATGTATATTACATATATCCGTACCTTACTAGCTTTACCATATCTGGCTTTAACCCTTACCTTATCTGGCCTTACCTTATTTAGACTTAATTGGTCTTACCTACCTTACCTTTTTTGTTATTTGGCCATTACTTTATCTGGTTATCTCTTATCTACACTGAATTTACCTAGGCTTCACTTATCTGGTCTTACCTTATCTGGGCTAACACTATCTGGCCTTACTTACCTGGACTTGCATTATTTCATCTGTTATAAATATACTAAATATATATATATATATATATTGTATATATATATATATATAATATATTCTATATATATATATTATATATATATATATATATAATATAAATATATATATAATATATATATATATATTATTTTGGTTTACTGTAAGTAGCATTACCTTTACTATATCTTGTCTTACCTTATCTGGCCGTAGACATCTGAGAATTATGAGTTCCTGGACACGGGTCAAGTCACGTTTCCATGGCAATAGATGACTGTCATTCTCAGGGTGTGCTGACTCACAGAAACCCTTCCAACTGGCCACCTACAAGAACCACAGACACCTTCAGGTGATCACACAGACACCTTCAGGTGATCACACAGACACCTCCAGGTGATCACACAGACACCTTCAGGTGATCACACAGACACCTTCAGGTGATCACACAGACACCTTCAGGTGATCACACAGACACCTTCAGGTGATCACACAGACACCTTCAGGTGATCACACAGACACCTTCAGGTGATCACACAGACACCTGCAGGTGATCACAGACAAATACAGGTGATCACACAGATACCTTCAGGTGATCACACACACACAGACACCAAAGGTGATCACACAGACATCTGCAGGTGATCACACAGACATCTGCAGGTGATCACACAGACACCTGCAGGTGATCACACAGACACCTGCAGGTGATCACACAGACAAATACAGATGATCACACAGACAAATACAGATGATCACACAGACACCTTCAGGTGATCACACACACACGCACACACACACGTACAGATGATCACACAGACACCTGCAGGTGATCACTCAGACACCTACTTGTGATCACAGACACATGCAGGTGATCACACAGACACCTGCAGGTGATCACACACACACGCACACACACACGTACAGATGATCACACAGACACCTGCAGGTGATCACTCAGACACCTACTTGTGATCACAGACACATGCAGGTGATCACACAGACACCTGCAGGTGATCACACAGACACCTGCAGGTGATCACACAGACACCTACTTGTAATCACACAGACACCTGCAGGTGATCACACAGACACATACAGGTGATCACACAACTGATGAGTGTGATTTTGGCTATATAAAATTATTGTTATTAGCGTCAATTTGCAGTAACATGTTTCATTTATTGGGTGACATCACAAAAGCAATTTATTTTCTTTGTGAAACTTGGTGATGACAGGTGACAGTCACATACCAGACCTGTCTGGAGTCCTAGAGCTCGCTCTGTGCTGCCTGTTGAGAATTTGCGAACATTAACAACCACTCCTTAAGCATTTATCAACCTCTTCCGTTCACCCAGTAAACCAAACATTGAATGAAGTACGTTGTAAAATTACATATATTTTTGACAAGTATGAAACCTGATTAAAACATCTGACAACGTACATCCATTTGGAAGTGGTCCATCAGCCCCTTGAAGGCTGGCAGGTCTGAGCAGCGAACGATCTCAGCCCAACACTTGTCTGTCAGCCACTCATGGCCGGGGTTGGGAAACGGGTTCTCCAGGGCAACACCCCCAGTGAGGAGGAAGCGCCACTCCCTGTCGTCTATCTTACCCCTGAGGACATGTCACGCGGGAGGGTTAACAGTATAGAAATAAGATAGGCATGGCATAGGGTATGCCTTTGTTGTTTGTTGTGTGAGTGAGTGAGTGAGTGAGTGAGTGAGTGAGTGAGAGAGAGAGAGAGTGTGTGTGTGTGTGTGTGTGTGTGTGTGTGTGTGGGTGTGTGGGTGTGTGGGTGTGTGGGTGTGTGGGTGTGTGGGTGTGTGGGTGTGTGGGTGTCTGCGTGTGTCTGTGTGTGTGCGTGTCTTTGTGTGTGTGTGCGTGCGTGCATGTTTGTCTGTACGGTGTGTGTGTGTGCTGTACAATGTTAATATCCAATCAAGCTATTAAATGTTATTAAAACCTGTAAAAAAAGTAAGTTCATATGAAATGTAGAACATGTTAAATTAAATTACAAAAAATATTAATTACAAAAATGAGATAAATTATGAATTAGACTTATAAGAGCATATACTGACTCTGCAGCAAGCAGACCGATGCACAGAAGAAAGGAGAAGAGAAGCTTGTCTTTCTCAAACAGTGACCGACACACGTTCTGGTAGATGCTGTAGGTGAAGTGGGCATTGAGGTTCTCCAGTCGCACCTTCAGCTCGCTAGATGGCGCACTCTCCTCGATTGACTAGAACATACCACAGAAGTGCTGATTTAAGACCCACATCATGATAAAGTTTAATACCGTCACAGTGTTTGTGCACTAAGTGAAACGAGCGACTATTGTAATTTTGTAATATACAAGACAAACACAGTTTTATTGTATTGATAAGTAAACAATGCATTCTTACAACAGTAAACAAACTACTTTAAAAATGTAAAATATATCAACTGGTGTATCATGGTCATATGAACGTAATATAATCATACATTAATTTAAATTAATAAAAAATATAAACATTAACTATCAGTATTTAAAATATTAAATATAAATATACAAAGTAATAAAATAAAACAAATATTGTATAATACATTCACTGAAGACAAAACTCACCCTTAAATAGAGGTTGATAAACCAGCTGAGACTGTACTGATACATCGGATCAATACTTGCAAGGTCAGAAATGGTGAAGAAGAGAATACTGCTGTGTTTGGCCACCTGCAAACAACAGTTCACATCAGTTCTGACCTGACACAAATTAATGTACTCTGTTGGACATATTTAAAATATACAACATACCAAAATTATTCACCAATACGTCAGCTGTCTGAATATCAAATAAATTATTTTGCATAATAAAACTACATAAAAGTAATACCTTGCATGCACGATAACTTGGTATCATATACCATGCGACGAGTGAGATTGAGGCAAACTGTCATTATATATCATACAACTCACAAGTATTACACAACGTATTGGTAGCAGGGAAGGTTTAGACCAGTTAAATGGGGAGGGGAGGGGAGGGGAGGGGAGGGGAGGGGAGGGGAGGGGAGGGGAGGGGAGGGGAGGGGAGGGGAGGGGAGGGGAGGGGAGGGGAGGGGAGGGGAGGGGAGGGGAGGGGAGGGGAGGGGAGGGGAGGGGAGGGGAGGGGAGGGGAGGGGAGGGGAGGGGAGGGGAGGGGAGGGGAGGGGAGGGGAGGGGAGGGGAGGGGAGGGGAGGGGAGGGGAGGGGAGGGGAGGGGAGGGGAGGGGAGGGGAGGGGAGGGGAGGGGAGGGGAGGGGAGGGGAGGGGAGGGGAGGGGAGGGGAGGGGAGGGGAGGGGAGGGGAGGGGAGGGGAGGGGAGGGGAGGGGAGCAGTGAGGAAAGTGTTGTGGTTGACGACACATGACCTACCGGTGTGTATCCGTTGCGGACCTCGTCAATCTCCGCCTCTGTCTTGCTGGTGATCTCCTGCTTCACCTGGATCTCCTCAGACAGGATCTTACTCGACGACAGAATCTCAATCGCTGTCTCGTCCTCCAGAATGTTGCCCTGTCAGGAGAGGGGAACAGGACATTTTGAATGTAGTCATAAGAACAATAAAAATTAAAAATATAACAGATAATAACAAAGACGATAATAAATAAATAAATAAATAATGTAAATAATAATTGTGAGTGCACCTTAAAAGAAAATAAGCCTTTTAAGGCCAGATATTGCACCTTACAACACAGGATTTATGCTTTAATTGTAAATATCATTCGCAACGAACATAAATTAAGCCCAACATTTTGTTGCCATGACAACCAATTTTTTCAAGCACTTTCTAATGTGCCAAATATCCCAACTTGTTCACAAGACATAACAGCAGCAACCATGAAACATTCAACGAGGACTCACATGTGACGTTGACAGAACCTCCAGAATCTTGTCCTCGAAGTCCTTCAGCTGGTGTTTGTTGAAGGCACTCTCCATGATCAGTTGGTTCTTCTTCTCCTCCAGTTCCGGCTTCTCCTTCGCCGCCACGATCCCCAGCAACTGGTCCTCCAACCCCATGGGTGTGATCATGAAGTTCACCAGCATCACCTGACAACACAAGTCTAGATCTAACAACCCCAGCAACTGGTCTACAACCCCATGGCGGTGATCATGAAGTTCACCAGCTTCACCTACAAGACAAGTCTTGACCTAACAATCCCAGAAACTGGTCCTCTAGCCCCATTGGTGTGGGTTATGGAGACCCATGTTCATAGAGAACATAACTGAGACCTCAGACAGGTTACTTGTGAGTTGTGGAGACGTGTGCTCATGGAGAACTTAAACTGACCTTGACTGAGACCTTCTGGGTAGTGTGGGTGTGGAGTCAGGTCGTCATGTAGAACCTAAACTGACCTCCACTGAGACCTCGGGCAGGTAGTGTGGGTCACAGAGACAAGTCGTCATGTAGAACTGAAACTGACCTTCACCGACACCTCAGGCAGGTAGTGAGGGTTGCGGAGACAGGTCGTCATGTAGAACTTAAACTGACCTTCACTGAGACCTCGGGCAGGTAGTGAGGGTTACGGAAACAGGTCGTCACGTAGAACTTAAACTGACCTTCACCGAGACCTAGGGCAGGTAGTGAGGGTTGTGGAGACAGGTCGTCATGTAGAACCTAAACTGACCTTCACCGAGACCTCAGGCAGGTAGTGAGGGTTGTGGAGACAGGTCGTCATGTACAACTTAAACTGACCTTCACTGAGACCTCGGGCAGGTAGTGAGGGTTGCGGAGACAGGTCGTCATGTAGAACTTGAAGTCGGCGCTGTACTGGAGCACGTGGTCGCCCAGGTGGATGTAGTCCATGTTGCTCTGGCGAAAGAGTTGCTTCAGGAGGATCGGGTCCATGGCCGGGTCCAGCTCCTCACCCAAGTTCTCCATCAGACACGGGTTCCCAAACTGAAACACAACGCAACGAATTATAAAGGGAACAAGTGCAAGTTTAAGCAAACCTATGCACGCACCAACCTAATGAGTACGTGTATTTCAGTTAAAGGAGTTAAACTTTGGAACTGCCTCAGTAGTTCACTAATTAGATGTAGGAATGTTAATCAATAAAAAATTATGTAGATCAACTATTGAGTAGGTTTGTGTTGGAGTTTTAGAAGTGTACATAGATTTGCTTAAACATAAATAAGACAAATAAACTTTCCAATTGTTTATTGTTTTTTCATTTCTAAATCTTCCAGTATTTGTTTCGATTAAATATGACAAGGTTATACATACGCACCTTAATTTTGTATTGCACTCTTTTCAGATGCATTATGAACTTAGTTAAGCAATTATATGGGTAAATATTATAAATGTTTCACTTACTTTACCTTTTTCAACAATATGTATTGTATGCATTGTATATGATGTAAAATGTGAGTTGTTGAAATAAATTTAATTCACTCATTCATTCAATACATTTTTATATATCAACAAAAAGGTTCCTAACTGAAACATCAGGTGATGAATTGAACGGTAAGTGAAGTTTTATTTATGCATACAAAATTACTAGTCACTACTTATGTTTGTAATTTGTCCTTTTTTGTTGCTTTTTGCAAATAAAAACACATTTTCACTACTCATACCGAATGTCTGTGTAGTTATATATTTCACACATGTGTATATGTGGATTTTGTTTTATACATGTCTGTTGATATCGTCTGAAACAAACTGTATGACGTAACTCAGATATTACAACATCATGAATAAACTCTCATTACCTGGATGCAGTTTTCGAGTGTGCGGAGGTAGTTGGCATCGGAGAGCTTGATGACCTCGAGTTTGTTTGACTTCTCCATGTTCTTGATCCACTTATTCGCCTGACCCTGGGGGTCAATCATGAGAGGCCAGCGATTCGCTGAGGTTGAAATGATGGCATTGTGCTCGGAGAAACTGAAATAGATGTTGAAATGATGGCATTGTGCTCAGAGAAAGTGAAACAGATATTGAAATGATGGCATTATGCTCAAAGAAATTGAAACTGATGCTACAATGATGGCATTTGCTCAGAGAAACTGAAAAACCGCGTTGAAATGATGGCATTTGCTCAGAGAAATTTAAACTGATGCTACAATGATGGCATTTGCTCAGAGAAACTGAAACAAGCGTTGAAATGATCGATGGCATTGTGCATGGAGAAACTGAAACAGAGTTTGAAATCATGGCATTGTGCTTGGAGAAACTGAAACAGAGTTTGGAATCATGGCATTGTGCTGGAAGAAACTGAAACAGTTTGAAATCATGGCATTGTGCTGGAAGAAACTGAAACAGTTTGAAATCATGGCATTGTGCTGGAAGAAACTGAAACAGTTTGAAATCATGGCATTGTGCTGGAAGAAACTGAAACAGTTTGAAATCATGGCATTGTGCTTGGAGAAACTGAAACAGAATACAGTATGGCACTGCATGTCACACAATATATATCTTCAAACTAAGTTCTGTTTTGTTTTTTCTTCTCTTGTATACATATCAAGTGTAGTGAGTTGCTCTATTCAGATTAATTAAAGCAACAAAATCCATTTTCTAAATGAATTAATAATGCTTAGTTGAAGTTTCCATGTTATAATTTAGTCATCAATCAATGTACAGATGTGCATTAGTATTTTGTATTTGATTTCCTATAAACTGCGGTCATGTGAGAATCACCAGCCCGGATGCATGACAACGATGAGCTGTGTACAATGATGCTAAGAGATGATTTGGAAGGCAAACGCTAGGACCCCAAGAGGTAGACCTATCTGTATAATTGTATTCAAAATTAATACAACAAAATCCAAACCCCTACTGCCTGTGTGTCTAATCTGTTCTAGTCTGGCCACTTTTGTGACAATTCTGCAGTCTGAGTACTGAACTTAAAAAATTAACTAAAACCAATGACAATTCCATCCTGATATTGTTCATGGCTCCAAGAATGGTTTATTGTAGTATAATTTAACTGACTTTGGAGTTTAATTGTCAAAGATGAGTATGACATTTCAACCCATCATCTACAGGCCTTGTTCACGTACTGGTGTCACGTGTGTTGCCTCAGATTTCAGCTGGATAATTTGGTTGTAGATGGCAGGCAGATGGTATATATCTCTGATCTCTGTTCATGGTAGGGGCTCTCTGTCTGATATTTATAGCCTCGTACTCATCTTCGACAATTAAGCTCCAAAGTAAGTTAAATTATACTACAATAATTCCGTCCTGCATGTGTGTGAGTGCTGCCACCTACTGGTCAACTGGCAGGCCGGCGATATGCCAGTCGCGGATTGTGACAGGGCTACCGAGGGTCTCGGAGAGGGAGAACTTGGCAGAGACTGGCACATCCTTCTCCTGGCACATGCGATGCCACTCCGTGAGACACTCCTGGCACAGACGGAATGGTTTACTTGGCACATACATAAAACGTATACGACACTATATTACATTAGAACATACGCTATCCAAGACATGTATTGTTATACTATTTATCAACTGTTTTATTTTTTTATCAAAATATAATTAACTATTATTTAGTTTTACTATCTACTATTTTTTATATCTATTATTTATCAACTATTTTAATATTTATTAATTTCATTGTAATATAATTAACTATTCTTTATCAGTATGAGTATTTTAGTATTATTAAGATTAATATTATTTATTTATATTGAACATTTTTGTTTTTTACTGATCTATTTATTTTACGTCTCTATTTGTATTTGTTAGGTAATCTGTATATTCATGTAAAGTGTAATGCGCGTCTGAATGGTTTTATTGCTAGTTATATGGCATAGACAAATACTGTATTTATCATTATTATAAGTTCATAATCGCAGACATTCGCCAAAATTATGAGCCTATGTACAGTAGTGAAATTTCACTAAAACAGTAGATGACAATTTACATGATAATATATTTTATTTCAAATTGTGCCACATCCATAATTGTTCATGGCACTTTACAATGTATTACTATTAAAATATATAAAAATGTAAATTTTATACAATAAGACTATTAATATTTTAAAATAAAAATTATATGTATGTAAATAACTAACATTTATACAGCATTAGATAATTTAGCATTTCTAAAAAAATAAAGAGGTAATTAAATCAATAAACAACCTATTAGTCATAAAATATACATACTAAAAATAACCACCCTACTAAATAATTCCATGACAATAATACTGATAAATAAAAAAATACATATGGTTAATAGTAAAATGTTATAAAAAATTATAATTACATAATAAATAAATATATGATTATGTATTGATAATAGTAATAAATTTAGTAAAAAAAGTTATGTTGATGTCTAATTACACTACTATGAAATACAAAATAACGCAATCACTGCTTCAATAGTAGCATAAAATAAAAACCGACAGACCATTGGAGTGGCCCGGTATGCCCAATTTCTATGGCATGCTGTGGAGATTATGGTGAAATTGTACAGTAGTGCTAATCGAAAGTGAAAGGACCGTGATGACTTATTACCTGTCTGTAGTCCAGGATGAAGGGACCGAGGTAAGCGACATAGCCAGCTGACAGGAGGACGTCCCCAACGATGTTGTCATATGTGTAGGTGAGCATCTCGACATTCTGAAAGGACACCGTCAAATCAACATCAGTGAAACAATAAAATGAACATAATATATTGACAGGAATCTACTCTGACAGAACTGACATGCTAACTGCTGCTGTAGTTTCATCATTGATTACAGACCAAACTATGCAACTGTGACCTCTGCTCTCCCACGATGGCTGTCATCTAATCGGTTCTAGTCCGGCCACTTTTGTGACAATTCTGCAGTCTGACTACCGAACATAAAAATAAACTAAAACCCACACGCCACGCCACGCCACGCCACGCCACGCCACGCCACGCCACGCCACGCCACGCCACGCCACGCCACGCCACGCCACGCCACGTGTTTGTATTGAATAAATCGTTCATTAATTCTTGCAATAAAAACACATTATTTGCTAAATCCTCGTCACAGAAGCGCTGTACATTGTTGTTACAATCACACATATCAATCACTGTCCTGCCAACGTGATATCGCTCTGACTGACTTACGTTGGTCCATCTTTCCTTCTCACCACCGAGTCCACTGATCAATTTCTCAGCACGGATGATTTTCACTTTTGTCAACTCTATGTTGTCCTCCAGTTCCTGGCACAACAGAACAGAACAAAACAGAACATGAGCATGACTGTGTTCATGAAGCTAGATATACATCATAGTGCAGTATCCAGTCCTCAGGACTGTTCAAAGCACTTCACTGACTGGCAGACCAGTTCAATCGAACACCATCTCGACTTCTCTGTGGAGCGTCCAACCCTGCTGCAATTAATGCATGCAGACTGTTCGTACACAAATCCACCAGTGTGTATAGTCAGGTACTCATTCATACTTCTGAATGAGTGGACTGCCCTTAGATTTGACAGGGCATCACAGAATTCCAACGCAGGTTCTCTTAGTCGAGAGTCCAAGGTTCCAGCCACTGTGCTCTAATTATGTTACATATACTGTAAATTTAACATTCCTCTTTATTATAAATTTTTATTTTTATTGACTTTATCCTAAATACCTTATCCTATTTCATTTAGTACTTTTTAACACAAAATCCATGGAGTAAAAATGGAAACCAATGAACTTAAATCAGTAACCTTTAACCCGCTGAGACGTCCCACCAACATGGACAGTCCACCCATCTAGACAACCACCCACCCAGCCCTATTCCATGTGTCCTCTTAACTCTAAGCTTGCTGTCCAGGTCTGCCTACAGACGGTCAGTTCAGGTGGTCAGTGGTGCCTGATCTTACCGTCTTTTCTTTCTGTTTTGTGTCTAGGTCAGCCTTGAGCCCGTCGAGTCGGTCGGTGATCTCTTTCAGTTCTTGCTGTTTCACTTTCAGTTTCTCCATGGTGGTCTTGTAGATGCCCTCCGCCATTCCCAACGTCTCCTTCTTGGGAGCCACAACCTGCGGGAGACAGCTTCCTCATCAACCGGCTCTCCACTTCAGTCATTCACCAAACCACTCTCTACTTCAGTTCCTCATCAACCCATTCTCCACTTCCATTCCTCATCTAACCACTTTCTCTACTTCCATTCATCATCAAAACTCTCCCACTTTCACACTTCCTCTAATTAACTAACTCTCTCCTCCCTAGCCACAGACTTACGCTATTGACAATGTCAAAAACACATGACAACTTACATTATCAATGACACAACATAGGTTAGTGACACCGAAGTATAAACATGACACGCCAATTATAAACAATCTGAGTCAGAAACTTGACACACCTAATTGACATATCCCACGAATACACCCAAGTCCCAACCACACATCCCCGTCACCCCCCACCCCACCCCCACCCCCACCCCCACAATATTAGTGACACTGTCACTGTGAGAACACACAACCAACCAACGCCACCTTAGTGACACCGTCCTGGACACGACACTTGCCTTGGCCACGCTGTCATAGACGTCGATGGCGCGCACCCATTTACAGAGTCCCTCGCAGGCCGACGACACGTTCTTGATGATCTCCGGGTTGAAGTCCTGGTTGTTGATGTAGTTGTCCCGGATCTTCTTGACATTGGCAGTGGGAATGTTGTCCTTGTCAAACTCCCTCAGGGTGTCCAGGAAGTGCATGTCTCCCAGCATCTGTCAGTGGCAGAGTGTATTTCACACAGGATAACATTCTAAGATGAATCACGGCCGGATGGACAGTAGTCGCCAAGCACAGAAGACGGAAGGGCAAGTCAGCAGAATACGAGATGACTGATGGACATCACGTATCACCACCTGGAACCCTCCTAGCAAGATGGTGGATGGAAAAACGAACTTCTTATGAAACTGGAATATGCATGTATGCTGTGTACCATTATCGGAATATTAAATACTGATATTGCAAACAAAAAACTGAAAATATGTTGTGTAAAATGTTGAAATATCCGAACTGTATCTGCTTGTGTGCACGCGTGCGCATGCACGCATGTATATGTGGGCATGTGTGTGTAAACACATGTGTATGTACATGTGCGTGCACATGTATGTATGTGTGTATGTGGCACGTGCACATGTGTGTACATGTGCATGTGTGTGCATACATGTGCATGTGCACATGCGTGCGTGCGTGCGTGCATGCATGTGTGTACACGTACCTTCTTGGCCTGCATCCAGTAGTCCTCCACCATGCGTCCATTCGGGTCCTTCTTCTTGTCAGGCTTGATGCCCTGACAAACACCAGTGACACTGTGTCAGGGTCTGTCCGACGTGTCACTACATCTTTGTCTGACATGTCACCACTGTATAGCATATCCAATGTCACTACTGTATGTTACTGACATGTGTGTCCGACACATCACTGCAGTCTGTTCAACATGTCACTATGGCCTGACACGTCACTAGTCTGCCTAACACGTCACTAAACTTTTTGACATGTCACCAGTCTATCTGACATGTCACTACTGGCTAACACTACTGTCATATCATTGTTCAAAATATCAAGCAGTATCAAAACACATCAAATCCAGAGTATGATAAAAACATATATTTCTTTGTGGCCAGCCAGAGTTCCTGCATTAAATTGGCTTGCAATTAAACATGTCACATGGGTCATCTAATCACATGTGAAGACACACTCAGCACTTACCTTGAGGATACAGACGGCCTCCATGACGAGTTTCACCCCTCGTGGAGGGTTTGCCATTGACTTCACAATGGTGATGTCGTTCTGTTTAAGTGTGTTGAGGGCAGCAATAGCAGCATTCATCGCCGGCATCGCTACTTCAAGTTGAGCCTCACAGTCATCCTACAAACACCACACAACTTACTATGGGCCAGACCGACACAATATATCAGTCAGTGGAAAGGATTGCGTCAAAGTTCAAAGACACCAAAATAATTATGCGCTTATCACTGGTATCTTGGTGCAAAGCCTATGAATTTGTAAGCTCCAAAGTTGCTGTTTTGCATCAATTAACTTACATTTAAATCTTTCACTAACAAAGAGGCAACACTGTATCAAAACATTTCCCCTGAAATCGTGGTGATGCATACAAAAAAAGTACGGCACAAGTCAGTCGGTCAGTCAGTCAGTCACACCGACCGACCGACCGACCGACCGACCGACCGACCGACCGACCGACCGACCGACCGACCGACCGACCGACCGACCGACCGACCGACCGACCGACCGACCGACCGACCGACCGACCGACCGACCGACCGACCGATCGACCGACCGATCAATAGCCATACTACCCCAATATAGTACGTCTTGGGACTTTAATAACTGACATGTCCACGCCTTTGTCACTACAATACAAGGACAGAGATGTAGGGCAAGACTGGTACCTTGATGGCCTTGGCCTCCATGGCGGCCTTCTCTGCCACGGCCTCATCTGCCTCCACGACGCTCTTGACGGCCTCCACCTCCTCCGTCTTGTGCTCTATCACCTCTATCAGCTGCTCCGTCTCAAGACTCGTCTCCAGCAGCTTCGGCTGTAGAGCCTGCAGCTCCTTCTGCATGACTGCGATCTGAGAACATCACTCACATCACTCGGATCACTCATATCACTATGATCTGAAGATCACATCACCTGCATCACTGCATTCTGGAGACATCACTCACATCACTCGGATCACTCATATCACTATGATCTGAAGATCACATCACCTGCATGACTTCATTCTAGAGACATCACTCACATCATCTTCTGCATCAATGCGCTTTGAGGACAGTGCTGACATCACTCAAATCACCTTCTGGATCATTATGATCTGAGGACAGCATTCACATCACTGCGACACGTCACTTACTCCATCACTCATGTCTGCATTGATTTCATACACACAGCCATACAGTTATCATTGAACTGAGTGCATATAATTGTTAACTCTGACGATCAGCTCATGGGGAGAAAAATATTGGGAACCGTTCATATCATTGCACATCACCAATCACATCACCAATCAAATCACCATCCACATCATTATTCACAGTACTACTCACATCACAATAGATTCTTTCAGACCTTCCAGGACAATTACCTGTGATTCTGAGAACTCCAACTTCTCCAGTCCTACGACGTATCTGTCCTTGAGTGTGATCAACTCCAGCCGCTTCTTATTCAGCAGATTCTTAAACGTCTTTATCAGTTCGAGGTACGACGTCGGCGTCACGTAATTCCTCCGTCTCATTGTGTCGTAGTATCTAAACCACATAGTATCTGTTTGTATTGGGTGTCTGTTGTAAGGCAGAAAGTAGCTGAATTCACAAGACAACTATATCATTCTGTATACATTCCAGAGTTTGCAACGTACACACAGACAACATATAAGAATTACGTATACAATATCCAAAGGGTAATTCTACAAATGGTAACTATTGTGATGAAAACAATAGGTATTACGGGTACATCTTCGAGTTGTAGATAAACATCTGGAAATCTATCGTTTGCAATGAAATATCCGCAAGGAATATTAGCATATCCATGAGGAATATTAGCGTAACAAATACACACTCTTACAGTCAAAGGTTCATGTCTACAAAGATGTCATAAATCAATGATCTTATTCACAACTACTAACCACACAAACAGACATTTTTGCACTGGACTTTTTGATGACTGATAAACTTATGCTACAATTCAGAAAATTATTCTAGACATCACTGTAAAGGACCAACCTTTCAGAGAGTTTTCGTACGCTCTCATGGAAGTGTTTGCACATGACGACAGCTTCCCGGCACAATTCTGGTGACATCTCCACGTCATCAAAGAATGTGTGAGCGACGAGTTCCAATGCATCCTCTGGCCATGCCTGTCACAAGCAACACATCATCAGTTGATCATACAACTAATGATCAATTCACACACCTTTGGCCAGTCAGTTCATGCTACAACAACTAATAATATAGTAATCTTAAGAAGAAAATTGACTACAACAACTGAATGATGCTAGCCCTTTCAAGCTAGTTGAAACTATAATAACCAATGATGTACTCACCTTGAACCAGTTGATACTATGACAACTAACAATGTACTCACCTTGAACCAGTTGATACTATGACAACTAACAATGTACTCACCTTGAACCAGTTGATACTATGACAACTAACAATGTACTCACCTTGAACCAGTTGATACTATGACAACTAACAATGTACTCACCTTGAACCAGTTGATACTATGACAACTAACAATGTACTCACCTTGAACCAGTTGATACTATGACAACTAACAATGTACTCACCTTGAACCAGTTGATACTATGACAACTAACAACGTACTCACCATGAACCAGTTGATGGTGCAGCAACTAATGAGTGAGGGGAACATGCGTAGTCGGTTGCGGAAGGCGTCCCCGATGGGACTGAAGGCAAGGAGCACGTGCAGGTTGCGGCGGATCCTCTCGATGAAGCGGTTGTACATGGCCAGGGGTGTCACCTCCACCTGCGCATTCTCCTGCTGCGCCAACACCTGCATCTGGACACAGGCAGCAGCAGTTACTCCATCAACCAATCCCCCAATCTGTCCGTCCGTTCGTGTAATCAATCAACCAATTGATCAGTAAGTCAATCAGTCAGTCAAACAGTCAATAAATTGTTCAAATCAATCTGTCAATCAATTGATCGATCAATCGATCAATCAACCAAGCAATCAAGCAATTACTCTTTGTTTTAGACACAAATTTATGTAACTTTGTTAAGTTAAGGAACTACTCGGTAGTCAGTTCTCTTAGACATGAATGGTTTTTATTTAGCTGCTTATCACATGTGCAGGCACAGACATACATACGAGGATGCACACACACACACCCACACCCACACCCACACCCACACCCACCCACACCCACCCACACGCACACACAGGCGTTTTATAGCAGATTCATAGTTGTGTCATATCTAAGTCACAATAAGTACCTTCTCAATGATACTCAGCTTGTCTTCGTTCTCGTACAGGTTGGGGATATCGGCCGTGTTCAGAATCATGTTAATGTCCTCCAGAAAAGACTCATCCTGACAAGAAAACAACGGTTTAAGTAATAAATACATGTCTATCCTGATAATGTAGAGTTAATTTTAGTCATACGTTTAACTAATTTTTTGTTAAGGAATATCTACTACATGTAAAGTGCCCTGAATAGATTTAACTAGATTTGGCGCTATTTAAGTATATTTATTTATTTTATTTAATAACAAAGTTAATAGTTACCATAGAACAAATCATCATGCAATGTATAAACATCAAACTGGAAATGAGAAATATATACAATGTGTTTGCCTTAGTGCATATAATATGAGGGACACATCAAGTCATGTAATCCATGCTATAGTTATGAATGCAGTAGAGTGAACTGAACATGATCTCAATCAAGAGGCACATCCCACCAAAATAATCTCCAATTGTTATTTCAAAGGCAAGACAATTTGTTTCCCTTCACACTGACCCAAGTCATGCTAAATAAATGAATACCTATATAGAGTGGTGTGTGTGTGTGTGTGTGTGTGTGTGTGTGTGTGTGTGCGTGCGTGCGTGCGTGCGTGCGTGCGTGCGTGCGTGCGTGTGTGTATTTAATCCAGCAGGGATTAAATACGTTTTGCTCACAGCACCCACTAACAATGTCACCTTAGATGAGGCCACAGTGAAGCTGGGGCGGGGCTGGACACATCCACAACCCGGCATCGCATATCATGAGACTTCAGTTTAATTGCTCTGTCAATAGAGGAAGTGAGTTTCACGGAGCAGCCCGTTTTTAACCACAATTTTTTTTTGTCAGCGGTTGGTTAGTTTTGGTAGACGTTTGCATACAGTCAGAACATTCAGCACTGCTTTGTTGCGTCTGGTTGACAACGTCATCTTTTGCGATTTGCTGGCGTTATCCGGCCCCATTTCTCGTCGGCGATACGTTGTTAGTGCGCAGTATGTGGGCGACGCTGGCTAACGGGTGCTGCTCCTTCGTGCGATCTGCATTTGCGTACACTTTGGTCAGTTAATCGTTGCTTATTTGCATTTAGTTTGTGTCGGGTAATGGCATGTTTGCTTGTGGTTTGTTTCTACCCGCGTCACCGCATTTGCAGTCGTCTCTTAGTTAGTTAGTACCGCGCTGTGTGTGACGCGTTGCTCCCGCCGTTATCTTAAGTACCATATTAACGCTGTGGGTGTTGCGTAATTGCTGGGTCTCACTGCGATCGTTTATCTAATTCGCGTGCGTTGCCGGTCGGATTCTCCGCCAGTTTGTTGTGCCATGTCGTTGTTTGTTGTAATTCGGGGCGTATTTTGGTTGCCCCTTAATCACATTCCTTAGTGCCCCGGGCTTGTAATTTGATATAGTTGTTAGCCGTTTCGCTAACGCCACCCGCTACTTGCCCGCCCGTCGCTGTCGCCTGTTTGCCCTAGGCTACGGCCGGTATCGCCGACTGGCGGGTTTCCTGCGGGTTTGCCTCTGTGTTGATGTCTTTTCCTTGTTACTTGGTTTCCTTTTACACTGTGTTATATGATCGGTTTTCAGTTTTTGCGTCTTTGCTTTTCAGTTCCCATTGTCTGGCTTCTGACATTTGTTTTTTGCACGCTTCGACTGTCTGTTTGCTTCCTGTGCGTTGGCCAGTTATAGTTCATTTATGAGTGCTGTGTTATTGGTGTGTGCCACGTATTTATTATTTTGTTTGCTGTTTTGTTTGGCTGTCATGTTGTTTTTATTTTCTTGTTAGGTGGAGGAATGACAACATGCCTGGCACTCGGTTTGGTGTTGTTGCATCTGACCTTCTGTTTTGTTTTTCTTGGCATGGCACCCAATTAACGCATTACTGGTGTATTCTTTGTACCATTTTACATGTGTGTTTGCCCTCCTGGGGCTTCTGGCTGCGTACACAGCTGCTGGTGACGGCTCACCCTGCCTGGCCGTGTGTGTTGTTTGTGGGCATGTTTTGGCGCATCTGGTGGTGCAGCGGGCCTTGTTTTGCCATACCTTGTTGATATGCCTTTATGATGTCGTTTCTTTCCCCTTACCCAGGTTCTGTGGTCGATTTGCTGCTGCCTTGATTGAGGTGGGACAGTGTTTTCCCCCGTCTGTCGTGTGGCTGTTTGATTGGTTAATTGTACTTGTCTGACCTTTGGATGGTGTTTGGCCGGTGTTTTATTGTGTTAGCCACTGTGTTTGCCCAAAGCGTGTTGTGTTGCCTAGGGTTGTGATGCTGTGTTACCACGCCCTGGTGTTGTTTAACGTGCTGTTTGACCCAGCCATGGGTCGGGCCAGAAACCACCTGGGAGTTGTTAGGTGGTTTCTAGCCCCCACATTTATTTTGCTTAGATAGCTAGTTGCTTAGATAATTTCTCGTGCAATCCGCTTTGACAAACATGACATCTATATGCTTTTAAGAGGATTTGCTTTATTTATCTAGGCCAACGGCAATGCTCATAGTATTGTTACTATGTCTTCTCTTTACTTGTGTAATTAAAGGGCATTGCCATTTTCCACCCACATTTGTTTCTTGCTTATCTCTCGCTATATAAACCGAGCAAAGCACAGCAGGCTCCCATTACCATTAGTTAGTACAGTACCGGTGAGGGGAGCAATATATATATATGTGTGTGTATGTATATATATATATATCTATATGTATATTTATATGTTTATGTTTATGTATGTATATATATATATATATATATATATATATACATATATATATTACATGCTTACTAATTGCAATAAGGATGAATACTTCCCAGAGAAGTCCACTTGGAATATGAATGAAAATATCTGCCCGGGAGTAAATCATAGTGTGCCTTGAGTGGCTAATGACAGGATACAATGCTATGTAAGAACACAATACTTATAGTTATGCTATCTCACACAACTGAATGAACTAGTGCAGAGTGGGGTGAACAAACTGCCCGGTGTAGGAGATCGAACTAGGGTTCTACAGTGTGAGGCTGATACCCATACATGCCAACCTTTACTGATCAACACCTGTAAGACTCTGGACAAAAATCCATAAGAAATCCATAAGCAAGCAGCAAAAAGGGGGGAGCTGATGATTTTAAATTTACGGCTACATACAAATGAAATGGGATAGACCCTGGAATAGATCACGTGCGACTTTCATTAGTCATGGATGAGAGTGGTAGAAAGGAAAAAAGTCTGTGAAAATATGAGGGATAAGATACGAGCGTAGCGAGTCCCTTGCAGCTGGGGGTATGGGGGGGCACTGTAAGCCCCCCAAGAAAATTTTGTGCAATTTTAGGGTCACTTAAAGCCAAACTATTTTGCATTACAGTAGAACCTGTCTTGTAGGGACACCTGTCTGGCCAAGCAAAAGTGTCCCTACATTGCAGGTGTCCCCTTATCAGAGGGACAGGAATTTGTGGCATTTTTTCCCAAACATACAATTTTTATTTACATCCACATTACAACATAACTATATCACTTTTATGCCCACAGTTATAATACCCATACAAATGAAGTGTAATAATATCTCATTTAATATTAAAGTAGAACCCCTCATTTAAGACCATTTGGGATTAATTCATAATAATTAATGTCCATAATAGCATGTATGCTTTTGAAAACAAACTAAGTATTAAAATGCACAAAATACAAATTAGAAAAGAAACAAATTAGACGACACATTAACAACGACATTTTCATTTATTTTGTGTGTGACATGTTTCATTATAAGTTTAATTTTGAATAGTTTTTACAATATAATAAATAATTATTATCTGATTGCGATTTCAAATTTGGTCTGAGGGGCTAAAAAGTGCTGCCACGTCACGGCGTCTGGGTAATCACGCAGCGGTCGCCATTTTGTTTATCGCCTTCCGTGACAAATATATCTCAAGTTATCGCGTCTATGTTTCGACAAGACAACTGACCGTATTCAAGAATGTGTCTATTATACTAGTTCAAATAGTTAGAACAACTTTGGATGCTTTTTGGTGTGAAAATTCGACCATTTGTCAGCGCAACATCTCACCGTTCGCGACGCGGGTTTGCGCCGGTGGCAAATGTAGCAGCAATAGGCCGGCCTAAAATGGCCTACCGCGATGTTGAAAATAATTCGTAAAAATTTCTCAACGGATTTGATTCATTTTTGTTTTATTTGGGAGCTAATATGTATGGCTACGTTTGTCTCACTGGAAGTAGGAAATGTGTCCACTCAGTAATTATTTAGGAATGGGATAGTGCGTTTATTTTTTTCATAGTATTTTGGATGACGTTCAGGTAATAATATCACCGGGATTGTCTGACATAATAGAGGTAGTATAATTTATTATAATAAAGAATTCATTTGGCAGTAAATATAATTTATATTTTTATTGTAACAGTACATGTATACAAAACTGCATTTTCGCTGGCCGGTCGCAGGGTAAGTAAGTAACGAAGTAAATGTACTTCATTACATTACAGCTCTGGTGCACATGTATCCGATAGGTGGCAGCTTTCATCCAAAATGAATACAACAAAATGGCCGTTTTCCGATTCACGAAAAGCACAAATGATTGCTTATTTAGATGATAACGACTCATGCAAAATTATTATATTAAAAAATAAATAATAACCTGACAATACGTATTACCCGTAAGGAATTAGTCCTACGCCCGTAAGACCGCCAAATGCTAAAAAATCCGTAAGTCTTACGGGAAATCCGTAAGAGTTGGCATGTATGCTGATACCCTACCCACTGTGATAAGTTTTTAATTAACCCTCATTAACCCTTCACCTTGATCTGGTGGTCGGCGAAGAGGAAGACCGTGGGAACGTTCTCCTCTCCCGCCCTCCTCAGCATCCGACGCAAGTCTTCCCTCCACTCCACCGTCGTGTAGTTCTTCGTGATCTCGATCTCAAACAACTCGTACTCGGCGATGAACGTTGCCAGTTTCGAGGCACTTTGACGTCCGCTGCCACCAATGCCTGCGGCACACAACCTCCGTTCTTTGATACTCACGATCGCTAAATTAGAGTTAGTCTGTTGTATTATCATTTAATTTACTTTGGAGCTTTATGTCGAAGATGAGTACAACGTTTCGGTCCGTCAGCTACGGACCTTGTTCATGTACTGGTGTCACATGTATTGTCTCCGATTTCGGCGGGATAATTTGGTTGTAGATGTTCACACATGTAACACCAGTATGTGAACAAGGTCCGTAGCTGACGGATCGAAACGTCGTACTCATCTTCGACATTAAGCTCCAAAGTAAGTTAAATTATAATACAATAAACCATTCTTAGAGCCATGAACAATATATTCGATAGAGTTAGTCTCATTGAAGTCTTACTCACACCCTTGGTCTATTTTATTTCATCACGTGATCTCACCCAGATTCACGTGAAACACTCTGACCGTAGAACACATTAGAGTCAGTGTAGATAGGACAGCAGTTTTTCTCAAAGGGTTCTTTTACAAGATTTCGATTCTGCTGATCTATTTTTGTACTTCCCTCAAAATAACTTTTCTGGCAGGAACAACTTAGTGTCTGATTTGTTTTTACAATGTAAACACTTTGCAGTTGAAATTTTCAAAATATGGACACACTTTTACATTACATTTATTAAACTTTAAAGGCATTCTGACCGGCACAATTATTTTGCTACTTAGAACACTATATAAAACACGCATGCACCTCTGAATCTACTTCATGTGGTGTTAAAATAAAACTGATCAATTGGAAAACAAGGTTTATGGTTAAATGTTGTTAAAGACAATTTAATTCGAAATTAAATTATTAAATTAAATGTAAAATTAAATGTAAAATTAAGTGTTAAATTCAATGTTAAATTCAATTCACAGGAATCGAGGACTCACCGACCAGCAGACCGTGACCATTGGGCTGCATGAGCAGACGACTGATGCGCGAGATGTGCTCAATGGCAAACCTGAACATGACGAGGTGCATGGCCACCTTACTCTCCGAGTTGTAATCCTCCAGGTATGCCTCCATCGTCTGCAAGTACACCACACAAAATGTCATATACTCGTGTTGGCATGTGTCAAAACTAAACTGTCCCTGGTGCAAATGTAAACTGGATCTGGTGCAGTTCTGCATCAAGTCTGAGTGTTAGCGCACTGGAGTTGGGCCTCAAAAAGAAATCACTCCAAGGCAGACCCAGAAAAGGTTCCATCAGAAAGTAATACGCCGGTATTATCTGGCTATTTTCTAGCTAGCGTGCGTATGATTTCATATGTACGGAAATGTTAGCAATTTTATTCCAAGAATTTGGTTAAAGATTCTTACCAACTTTAGGTATTGGACCTTATATTTGATATCGGTGTAAATCAAATCTCTGCAACATTCAAACTTATGTTATGCCAAATATTATTTATGAATACTATCGTAAAATCATCTTCTGTTATATGTATAACAGAAGACATCTCCTTTTTTGTTATGTTATCACAAATTAGTGGATGTAAAGTGTAAACACATGACTGAATATATGCATGTGTCTGTAAGTTACATACGACACGGACTGACAGATGGACTGACAGATGGACTGACAGATGGACGGACGGACGGACGGACGCACGCACGCACGCACGCACGCACGCACGCACGGACGCTGACAGACATGCACATTCACAGACATATACACATCAGCCACACACATCGACACATACACAGGCACATACACACAATGCAGTCATACCCACCACTTTCAGTTTGTCGACATCTGAGATCTCATCGTAGAGTTTTGCGTCATCCCTCTTGCCTGCGTAGTTGCCGAACATCAGACTACGTAGATTGTCATCAATGACCTTCTTGCCAGGTGGCGCCAGGTGTCCAAAGATGTCCTGCATCTTCGCCTTAAACTGCTGCTCAACGGCGGCCTGGAAACAGATTATTAATACTTAAATTAAATACTTATCCCTCGATTTTATAATCCACAGTACATACACATGTATATTACTTATGGTGCAATATTTGTAAAATAATAATGTGAAAATATATATAGTGTCCTTTTCAGTCTAAACTACTCAAAGGCGTTTTACAGGTTCAATCAAATCATATCATATGGGTCCAGGTTATTGAAACAAACACATATTCCATGAACTCATAATCAACAGTATATATATACTACTTATGCTGTAATACATTATATTTATTTATTATAAATTCAAACACTGCTAGTTAGTTTCAACCACATAATCATTCATACACTGTCATGCATCAGTGAACAATGATAAGGCATTATGCGATGCTGACATCCATCCATACACAAAGCAGTTCCAGTTTGGGATTTTGTAGATCAAGAAAGTGACATGGTTTGCCTACTGTATTGTCACTTTTATTACTGAAATTTCAACATGTAGCTAATGAGAATTTCTTATTTTATTGCATTGCTTTAAATGAACAATAAATTACTGAATCTTTATGAGTCTATAACAGAGATTTTATATTTCCATCTGTGTGATCTTATAACTCCCCTACCATTGCAATTTGATAAAAAGAACCAATTTTTTAACATCTCTAAATTAATATGTTTTGAGAGACCAATTTGCAAGCAAATTTATCCTCAAATCAATTAATTCATGCTATCGCATTGATGCTATTGTCTATTAATCGTATCTATCAAAACTGGTCATAGAATGAAAGCGAAATGTTCTGTGACGCGAAGTCTGACCTTGACCATGGAGAAGAAGGTCTGAGTGTCCTCGGCGTCCACCAGGCGGTCGGAGAAGACCCGATACACCTCATGCACCCACAGGCGGGTCAGCTTCATTGACCCGGCCAGACCCACGGGGGTCCTCTCGGACTTGAGCAGTAGCACGCCCTGCAAGGGACAGGTAACTGCACAGGTAGGACACAGCAACAGGACACTTCAGGCGATGGACCCTGGAGGTTTAGGACTTGAGAGGTTTACGACACTATAGGTGAAGAAGACACTACATATGAAAGACACTACGCATGAAAGACACTACATCTGTAAGAGAGTGTATTTATAAGACACTACAGCTGTGCGACTCCGCCATGGGTGGTAACACCACTACAAGTGTAAAACATTCTAAAGGCTATTCACCTATATGACACAACATATGAGATATTACAAGTGTACTTATAAGTCTTACCTATGGTATCTAAAATAGTTGATGTCTTATGACTGTAGTGTCTTAGATAAGACTGACAGTCTTGTCTTCAGCCTGACCAACTAACTCTGATCCTGCTTGTACAAATGTTAGCCTGCTCATCTGCCTGATCAACTAAGTATGATGATTGGATTGTCCAAAGGCCAGTGTGACCACTGACCATGTGATGCCTGTGGGACACACCAAGATGACTTTTGACTTGAACATACCTGAACAACCCTAGAGAAGTCTCTCAAGTTGAATATGTAGTGAGACTTGGCAGGGGTTGGCAGAAAATTGGTTACTGCCGACTGATAGATGGCCATCGTTGCAGAAATAATCACCTGCAAGGTAAGTTGTACGTTAAACAGAAGTGGGATTCCATCATGGATTTACTGATTTTTTGATAAGATAAAACTGCATGATTTCATGACTACAATATCTGCAAGTTTCTGTAATGATGTAAATTATCATTTTAGCCAGATGTATACGTTTCTGTATTTTACCTTACGTATTGCTATATATCTTACTGTAATTGATCTTGCAGTAATTCGTTGTAATCTATTTTGCTGTAATCAATCTCGCTGTAATCTACCTTGAGCTAATCTATAATTGTTGTAATTTACCTCACAGTAATTCAAGCCTAATTACAACCTCACTGAAATAAGTTTTATAAACTCCTCATATATACAACCCTTTTACGGACATTTACCCGAGCGAATTTTTTCAGGCTTGTTTCGAAGCCTTTCGAGAAATGCCATTCGATAATCGGAGTGAAGATGTTTTTCATGGTGTCTTCATCGAATGAGTCGATGCCAACGATGTTGAAGTGTCGCAGGAACCTAGCGGTGACCTCGTGGCGACCTCCGCCAGGGGGAGCCATTGCTGCGAGGATGCCAACACCCTCTAACTTCAGAATACTTGTGTCTTTCCTGTATTAGAAAGAAAGATTTCTCGATGATGTCCAAAATATATAAATACATCATTAGTGTCTACCATATGCAGAAGAGCATGAAACTATGTATCCGAGTGCAGCAGTTAACATATTTGTGTTTGAAGGTTTCGTAAATTTTAGATTATAATATCAATATGTGGCCACATGTGGTAATTAAATACTACAAGCAAAACAACCTTTATAGCAGTCAGAGAATGTGTTTGTCTTACGTACATCTATACTTTATGAAGATACACATAGTGTATAGTTACAATTACAACTTTGTTAGTCTTTTTGGTATCAGAAACGATGGATGGATTGACATAGTTCTTGTGAATTGTGACTGTTGCTACGTTGCAAGAAACTGTGATTCTGTCTTTGAGTATCTCAACCAACTACCTCAGCATCCAACCAGTGCGAGGCCTGGGTAGATACACTGACAGAAATAATTTCTTGCATGAGTCCACCATATACGCACGCACGCACGCACGCACGCACGCACGCACGCACGCACGCACGCACGCACGCAAACACACAAACTGGTATTTCTACTATTCTGTTCACTGATATAGTACATACTGTTACTGTAGACAGGTACCTGTCGAACCAGTAGCCCTGGTCTATGAGTTGTCGCAGGATCTCGACAGGAGGCTGGGCTCCGTAGCGTTCCTTGGCCGGCATGTTGAGGTCGTCAACAAACACCTTCAGTTGTCTGCCGAGGGGCGGACCGTACACACCCCGCCTCTTCCTGAAACACAGTCGTACTGCCCTTGACTATGAGAATGCAGAGTCCACTGGTTTTGTTGTATCACTGAGCTTGGATTCTGAGGATGTTTGAGCCATAGAAGTTACTTATTTATTACTGTTATGTCTGCTGGGAGCAGACAATACAAACCATAATGCTTTCTAAATTCATCAGTTCGTTTTCATTATTTATAGGAAGCAAAAATGTCGCACATAGATAGATAGATAGCTTTATTGCCATGTGTTCACATTGTATTTAAAATAAAACATTGGAATGTGTAATGATCTTGGTCGTTGTACTAGTACATTCACATGACAATACATTCACATGCACCAAACAATGATGATAAAATATACTACTATTTAAGTTAAATAAATAAATAAATTAGAACAATCTCATAAAAAGGTCAGAATAAATTTTTTCTTTATAACATTGATAAATAATTGATACGATCTAGTAGAAATATATTAGCTTAAAATATGAAATAAAATAATATATAATAAATTATGATAAAATATACACACTAAAAACTCATAGGAAAGTGGAATAAGTTGCTGTCTTTAGTCACTTGAATGTTTTTTATTTGATAATCATGTTTATTTTGACATCTTTCACCTGACAGATCCCCAGAACTTGGGGCTGCAACCCTAGTGAAAGTGAACCAGATGACCTCTCAAACAGACACTGACCTCTCGAGCTTCGAGAAGATGAAGTCCTGTGTTTGGTTCGATGTGGTTCGGGAGGAGAAGTTGACGTTGCTCACAATGAACTTTTCCCTCGGCAGTTGAAACAGGAAGTTGTTTGTGATCGCGCTCTTGCCCGTTCCCGTCGGACCAACAAACAGGATCGGTTTGTCGTTTAATACGAGTTTCTCCAGCAGGTAGCGCTGTCGTACGGTGTCGATCGTGTCGATGATCAGCTCGTTCACCTGGAAGATCAGGTGATAATCAGGGATAATCAGCCAGTATGGCCTAGGGTGTTATGTGGATTAGAGGGTGTTTTAGTGAGATTAAAACAATGTGTTATAAGACTCAACAAAGAACAGTGTTGATGCAAAATTATGAAATGAAAATTTACAAGTTATTTTGTTTGTTTTTCATTAAAACAATTGATAATTCTCCTTTACTAAGAGATGAATTATTGTACATGCTTCCTGACATGTTTTGTATAAGGAATATTGTAATTACATAAATCAAAGGATCCTTTCAAAATGGATACTATCTCCAAAAATTTAACCATGACATAATCTTAAAAGACAACAAAGACTGCGATATGTTTGCTCCTAGAATATATATATATATATATATATATATATATATATACATACATAAACAAACACACACACACACAATTGTGTCTAAGTCTTACTTGTACATTCTGCAGCAGATTCGCAGGCGATCCACATGGCAGCATTGTGGAAAGAAAACAAACCGTCATAATACAGTAACATGTCATCACTTCAACAAACACAAGTTCGACAGTGTTGTATTGAAATAAGAATCATTGCTTAGTTGACTGAGTATATTAGGTGGTATAATTCAATATTCAAACAATAGAACAGTATATATATACATATATATGTTAGCATTATATAGATGTTATCATGTAGATAAAACATAGTATATATGTTTACAAACAAAACTACACAAATGTTTACACACAAAAGTCATGTGGTCCTCTTTCAAATATATATAGTTGCTGAGAAATAGACAAAATACATTATGTAGAAGACTGAAATCACTACAAACCACGTAACAGTCTACAATTTACATCCCCCGTGTTTAGCTCAGATCACTTTCTATATGAGTTGTACCCGACTAATATTTTAGGTCTCATTCTCACCAGCCAAATCAACTCTCTCTTACCCCTTTCCCCCGCCTCCTCTCTTCTCCCTTCCCATAATTCATCTCCCTGTCTTCCCAAATTGTCACCAGCTAGAAGACGTCTTACTTCGAGTCAAAGGGTCCAGAGAAAAACTGACCTTTCCCTTCTGGTCAATGTTACACCTGGTAACCATTGACGACCAGGTGTGCCAGGAACCAAACGTCTGCTGCAGGTAGACGTGGTCGTACACGAGCCCTCGCTTCGGAATAAACAGGCCTCTGGGAATCTTTAACTCCTTCGGTCTGTTGCAGTAAACACAGTTATTAGTTGTCAACTTATATTGGTGTCATATCATGCAACCACGGACGCGCAAAAATCAGTGAATGCACTGTATACACAACAGAGAGTGAATACACTGCATACACAACACTGTATACACCTTTCTTCTAAACACTTTCCAAGTCTTGAAAAAGTTAAAATCAACACAGTGGATATAAATTATTGTATTAATCCTAAAATGACTTCGATGACTCATTAGTTTTTTTGTTTAAAATTCAATAATTTCTCTGTAGAAAACCACCGGTTCTAAACCTTTATCTAACCACTTATATTACCTTTACCTTCTGCAAAACTGACTAGCCTTCAATTCTCACAAGTAAACTAAACAGCATAGCATATTACAAAGACACAAGGACATACGAGGAACATAGAACCTCATGAGAGCAGGAGATTCACTTATAATCCCCCACAGTTAGCATAATATATGGGTGTATATATATATATATATATATATATATTTAATATATATATATATACACCCACACACACATATATACACACACACACGTGTCGTCTGTTATCTTCTGTACAAAGTCATAAAAACAGTAATTACATAGGCAGTCTCAGACTCGTGTTTTATACATTCACTCATGAATGTCGGTGGCGACAAAGTTACATAATTTAGTCGGTTATAAATAAAACACATAAATAAGTATTTATGTAAAATCATTTAAATTAATATAATAATAATCATACATTACACACACACCCACACAAACTTAGATGATATTAAAATGAAACAATATTTTGAAACAAAAAGCACACAGTAAAGGATTAGAAACATTTTTGAAATATGTTGGCAATTGTATAGGCATTTCAGGAATATCATCTCAAATGTTCTCAAGATTGCACAGTGGAACTACTACACTAGCTTCGATTCTTGAGAAGACAAAGAAACCAAAACTAGTGTGGAAATACCTGGAAGAATTCCTGCACGGAAACTCCAAGTCAACCCCTAAAGGTGTATTTGTTGAAGGTCAAATAATGACTGATCCCAAATGTAAGGCCAATGCATTCAACAAGTATTTGTACATACACTGGTCAGAAATTGACAATTAGACTTTCCCCAGCAAACGCTACAGCCACTTCACATAATCACCCAAAATATCAGCTTCTACTTTCCCTACCGTACACCTGATTTTATTGAGCAACAATTTAGGAATATGCTTGAAAATAAACCTGTTGGTCTAGACAGACTGTCTGGCAGATCTGCTCGCAGCAGCACCAACCATATCACATCCACTTGCCTTTTCGCAAGTTTATCATAGAATGCAAGCATGCACTTTATAATTGAATGCCAACTATGGAAACCAACAATTACAGGCCGATTTCAATTCTACCCATCTTGTCTAAGCTACGCCAACATTTTGCTCATAGTTATTTCAGAGATTACTTGGAAGAGCATAAACTTCTCACTCAGTTAGACTTCAATGTTAACAGTAACAGACACAAAGTCAAACGTATTTGAAATTAACAAACTTAGTCTTATTGTACAGAAATGTCAATTTATGCTAATTGACACGCATCAGTCCATTGCCAAGATGGCAGACGTTAGGATTTATATAAAATATTAACAACTTAAACATGAATTAGTGGCCAAATACCTTGGTGTGGCTATCGACTCAATCCTAAAATGGGATGAACACATATCGTGATCCCTAAAATGCCATACAAGACAGGAATCCTAACATCTCTATGTAAATTAGTACCAATCGATGCTCTTATGCATTTATATAATACGACAGTTCAACAAAACTTCAATTATGGAGACCTAATCTACAACAAACAAAACGAGATTAAATAAACTACAGCAAGAGCTGCTGGACTCATATGACATATGTATTAAGATCTAGTCCTATGCAAAATAGACACGCTATGGTTAAGACACTAGGCTGGTTATCACTACAGCAAAGAAGGGACACTAACAAATGTGTTCTTGTGTACAAGTGTATAAATGATCTAGCACCACGATATTTGTGTATTTATATCAAATAATCATTCATATAATACAAGAAATGCCTCTCTGCCGAGACTACCCAACACCAACTGCCTATATCAATACAGTTTCAACATGTCTGGTTTGAAATTATGGAATAAATTACCACTTGAAATTCAATACCCTCCACAAATACATAGTTACATTATAACTATTTATATTCACATTGTTCTCGTCTGTTTCATGCATGTTATAACTATTTTATTTTACTTACTTTACTTCTTTGTATTTTATTTATTTATTCATCTATTTATTTATTTTTAGCCTTTTTAACTTGTATTCTTGTAAACACATTCTCACATGCTGCATGATTTATGTAAATGGAAACAGGTAAATAACAAATAGGTAAAACAAAGTCTGTCATGGAATGAAAATAAAATAATCGTTGGTTCGTTGGTTCGTTGGTTCGTTGGTTCGTTGGTTCGTTGGTTCGTTGGTTCGTTGGTTCGTTCGTTCCTTTCGGTCGGTCGGTCGGTCGCGGTCGGTCGGTCGCGGTCGGTCAGATCCTCACTTGGTCTGTTTGCCGTGGTGGTCCCCCTCGCTTGCACACTGCATGCGGAAGAACTCGTCAAACTTGAGCTTGGAGGCGGCGTCAAGCGTTGCGCCGACCGTCCACACGAGGGAGAACAGGAAGTAGGCGATCACCATCTTTGTCTGCTCCTCGACCAGTTTCTCGGCCAACTTCTGCTGTGTTGCCAATAACAACGGATCCGTCTCGACCTCGGCTGGTTCGTCATCGCCCACAGCTTCGTCCATGTCGATGTCGTCGTCCTCCTGCCCCACACGTCTGCAAGGAACGTGTGCAGTTTAATCATGTAATGGTGTAATGATAATTTATTTCACTCTGGGCAATCATCGAGATTGAAATGGGTACATAAAACATGCAAAGTATATTTGTTAAAATAGATTCAAATAATACATAATTTAAGACATTAGTGTAAATATGAATTATAATGTGAAAATCTATGATATGTATCTATAAAACTAATTAAATCTGGGTAAAGAGTAACCAGTACAGCATTGTGTATTATGTGTTGTAGTCTTTTGGTAGTAGTGTAGACAGTGATCATGTGTCCTGCTATGAAATATATTGCTCATGGCTCCAAAAGTTTCTTATTTCTTGTAGGAAACGTACAACGTTTTGACCTATCAGCTATGAGTCCGCCATCTACAGCGAAGTTATATCCACTGAAAAGTGAGCCATCCAGCATGACATCAGTATGTGATCAACACTTGATCATCGCTGATGGGTCGAAATGTCATATGTTTCACAAATGATGTGCCAAAGTAAGTGAATTTCTAACAAAATGTGTTCTACTGTTTTGTGGTGTTTTAACAAAACCCGAACATATCTGACAAAGCTCTAACCCATAATCTCTACAATTTGTGTAAGCAATCTGTTAGATAAATTACTTTGAGTGAAGTGATTATGAAACTGGAGCAGCAAAATGTTGTTAATTTCCCAGATGTGCTTACCTGACGTCATCGAGGAGACACCCGTACAGCTTGAGCATGCTCATCGTCAGGTGCATCGGGTGACAGGTGACAGTCTGACGACAGTACTTGGTCACGTAGTCAAGGCATATAGGTAGCAGCCACTCAAACATCATCTGTCACCAACAAAGTACTTTGTCACATAGAAACAGAGGCAGGAGCCAATCAAATGTCATCTGTCACCAACAAAGTACTTTGTCACGTAGAAACAGAGGCAGAAACCAATCAAACGTCATCTGTCACCAACAAAGTATTTTGTCACATTGAAACAGAGGCAGCAGCCAATCAAACATCATCTGTCACCAACAAAGTACTTTGTCACATAGAAACAGAGGCAGGAGCCCATCAAACATCATCTGTCACAAACAAAGTACTTTGTCACATAGAAACAGAGGCAGGAGCCAATCAAACGTCATCTGTCACCAACAAAGTACTTTGTCACATAGAAACAGAGGCAGGAGCCAATCAAATGTCATCTGTCACCAACAAAGTATTTTGTCACATAGAAACAGAGGCAGGAGCCAATCAAACGTCATCTGTCACCAACAAAGTACTTTGTCACATAGAAACAGAGGCAGGAGCCAATCAAATGTCATCTGTCACCAACAAAGTATTTTGTCACATAGAAACAGAGGCAGGAGCCAATAAAATGTCATCTGTCACCAACAAAGTACTTTGTCACGTAGAAACAGAGGCAGAAACCAATCAAACGTCATCTGTCACCAACAAAGTACTTTGTCACACAGAAACAGAGGCAGCAGCCAATCAAACATCATCTGTCACCAACAAAGTACTTTGTCACATTGAAACAGAGGCAGCAGCCAATCAAACATCATCTGTCACCAACAAAGTACTTTGTCACATAGAAATAGAGGCAGGAGCCAATCAAATGTCATCTGTCACCAACAAAGTACTTTGTCACACAGACAGAGGCAGCAGCCAATCAAACATCACATGTCACCAACAGACGAATGGCAACAGTGGTATTCAAATCTATAATTTGGATGATCTTAAAATAAAGATGAAAGTAGCTAGGAGCAGACAGGAAATGTGTAGAGAGTAACAGAAGACACGCAAATTAAAGACCTGACCTGGGCAAACAAAAGATGACCATACACAGAAAGAGAAGAGACAGTGTCACATTATGTCGTAGGTCATAATGTCACAATCATAACTTCAGTCTGCTGAAGAAGACCACGGAGAATTTCATGACAAATTAATACATAAATAACACAATGAACCATATCTAGCCATTAGACAGATCCTATTAGGGCAGATGTAAACTGCCGACGTGGACGAACACTGTGTCTCAGGTGCTGCCTCGTCTATATTCTCAGATCTGTTTCTATGAAAGACAGTGTTACGACTGCCTTGTCCCCATCCTTTATAAACCTTAATTAGGCTTACCAAGGTTTAACAAGTTGCCGTCCAGAGCCAAGTTCCAGACGGCATGTGAACAAGGAAGCCTATGGCTTATCGAGTGTTCACTAAATTATAGAAGTGTACATAAATTAGTATTATACTTAAAATTATAAATATACAAAGTTAAAAAAAAATGCCACTAAAATGCTACTACATTATACGTTGTTTCTAAAAATATACAAGTAAAATAAAAAAAATACATAATAGGTCCTACAATAATATCAATTTGTTATAATAATAAATTAAGCAAAATAAATATATGAATAAATAATTTAATCAGTATTAAAGTCATTTCTAAAACATTTCATGTGCTGCCTCATCTATATTGTCAGATCTATTTCTATGAAAGACAGTGAGTGTTACGACTGCCTTGTCTTAAAAAATTCTTCCACATCCTCGTCCTTTATAAACCTTAATTACCCGGATGGTGTCCTTCTGTTCGTCGTTGAGACACTCAGGCAGTTTCTGCTCCACCCAAGATGTCACCAATGGCCTCCAGCCCAGCTGCACAGGCTCCATGTAGATCATTCCACATCTGTCCAACATTGCGTCACATTCCGAAACACTCCAGATCATTTTTAACATATTTTATTATCTATTTTATTTGTTTATTTATTTTACCTATAAACATATATTTTTAATAATCTTATGATGACTAAATAATAATAAATCTGTTTCTTAATATAGCGCTTTATATGTAATTAAATCCCAATCAAAGAAATAAATGAATTAAATACATAAGCCAAAATAAAATAAATAACTAAGCTATGATAAATAAATATAAAAATACATTAATTAGGGTGTAAAATACAGTTTCTGACAATTTAAAACCAAGCAATGGTATAAAGTAGCATAATATTAATAATAATAAAGAAACTTATGTGTACATGACGATAACAGGGCTGGTCGATATCAAAAGTGATAAGACATATGCAACTCGGATTAATATGCCGGGCAGCCACGGTGGAAAACAAGGGTACAAATAAGTAGATAAATAATCACCTAATTATATACTAGATTAAAATTATCTACCGATCAGAAGGACGGTGCATGTTTCAAAGAGTTGGTGCAGCTATACCAAAATCCCTAGATATTTGTAATGCTACACAAATCACAAATCACAGTACTAACATCAGTGATAATGCTACACTATCACTATCAAGTTTGCTGGCATCAACTGAGTGACATTGCACCCAAAGTGCAGGCCATTGTCTAATACAATGACTACATAAAGTTGTCGTAACTATTATAACCAAGGGTCTCCGGTGACGTGTGTGCTGACAGTGGCAGTGGAGACCCCAGTGACTCCAGTACTTGGTGACAGTGGCAGGGGAGACCCCAGTGACTACATTACGTGCTGACAGTGGCAGGGGAGACCCCAGTACATGCTGACAGTGGCAGGGTAGACGCCAGTGACTACAGTACCTGCTGACAGTGGCGGGGAGACCCCAGTGACTACATTACGTGCTGACAGTGGCAGGGGAGACCCCAGTGACTACAGTACCTGCTGACAGTGGCAGGGGAGACCCCAGTGACTACATTACGTGCTGACAGTGGCGGGGAGACCCCAGTGACTACATTACGTGCTGACAGTGGCAGGGGAGACCCCAGTGACTACAGTACCTGCTGACAGTGGCAGGGGAGACCCAAGTGACTACATTACGTACTGACAGTGGCGGGGAGACCTCAGTGACTACAGTACATGCTGA
This sequence comes from Oasisia sp. SBJ-2009, assembly GCA_964017155.1. Classification (NCBI taxonomy): domain Eukaryota; kingdom Metazoa; phylum Annelida; class Polychaeta; order Sabellida; family Siboglinidae; genus Oasisia; species Oasisia sp. SBJ-2009. The sequence continues at coordinate 25,471,249 of OZ024854.1, forward strand.
CAGTGGCAGGGGAGACCCCAGTGACTACAGTACGTGCTGACAGTGGCAGGGGAGACCACAGTGACCACAGTACCTGCTGACAGTGGCAGGGGACGCCTGCTCCAGATCCTGAGGCTCAAATATCATGTTCATTGTGTTGTTCATTTGAATGATTTCTCCACTCATCAAACACAGCTATAAGATAGAAAGCAGACATTTCTATAAACAGCAAAACCCACAAAGGCCCACACCTGGTTCTCTACATTTGACAAATTTACATTATTTCCTGTTGGATTATGTATTTATTGTGTTTACTGGTATGTAAAATCACAAGACCATGTTATATAGTTACAGTGCAACATAGCCAGGAAATGTATTATAGAAACAACATATACGTAGGTGCACCAGTATACATATACAAATTAACATGTCACACATACTTTTTAGTGGTTATAAACTGAATAAACATAATTTCTTATTAGCAAGTTCCAACTGTTTCTTAATCTCTCTAGCTATATTTTTATAGGTCTACTGATCCATTTGTACATGCAGTCAGACAGACAAAGACAGACAGATAGAGAGACAGACAAACACACACACACATGCAAACATAGATACACACAGCACACTAATTCATACACATGCACATATGCAAATTCGTAACTACACACTTGCACATACACCCAGTTTTACACACACATGCACTCCCCTTCCATGACATCTTGGGAGGGTAGCTGCAAACCCAAGAAGTGAATACCAGTAGAGGAGACGGAGGAGAGAGTTTTAGTCAGCAAGGCAGAATAAGTCCCCAAGTTACATAGACCTCTCTATAAGGAAGCAAAGGACACTGTCCACCTCTCCACACACCTTCTTGTTGTCATCAAGCACTGTGTTCATGTTCTCTATCCAGATAGCATCGACAGGACCATCAAAGATGATCCACTTTCTTGACGTTGATATGCTGCTGGCATACTCACGGAACGTGTTCGCCAATACTCCTGCAAACACAATACATAACTCATGGAATGTGTTAACAAACACTCCTGGGAACACAACACACACAACTCACAGAATGTGTTCACTAACTCTTGTGAACTCAATACGCACATATTACAAAATGTGTTCGGCTACACTTCAGTGAACACAACATAAAACATGCATAATGTGTTTGTGAACACTGGTGAACACAGTGTCTCTTCCATCTCTTGGTACTATCTCTTTCAACATTGACTTCTGTCAAAATTTTTAGTAAAACAAAAAGTTAAATTGAGTAAAGATGTCCTCTGTGACCCTCTTGGCTGCTATAACACCAACACAAGCTATGAGCTTGAAGTTATGTGTAATTTACTGTAATAACAATGCTGTAATAACAATGCTGTAATAACTGTGCTGTACTGATAGTGCTGTAATAAATGTGCTATAATAACTGCTGTAATTGGTATAACAATTGTACTGTAGCAAATGTAATTATGCTGCCTGTACTGTAATGACTATTGTAATCACTTTATCATAACCCTATCATAATTAATGTGCTGCAATAACATCATTGTAATTACTGTTCTGTAATGAATGTACCATAATGACTGTATTGTAAAGACTGCTCTGTAGCAATTGAAGCTGTAATGACTGAACTGACTTAACTCACCGTCTGACCACTCATGAGAGATGACATCAAAGCAGCCATACAACTGGCCCATGGTCACTGCCTTGGGGTTGATAACCCTGAACTCAACCTGCAGATCCAACACTACATAAATGATGTATTTTAAACTGTAACGTCAGTGGCTAATGATCAGCTCTGCCTTAATTATACAGTGTTCACGTGAGAGATTTGTACAAGCCTGCTGTTTGCCTGAAATCTAACAAATGTGGGATTGCTAAAAAACACATCAATACAAGAACAAGACATATATCTCTCAAATTTCTCAAAACTGTACATGTCAGCACATACGATTATATCTGACAACCAAAAATTGTGAGACAATGTCAATGTGTCATAACCCTGAGGAACACGGAACTTCACTTCACATAAGCCTATATACAAATATAATTTTAAGTTTCTAAAATATATCTTGGCATAGGCATAGGGTGTTTACTGTTAGAGGCGAGACCAAAGGCATGAGCAAGAAGGCTGTGTGAATGAACTGACCGTGTGCTCCTCCATCAGTTTCTTGCTGCTCAGGTCACTGAGGGCGCTGGCCAGGACATGGAGGGCAGACGACTTGCCCGCCAGAGGGTTGCCCACGACCATCAGACCGTGACGCAGCTGGATCATGTCGTAGATCTAAAACAACACCATCAGACCGTGACGCAGCTGGATCATGTCGTAGATCTAAAACAACACCATCAGACCGTGACGCAGCTGGATCATGTCGTAGATCTAAAACAACACCATCAGGCCGTGACGCAGCTGGATCATGTCGTAGATCTAAAACAACACCATCAGGCCGTGACGCAGCTGGATCATGTCGTAGATCTAAAACAACACCATCAGACCATGACATAGCAGGAACATGAATCTAATAGATTTGAAACAATACCATCAATCCATGATGCTATTGGCTCAAGATCTAAAACAACACAATCAGACTATTACACCTCTGGATCATATCGTTGAGCCGAAACAACATCAGACTGAAAAACGAATTCTCTTGAAACAGGTGGAATGTATTGTCCAGTTTACAAGATTATGAGGATCTCACGAGAGGCCATTCTCATACGACATTATCCTGGAATCAATAGCTTAGCTCAACACTTGTGATTCATTCCTGTCAAAATGATCACATACAAAATTAACCAATTACAGTGTGTGTGTGTGTGCGTGTGTGTGTGTACATGTATGCGTGTTTGTGTGTACACGAGGACCTACCTGAATGATCTTCTCCACAAAGGCAGGCACGGGCTGTAGGAGTCTCTTGGCTATGTTGTCATGGAGGGCTGTCATCAACGGGCCGTAGTCAGGCTGGGGCAGGACGACCCGCGGAAACAGGTCAGATATGATCCCCTCAAAAAGTGGAATGTCGTGCGAGAGGAACTGAAACAGTAGCACACGATCAATATGTCAGGTGTTGTAGTGTCATTCTACTGGGGAGACACATGACTGTTATGTGTGTATGATGGTGTTGCAAAAAATAGTACAATATATAATTGTGTGTGTGTGTGTATATATATATATATATATATATATGTATATATATATTCTATTCCAGACGGCGTTTAATGACCGTGACGCCCCGCGGCTTATCAAGCGAAAGGGCAAAGATAAAAATCTCAACAACATACAAGATATTTTGAATATTTTCCTTGAGATGCCTCCCCAGTCCGTGCCTTGCTACATAGCCAAGGAATTGTCTCGCCTTCCGCCATTATCAATGAACTGTTTCGATGTGTCATCGCTGGTGAAAGACATGGAGTCAGTTAAACTCCACTTGTTAATTTTACAAGAATCCCACGAAACGTTGATGAAGGCACAGCTCGATAAGTGCCAAGTGCGCAGTTCACCTGAATTCGTTTCCGCTGAGCACCATTCTCCACGCTCTGCTTGCGCTGTCTCTGTTGACACGGATGAGCAACATGTCATCGATGTAGTTGACCAATCCGAGTGCACCGATGACGACCTGGTCCTCCTTGCCAGTAATCAACAGACGACTCCACCTCCTACGCATCGTCAACGCAAGGGCGTCAACAACAACCGGCAAACGTCTGTTTCTACTCAGGCCAGACGTAACACCTATGCTGAATCGGTGACCAGAGGCCGCAGACAACCAATCAAGCATGGGCGTCATGCATCGTTGACCACCACCCAGACCGACTCGGCCATGATTCACGGGAATGGCACGTCGTCCAATATTCGCTCCGCTAACACAAAGAGACGCGCGAGTACATCCAAAGCCAGAAAACAAGTCGGTGTTTTCATCACGCGACTCGCAAGATCGACTAACCCCAAAGACCTGGCGACACACGTCAAGTGAGAGACTGGCTTGTCTGTGTCATGCGAACCTTTGAGAACGAAATTTGACACCTACTCGTCTTTCTGTGTTAGAGTCTGCCACCTCGTGATCAACACCTACTGCTAGACTCTAGGGTGTGGCCGTCTGGTGTTATGGTCCGTGCTTTCCTTGAATAAGTGGATATTTGAAACCCAGATTGCATTGTTTCTAGCTAACATTCAATCATACAATACTTAATGGATTGAAAATTGAAACGTTTAACTGTCGTGGTTTTAAGTCATCTGTTCATGATATTATACTGCTTTGTGAACAGTTTGATGTCATAATTTTGCAAGAGCTATGGCTTTCCAGTGAAGATGTCTCTCTATTGCGTTCTATTCATAAAGCATTTGAAGCATATGCGGTCAGTGCTATGAATGACCAACTCGGTATACAAGTTGGACGCCCATTTGGTGGTATTGGCGTTTTATGGAGAAAATCGATTTCACATGCATGTACAATTTGTGATCTACAAGATAATAGATTACTTGGAATTGACATTGATACAAATGATGGCAAATTGTTTATTTTAAATGTATACCTGCCTTACCAGTCATCTGACAACTTTGAGGAATTTTGTAACTACTTGGGTAAAATTGCGTCTATAATTGAAGAAAAGGACACAACCAATGTTGTTATCACTGGTAATTTTAATACTGCTGTTAACACTCCTTTTGAATTTGAATTAATTGCTATGTGTGAGAATATTGGTTTGGTTATCTCAGATTATGAGATTCTTGGTCGAGCTAGCAATACGTATACATATGTAAGTGATGCTCACAACTCTACATCATGGTTAGATCACTTTATCTGCTCTCACAGTGTAAACTCGATGATCACTGATTTATATATATTAGATAAATGTCCTAGTTCGGATCACCTCCCTGTAGGACTAGAGATCTCTACTGCTCTAACTGCAGACAGATGTGTTAATAATGAGAAACATGCTGACAAAATGCCTCCTATCTTCAGATGGTCTAATGCAAAAGATTGTAATATCAAAGAATATGGAAAGTGTAGTGCTGTTCATCTAGACAGAATACACACTACAGACTCGTGTACGTGCACTAATCCTAACTGTTCAAACAGACAGCATATAAGTGACATTGACAATTTATTCGATGATATATGTAATGCGCTTCGGGTATCTAGTCTTGAAACGATTACTACATGCAAAAAAACATTGTGCCAAGACTACATTGTACCTGGATGGAATGATTATGTTAAGGAAGCGCACACTGAAGCTAGATATTACTATATTTTATGGCGTGATATGGGAAAACCTAAGCATGGCCCATTTTGTGAACTAATGCGAAAAACTAGGTTGCATTTTAAATATCTGCTTAAACAGTGTCAACAACGCGAAGATATGGCTCGAGCAGATGCCATGGCTAAATCGATGCAAGCTAAAGATGCAGTCAGTTTTTGGAAAAACGTATCCAAAACATACAAAAAAGGTTTACCCAATGCTACAACTGTCAATGGCGCTAATGAACCTACGGCCATATCCGCCATGTGGAAAACACATTTTGAGTCCTTATTAAATAATGTAACCACAGATGCAAATATGCAAAATGTGAAAGAGCGTGTACATAACACAGAATATTTGTGTTATGAAAATAACTTAGTCATAACTCCTTGCATGGTAAAAAATGCTATTGATAAGTTGAAATGTGGAAAAGCATGTGGTAACGATGGGCTATCTGCCGAACATTTTATTCATTCAGATAGGCGTATAACTATGCTGTTGTCCATTTTTTATAATAGAGTGATTTCTCATGGTCATCTACCTGATGACTTTATGAAAACTATTTTAATTCCGTTGATAAAAAATAAGTCTGGAGACACGAGCAATGTAAACAACTACAGACCAATTGCGCTTGTAACCGTTGCCTCAAAAATATTGGAAATTATATTGCTGGAGATGTTGACACCATATCTTAATACAACCGACAATCAATTTGGATTTAAGAAGGGACACTCCACTGACCACTGTATATTTGCTTTAAAAAAGGTTATTCAGTACTACAAAAGTAACAATAGCCCTGTATATTCATGATTTTTAGACGCTTCAAAAGCATTTGACAGAGTCAACCATTGGACGCTTTTTAGAAAATTGCTTAATCGAGGTGTGCCTGTTATACTTATACGTATCCTGTTGTACTGGTACAGAACCCAAACTTTCTGTATAAAATGGGGTTCTACAACATCAGAGTTTTTTAATGTTTCGAATGGTGTTCGACAAGGTGGGATTTTGTCCTCATATTTATTTATCGTATACATTGATGATCTGAGCAATATGCTAAATAGTGCTGGTATAGGTTGCCATATACACAACTGCTGCATTAATCACGTGTTCTATGCTGATGACATATGTGTTATTGCTCCTAGTCCTAGTGGGCTTCAGGGTTTGCTGAACATATGTGCAAAGTTCGGCCTTGAAAATGATGTTAAATATAACCCTATCAAGTCGTTATGTATGGTCTTCAAACCACGTGGTTTTAACCTGAAATGTCCAGATATATATATGAATGTAAACAAGCTTGCATATGTCAAAGAAGCAAAATATTTAGGTGTGATAATATGCAATGACCTGAAAGATGACGGTGATATTTTGAGACATCTACGTAATTTTTATGCTAGGTCTAATAGCATTATCAGAAAATTTCACCACTGTTCCGTCGGTGTTAAACTATATCTGTTTCATGCGTATTGTTGTACAACTTATTGCTGCCAATTATGGGTTAACTTTAATAAGGGCTCTTATTTGAAAGCTAAAGTTGCCTACAACAATATGCATAGGCGGATTTTGGGATATAGCCGACGGGACAGCGCGAGTGGCATGTTTGCTAGTAATGCTATAGCAACATTTGACGCCCTACTACGTAAGAACATTTATGGTTTAAAAAAACGCATTTTTAACATAAATAACGACTTGATTAGGGTTATGTACAATTGTTATGAAATATTAAATGGCCCAATGTGGATTAGCTGGGCCAATTCGTTATACACGGTTAATCTGTAAGATAGTCATCATGTCTCGCATATAACTTTATTATTATTTATTTATTATTATTATTATATATATTTTTAAAGTCAGTAAGTTGTTTATATAACTTACTTTTCAAACGGCGTTTATTTACCTGAATGAATTGCATATTTATTATACAATCACATCCTGTATATTGCTAATTATTTTATTTGTTTTTTTATACAATTTTACACTTATCTAACTTATAACTTTATATATTTTTATCTATTCATTTTTTTAACATATTTGAAGTGTTATATCTACGTAGATGTGCTAATGTATGTACCAATTGTATATGGGTTTTTACCTGAAATAAATGTATTCGTATTCGTATATATATATATATATGTTTTTATGTATATATATACATGCATTATTATATAATGCATGTATATATATATACATAACATATATATATATATACATATATATATATATACACACACACACAATTATAGGAAAGGATTCAAGGCTAACAACATTATATTATTGTATGGTATAACTTATTTTGGAGCAAAAATGTGTCGATGAGTACAACGTTTCGACCCGTCAGCGATGGGCCTTGTTCATGTACTGGTGTCACGTATGTTGACTCAGATTTCAGCAGGATAATTTGGTTGTAGATGACAAATGTTTACTTCAAAGTAAGTTAAATCATACAATAAACCATGAACTTGGAGCCACGAACAATATATTCAATAACATTATATTACTATTGTTTGTTTTTGGATAAATTCACCTTTGTATTTCAACTTGAATATTAAAATGTAAACTTACACATGATGCAGCAATATCGTGAGAATCCAACGTTGCCTGTGGAGGGTGAACTCACCTTGGGTAGGTTGACGTCATTGATGGAGCGCAGTAGGAGAATGTCCTCCTGCTCTGTGGGGTAGCGCAACTTCAGATTGCCCGCTGCCATCAGCACGGACTTCACAGCTCGCATGCCGTAGTCATAGTGGTGCTGGGACGACAACTACAACACGGCCAACATCTGTCAGGGCCAACAATCGGTCAGGGCCAATGTTCTGTCACGGCCAACATCTGTCAGGGCCAATGATCTGTCAGGCCCAACAATCGGTCAGGGCCAACGATCTGTCACGGCCAACATCTGTCAGGGCCAACGATCTGTCAGGCCTTTGATCTGCCAAGGCCAGTGATATGTCGTAGCCAGTGATTTCTCAAGCTCAATGATCTGTCAGGACCACTGATCTCTAAGGATCAATGGTATGTCAGGATAAATGATCTGTTATAGCCAGTGATTTTTCAGGACCAGTGATCTATTGGAACCAAAGATCTGTTAGGACCAGTGATCTCTCTTGGATAATGATCTGTCAGGGCCAATGATTCCTCAGGACCAATGATCTCTCAGGGCCAATGACCTGTCAGTGTTAATGACCAGTGTGGATCAACAATCTATTTATATCAATAAACTAAACGGAGTGGAAGGACACAATGTGATGGTGTTTTTGAGCCCTTTGAAAGAAACAGTAAAAAAAAAGTAAAGGCAGTTCTTATATAGCGCAATATCCAGTCCTCAGGACCGCTCAAAGCGCTTTACACTTTACACTTTACACAGTAGTCTTGCTTCTAGGACTGCAGCAACCTGGTACATTCTCAGATATGTCAACACTTAAGATAAGCCAGTTACTGCCATCAGTTAACTCCATCAGTAAAACTGAAGATGACTGTACTGAGATGTATTACCTGCTCCGAGCAGAGTCTGTTTGTGGCGACTATCTTGGCGGCGAGACTGCGAGCGCTGACAAAGCCCATGGAGTAGAGGGAGATCTCCCCTATCATGGCGTAGTCCGGAACCATCATGGCGACCGTACGGAACAGCACCTGCAAGGGAACGACTGTCAGTGCTTGCAACATAAGTAGGTTACTTGAAGGACAACTCTGGTGATTTAAACTTTGAAGTTAAAGTTAATTACCTGAATATAACTGTAAACCGGTAATTAACACAAACATGTTTACTTGAGAAGAGTTCCATTTAAGGTATGCCAAAACAAACATGATTTATCATCGTATCCTTTTATTTAGGAGTTTGAATCGCAAGTAAATACATCAATGTGGTAAAATTAATTTGGGCGTGATGCTGTGGCCAAAATGCTTCTCATCACACCGGTTTTGATTGCCAAATATAGTACCAATGTGTATTAATATGTGTTCTGCTCAAAAGGTAATAATTATTACTATTTTGTTAAGCGCCACATTCAATGTTGCCACAGAGCTTTACAATTATATACATATACACAAACGTATGTTAAAAATAATTCCTTTTTAATAAAAAACAGTTGCTGTTACATCATAGACAAAATGAACTAATAAAATAATTACTGACATATTATTATAATAAAAATATTTGCATTAATGCAAACCTACATAAATTAGGTTACCATTTCAGGAAACGAAATAAACCGATAAATAAATGTTAAACATAATAAGCTATTTTAAGAGTTTTGGCAATTATCCAAATTACATACACACAGCACAGATAACTGAATGATTCAAGTGATATTTTGTATCTATCTACTTCCTGGGACTTTTGAGAACTTACGCCACCCTCATAGTAGACTTGAGCCCATGATAAAACCCTCACCTTGAGGTTGTCAGGCAGCTCAGAGCGCCCCGCATACCCAGGGTTCATGGTGATGAAGATGCTGCACGAGGGGTCGAGTGAGAGCTCCGTGCCCTCAAACACAAACCTCTGCAGCTGCTCCGCGACAGCGCGCTGGATCGTCTGGACCTGCTGCGCGATCACCGACAACACCTGTAACAGATGGTGAGAACAACTACAGCATAACTCAAGTCAACACCTGTAACAGATGGTGAGAACAACTACAGCATCACTCAAGTCAACACCTGTAACAGACGGGTTACAACAACTACAGCATCACTCAAGTCAACACCTGTAACAGATGGTGAGAACAACTACAGCATCACTCAAGTCAACACCTGTAACAGATGGTGAGAACAACTACAGCATCACTCAAGTCAACACCTGTAACAGACGGGTTACAACAACTACAGCATCACTCAAGTCAACACCTGTAACAGATGGTGAGAACAACTACAGCATCACTCAAGTCAACACCTGTAACAGATGGTGAGAACAACTACAGCATCACTCAAGTCAACACCTGTAACAGACGGTGAGAACAACTACAGCATCACTCAAGTCAACACCTGTAACAGATGGTGAGAACAACTACAGCATCACTCAAGTCAACACCTGTAACAGATGGTGAGAACAACTACAGCATCACTCAAGTCAACACCTGTAACAGACGGGTTACAACAACTACAGCATCACTCAAGTCAACACCTGTAACAGATGGTGAGAACAACTACAGCATCACTCAAGTCAACACCTGTAACAGATGGTGAGAACAACTACAGCATCACTCAAGTCATCACCTGTAACAGATGGTGAGAACAACTACAGCATCACTCAAGTCAACACCTGTAACAGACGGGTTACAACAACTACAGCATCACTCAAGTCAACACCTGTAACAGACGGTGAGAACAACTACAGCATCACTCCAGTCAACACCTGTAACAGACGGTGAGAACAACTACAGCATCACTCAAGTCAACACCTGTAACAGACGGTGAGAACAACTACAGCATCACTCAAGTCAACACCTGTAACAGATGGTGAGAACAACTACAGCATCACTTAAGTCAACACCTGTAACAGATGGTGAGAACAACTACAGCATCACTCAAGTCAACACCTGTAACAGATGGTGAGAACAACTACAGCATCACTCAAGTCAACACCTGTAACAGATGGTGAGAACAACTACAGCATCACTCAAGTCAACACCTGTAACAGACGGGTTACAACAACTACAGCATCACTCAAGTCAACACCTGTAACAGACGGGTTACAACAACTACAGCATCACTCAAGTCAACACCTGTAACAGACGGTGAGAACAACTACAGCATCACTCAAGTCAACACCTGTAACAGACGGTGAGAACAACTACAGCATCACTCAAGTCAACACCTGTAACAGACGGTGAGAACAACTACAGCATCACTCAAGTCAACATCTGTAACAGACGGTGAGAACAACTACAGCATCACTCAAGTCAACACCTGTAACAGACGGGTTACAACAACTACAGCATCACTCAAGTCAACACCTGTAACAGATGGTGAGAACAACTACAGCATCACTCAAGTCAACAGCTGTAACAGATGGTGAGAACAACTACAGCATCACTCAAGACAACATATGTAACAGACGGGTTACAACAACTACAGCATCACTCAAGTCAACACCTGTAACAGATGGTGAGAACAACTACAGCATCACTCAAGACAACATCTGTAACAGACGGGTTACAACAACTACAGCATCACTCAAGACAACACATGTAACAGACGGTGAGAACAACTACAGCATCACTCAAGTCAACACCTGTAACAGACGGGTTACAACAACTACAGCATCACTCAAGTCAACACCTGTAACAGACGGGTTACAACAACTACAGCATCAATCAAGTCAACACCTGTAACAGACGGGGAGAACAACTACAGCATCACTCAAGTCAACACCTGTAATGGACGGTCACAGCAACTGAAGCATCACTCAAGTGCAGAAGGTTGACTGATTGATTGTTTTATTTTACTCGGCGATATTTTTAGTTTACACTGTTTTCGATGGCTGAGCCATTCACACATCATTTACAACATTCATACAACATGCGATGATATATTTACAGAGGATCAGTTAAAAAGGATGACAATAAATACATAAAATACATAAATTAAATAAAAAGAAGTGAAGTAAGTAAAATAAAGTAATTTTAACATACATGAAATAGAACAATGTGCATTTTAAAAAGGTGATTTAGCACTCATATATTTGTGGATGGCTCTCTTGAAGGTCTTAGGAACATATAAGGGCTGTTTTTAATTTCAAGTGGTAATATATTCCATATTACAAGCCAGACATGTTGAAACTGCATTGCAGTTCTGGTTGTAGGTAGTTTACGCTGAGAAACATTTCTTGTATTGTATGAATAATTATTTGTTATACTGTGGTGCTAAACCATTTATACACTTTTACACAATAACACATCTATTAAAATCCCTTCTTTGCTGTAGTTATAACCAGCCTAGCTAGTGTCTTACACATATCATTTCTTTTTCCTTAGGCCTAGACCCCAAAGCAAGTCCAGCAGCTCTACATGTTGAGGTATCCAGCATTCGGGACTGTTCAAAATGCTTCCAACTTTTACTTAGACCTGTTCATTCAGATACCATCTTGACTTCTCTGGGAAGCATTTAGCCACACTGTATTTATTACATGAAAGCTATCCATTTACGAACATCCACCTCTGCCATGTGCTCATTCAAACAGCTGAGTGAACTGGAGCAATGTGGGTTTGATGACCTTGCCCAAGTTTCAAAACAGTAAGAGGTTACAAACCCAGAATCTCAAGTGAGATTCTGATCTTTACCCACTGTGCCACCGCACTCCATGCCAAGTGTCCTGTGACTGGTGTAGTAGTGAACTTCTGCTAGTGAGAAATTTAAACTATCACCTTTGCCTGTTTATTTTTGGTATGACGTGCTTCTGCCTGGCAATTTTGTAATGTTTTTCTGGCGTGTGTCTATTGAGTGAGATTGTGTCAGGTTTTTGTCTAGCAAGTTTTCATTGAGTGAGTTCCTGACATACCTCAAGCTCAATGCGGTTGAACTCATCGAAGCAGGCCCAGGCACCTGCCTGAGCAAGGCCCTTGAAGAACTTTCCCATGGCCTGGTAGTCCAAGCCGTCAGAACAGTTGAAGACAACACACTGAAACATAACAAAACAACATCATATTTGCCATTCATGTGCATAGTTCTTTCCCCAAAGTCCTCTCCCAAACAAGAGGACGAGTGAGTTACTTTTGAAATTAAACATTCCCAGTTTTTTTCAAAATGCTTACAATGAATACTGGAATACATTTATTAGGACATACTGTCTGCCAAATTGTATCTAGTGCATTCAACACTGTTTGCAATTTGAAAGTGCCACCAGCTGAATATTAAAATTCACTGCTGATCTCATATCTGGATGGAATACAACCGTTTCAGCTAACTTCCTGCTAATAATTATCACCCATGGATGATTCCAAATAATATCCTGCTAATAATTACCACCCAAAGATGATTCCAGATAACTTCCTGCTAATAATTACCACCCATGGATGATTCTAGATAACCTCCTGCTAATAATTACCACCCAAGGATGATTCCAGATAACTTCCTGCTAATAATTACCACCCAAGGATGATTCCAGATAACTTCCTGCTAATAATTACCACCCAAGGATCTAATAATTACCACCCACTGATGATTCCAGATAACTTTCTGCTAATAATTGCCACCCATGGGTGATTCCAGACAACTTCCTGCTAATAATTACCAACCATGGATGATTCCAGATAACTTCCTGCTAATAATTACCATCCACTGATGATTCCAGATAACTTCCTGCTAATAATTGCCACCCAATGATGATTCCAGTTTACTTCTTGCTAATAATGACCACCCATGGATGATTCCAGATGACGTCCTGCTAATAATGGAAGATACCTCATTGAAAGACTTGGATATTAAGATCGAGTTCCCACCATATTGTATTTATTTCGTACAGTGTAGAATGACATCTGTTATTACTGATGATGCCCAAGACAGACCCAGAGAAAGAACTATTATGTGGTTGAAGTGATACGTTGCCTGGAGTAGAAAAGAGAAAGTGAAAGTGCCTCACCTGTTTCGCCACCGCCTTCGCCAGGTCCTTACACGTCTCCGTCTTTCCCGTCCCGGCCGGCCCCTCCGGAGCGCCACCTAGGTTGAGCTGCAGCGCCCCCATCAGTGTCCTGCAGGAGTTACACTGACTGATTTGACATTGTTGGTAGCGACTGGTTGTAGTGTAAAACAGTTATATAAGACACGTTTTAGAGTTGGCCTTCTCTAGAATGAGTGAGTCTAGGTTATACATTTACTCCGTTTTTTGGGATCTTTTACTTCCCCTGGCATAGACACCAGATAGAAGGGACCACCGGCTTTTAGTGTCTCTTCCGAAAGACACAGGCAATGTGAGGTGAACAAATTGCCCAAGTTTCAAAAACGGCGTTATGTGGTATTGAACCACCGTCCCCTCGATTGAGAGTCCAGTGCTCTACCACGCGACCACTGCTCCCCACTCCATTACTACATAGTTCCTTTAAATAATAAAAATACAATAAACATCAATTTTTACCAGTTACTTCATAGTGTCTACCCCACCCCTAATCTGACACCCTCGAGACACTACACACCTGTAACACCTGTCTGTCAGTGACGTGATGACGAGTCGGCCAGTATTGCCCAGGTACTCGTAGCCATACGGAACCCTGGTGGTGATCATGCGAACTATGACCCGCTGTTCCTCCCAGTAGTAGCGTAGTTGACTGATCCACTGGAAGTCTTGGGGGGAGTGGATGTTCTTGTCGAGTAGCTCAGCCACGACGTCCCGGGCTGTGACCGGTCAACCATGTCATTAACGATTCTCAACATCAGAAACACACTCCTTGCCCTGAACATTCTAAACAAGAATGTCCAGGGCTACTGTAGGAGTGAATTATTTTCGGAATGTTCAATCTCTTGAGATAGCAATTTGTTCCATTCTCACAGATGAAATGTGTGAAACTACGTGATATCTTTCTGATCATTTAACAAATATTATAAATGTAAGATGAACAACTTGCTATTTGAATCAACAGTTTCAGTGTTAACTTTCAAAAACCAATTTTTGTCGCAATATGTTTGCATTACATATGTTCAAGCTATAGTCTATTATTTTTCTTGTTGTTGTTGTTGTTGCTATGGTGATGTTACCATGGACGTCAATGACGATGAGGGCGCCGAGGGTGGTCCTGGCCATGGGTGACAGTTTACCCCGCACCAACTCTACGATGTCGTCAATCTGCCGATTACTCCGCTCCAGGTAATCAGCGAGGCCACGTTTCGCCTGCAACACCTGCAAGACAGCACTGCCATCTAGAGAGTTACGACACAACTAAACCTGCACTAACTCTTTGGAATATGCTTCATCTTAATGTCAGATCAGTTGAAACTGTTACACAATTCCACATTATTTAAAAAAAGTACCTTTATAACTTTGCTTATCCGCCACAGCTGTCAGGTGCATCAATTCATCCATTGCCAGCTGGAATGTTGCTTATGAACTCTAGGAAGGAATAACCTTGTACTTTGATGCGCTTCTGAACTTGGTTTCCAACATTTAGGCATAATAGCAGTTACACTGTTATTACAAGTAGAGCGCAATGGCTCAGGGGTAGAGCTTTGGACTCTCAACTACGAGAACTCGGGTTCAAATCCTGTGCTGCGGCGTTACAACCTTAGGCAAGTTTTTTCACTCTACATTGCTCCAGTTCACTCAGCAGTATAAATGAGTACCTAACTATAAACAGTGGTGGATATGCTTTGAACGGTCCTGAGGACTGGATACTGCGCTATATAAGACCTTGCCTTTACTTTTTACAACCACCATGGATAACACACAATTATCTCTAATTCCAGTAAGCAGATAGGTAATTGTACAAATGGTAACCAACAGGTTATTAAGGAAGTTGTATAGTCATTGATGTTTCCACGAAAGAATAGCGCCTGAGAATCAGAATCTAGCTAGGGATGGCAAATCATAATTACATAAATACAACCTGTCTTAAGCGACCACCAATTCAGCCCACTAAAGGCGTTCTCTCAACACAGATGGTCATTCAAAACAGACTTAAAGTTTAAAAAAATGGTGTCACCAATGTGTCATTGTCACAGCGACAGACCTGTGTCACTTCTAGGGTCCAGTGAATGGTACTGGATGCAAGGACGACTTGTCCCGGCCAGTTGAGGACCCAGTGCTTGCGTTCTGTCTGCGTGTACATCCTCACTGCCTCCGCCGTCACTGCCTGCAGACTCAGCTTCATCATCTCCTCCACCTGCAACAACCATCTCCTCCATCATCTCCCACACCATCTCCTCCACCTGCAACAACCATCTCCTCCATCATCTCCCACACCATCTCCTCCATCATCTCCCACACCATCTCCTCCACCTGCAACAACCATTTCCTCCATTATCACCCACACCATCTCATCCACCTACAACAACCATCTCCTCCATTATCTCCCACACCATATCCTCCACCTGCAACAACCATCTCCTCCATCATCTCCTACACCATCTCCTCCATCATCTCCCACACCATCTCCTCCATCATCTCCCATACCATCTCATCCACCTACAACAACCATCTCCATCATCTCCCACACCATCTCATACACCTGCAACAACCATCTCCTCCATCATCACCCACACCATCTCATCCACCTACAACAACCATCTCCTCCATCATCTCCCACACCATCTCATCCACCTGCAACAACCATCTCCTTCATCATCTCCCACACCATCTCCTCCACCTACAACGACCATCTCCCACATCATCTCATCCACCTACAACAACCATCTCCTCCATCATCTCCTCCACCTACAACAACCATCTCCTCCATCATCTCCTCCACTTACAACAACCATCTCCTCCATCATCTCCCACATCATCTCCTCCACCTACAACAACCATCTCATACATCTACAACAACCATCTCCTCCACCTACAACAACCATCTCCTCCATCATCTCCTCCTCCTACAACAACCATCTCCTGCATCATCTCCTCCACCTACAACAACCATCTCCTCCATCATCTCCCCCACTTACAATAACCATCTCCTCCATCACATCCTCCACCTACAACAACCATCTCCTCCATCTACAACAACCATCTCCTGCATCATCTCCTCCACCTGCAACAACCATCTCCTCCATCATCTCCTCCACCACCAACAACCATCTCCTCCATCATCTCCTCCACCAACAACAACCATCTCCTCCATCATCTCCTCCACCTACAACAACCATCTCCTCCATCATATCCTCCACCTACAACAACCATCTCCTCCATCTACAACAACCATCTCCTGCATCATCTCCTCCACCTGCAACAACCATCTCCTCCATCATCTCCTCCACCACCAACAACCATCTCCTCCATCATCTCCAGCTACAACAACCATCTCCTCCATCATCTCCACCTACAACAACCATCTCCTCCATCATCTCCCACACCATCCCATCCACATGCAGCAACCGTCTCATACACCATCTCCTCCTCCTGCAACAACCAACAGCATCTTCTCTGGCATAAATCAACTACACTTAATATCTTCCACCCGCAACAACCAACCCTGCATCAGCTACTCTACCTGCTACAGCCAACTCTTGATAATTTCCTCCATAACTACATGACAGATAGGACACCTGGCCGTGTCACACCTGACTCCTCCCCATTACCTGTAGTAGCCACTTCTCCACGAGTCCCTTCGCCTCTGCAGGTACGATCTTGTGGACGAAGCGCACATGTTCTTTCTCTGCCGACTCCATGCCTAGGATGACCGTGTCAGAGTTGAAGGTCAACTGAGCGATACCTTCGAAGCACTTCTTGAGGTGTGGCTGGACACGCAGGGGGTCGGTAGTCTCGGAGAGAATCTCCAGCAGCTCGTCATTGGACAAAAAGAAAAACCTAGAAAAACAATATTATTATATCAGTGCAAATTTACATTTTTAAACACCAACAAAGGGAGGTGTTTGGGTATATGGATCTAGAAGTGTAAACAAAATATAACCGTGAGTAAGTACACTTAAAACTGTTATGCCAGTCATCATCATCATCATGCTGTCGGTCGCGATGCGACAAAGACTGGTTCCATCACTTGACTATTGCTCTCCATTTATCTCTCTGCTGTGAGAGTGATGTTCAGGAGTCGGTCTTTATGTCTCTCAGCTTCAGGTTTCTCTTGATGGTATCCTTGAACCGGAGACGAGGGCGCCCTCTCTTTCTGTGACCAGAAGACAGTTGATAGTAGAGAATCTGCTTTGGTAGTCTGTCTGGTGACATCTTCATGAGGTGTCCAGTCCACCGGAGATTCTTTCTGATCAGAAGAACTTCCATAGATGGCATCCAGGTTATCCTCATGATCGAACACAGCTGTCACATCATGAAGGCATGCAGCTTTGTTACCTGTTGTCTATAAAGTAGTTTACTAGAAAAACCTTGTCAGCGCGATTTTTCCAGTCGCAAGCGCAGTGGTGCATGTTACTGCGCTGTGCATATGAAATGAGCGATAAACAGTTTGTTTATGCCGACCACGCTGTCTTTTCGACCTCAAAAGTCTGCTAAGACGCGCTGTATATAAAACATTAATATGCGCAAGATGAATATAATTGATTGAATTAACAAAATCAAGTATCAAATGTTGGCAAAAATACAGTTACGATACCAAAATTGAGGTGGGCCCGACTTGTACATAAGTGCCAACACTTGCGGGCCCGTACCTTCACGCGCAATCTCTCATAAAAGCACGTATACTCTCAATTTGTTTTCAGTATTTCACTATTTGGCACTTATGTACAAGTCGGAAACACCTCAATGTTGCTATTATATCAGTATTTTTGCCAACATTTGATACTTGATTAAATTAATTCATTCAATTATAATCATCTTGCGCGTATTTATGTTTTATAAACAGCGCGTCTTGGCAAACTTTTGAGGTCGAAAAGACAGCGCGATTTTTCCAGTCGCAAGCGCAGCGGTGCATGTCACTGCGCTGAGCATATGAAATGAGCGATAAACAGTTTGTTTATGCCGACCGCGCTGTCTTTTCGGCCTCAAAAGTCTGCTAAGACGCGCTGTATATAAAACATAAATATGCGCAAGATGAATATAATTGATTGAATTAACAAAATCAAGTATCAAATGTTGGCAAAGATACAGTTATAATACCAAAATTGAGGTGGGCCCGACTTGTACATAAATGCCTACACTTGCGGGCGCGCAACTTCACGCGCACTCTCTCATAAAAGCACGTATACTCTCAATTTGTTTTCAGTATTTCACTATTTGGCACTTATATACAAGTCGGAAACACCTCAATGTTGCTATTATATCAGTATTTTTGCCAACATTTGATACTTGATTAAATTAATTCATTCAATTTTAATCATCTTGCGCGTATT
>OZ024854.1:25490600-25628100 GCA_964017155.1 Oasisia sp. SBJ-2009
CAACAACTGCATCCCATCGTATGTACCATCATACAACCATGAACATGTAAAAGTACATTTCATTACAGTTTGATGTTACATCACAGTTTGATTTATTCATGTCATCAGCATAACAAAACTGAATTACTGAATATTAAATCAGAGTTGCTGTTATAAAACTGATCAAATGTCTTATTTTAATAATACAATTAATTTTCAACCTTTTGTTTTCAGCCCATGAAATGAACTCAAATAATTTAACCCGATTTGAATGAGTGTCAGAAGTTACCTCCGAGTGTTGTAACTTCTCCAGCATCTGAGGCTGAGACATCACGACAAGAGCGTTGGTGTCCACAATGGCTGTCTTCATGATGGAGCGCCTACACGTCACAACAAATATTACAGGTAACATTTCTGACATGTCAAGCACGACACAGTTCATTTGTACTTACCAATATACATACATATGTATGTTTTTGTATGTTGTCAATGTTTTGAATAAAGAAACTACTACTACAACAATGTTGTCAATGCTTTGAAAAAATAGAACAAACAGGGCCAAAGGCTGGGGGGGGGGGGCGGGGGCGGGGGATGTGTATACATCCCCACCCTGCTAAAATAATGGGGAGTTCTCAAGGGAGACACCATTATAATTTTTGGGGAGCAAGGTGAAAAACCACCTCCGTATGATCACTATGGTCCTAAATGCAGTAGACAAATAGCATTTTTGAAACAGTCTGGGAAAATATATGGATGTATGTAGCTGACAGAGACATTACTGTGCTTTATATGGAAGGAACAATATAACTAATTGATCTATGCATAGTAGCTGTTTAATCAATGTGTTCTGGCTATAAGGCTATGTGACTTGCATGAGCACGTTAGACACCACCTTTCAACATCAGGAGTAGGTTTGACTTCATTAATTAAAAATATCTTTGGGATCATAATAATTCAGTGGTCCAGTATTTAACTGCCACTGATTGAGGTGCACAATAAATTATTAAACCACCATACAAAGCATTCACTACATATCCACAAACACTTAAATTTTGAAATATTCGAAACGTTTCTTGTGAAAACACCGCCATACCAGTGTTCGTCGACCTGCTCAAACATGGCGCCCTCTTTTGGGATCTGGTTGCGAATGTCTTGGGAGCCAAAGATGGGTTGCAGATAGAGCCACGCCGCCTGCACCTTCAGCCATGAGTCCACGATTGACTTGATGCGTCTCTGACCACACATAAAATGGACTGCCTTGAAGGGCTTGCAGTGGTACTTACGTATATAATGTTACTTCTCGAATTATTTGCTTAATAGCATTATTTCTGATGGTTGTATGAAGCAGTTTTTACCTCTCTGTCTACAGTTGGGTTTTTATCATATCATATAGTAGCACAAACTGAAAAAATGCCATAATAATAATGTTTCATTTCAAACATATATCGTTTAGTAGCAAGAAGTTAATTTGTTTAACAATGCAATTTTCTTTAAACTTACATTACATATCTTAATTTCAAGATTAATGATTCAATAGCTTTACGGACGCCAATTTAAAAGTGCATTAAAAACAGATATACCTTCAGGTGTACATTGGAAAGACACTAGTAAGATTAGTGAAACACAACATTTAGTAAATATTAAAAAACATTACAACAGCACAGAAATGTGATAAAATGCATCCCAAAGAGCAGTAAATTGCAAAAGTAATAAATAGTAAAATAATTTAATATAGAACCACACATCACATTTCCTTCCTTATGCCAGACAACAATGATGTACGTAGTGCCACCTGGTTGACTAAACCGTTTAACCCTGTCACATGACTGCCTCACCAGTGTCGTGTCCCATTCATTGACGTCCTTCTCAAATGACTGGATGAATGGTGAGTTCTTCATGGTGGCCGTCTTCACGATGTGGTCGTCTAAAAGCGCCTCAACGTCATCGATGGATGCAAGGATGCTCACTCCAGTGTTCTTGTACACGATGAAGTTGAGGTCCACCGCCTCCCAGTCACTCTTCATCTTACTCAGGGCCTGCAGCAGCCACAAACATGTCAACTGTCGGTGTCAACACAATCACCCTCAACGCAATCACACAGCAAACACATCAACTATTTGTGTCAACACAATCCCCCTCAACGCAATCACACAGCAAACACATCAACTATCTGTGTCAACTCAATCCCCCTTAACACAATCACACAGTAAACACACGGAGTTTCGATTAGGCTGCTCAGAGGCTTTCAAGACTGTCCTTTGTGGCTCAACATCTGCCATCAGTAACATCCTGCTGATATTTCTAAGAACATCATACTAAAATTTACAATAACTTTTAAAAATTTTAACATTTCAACTAATTTTTACGATGCCCAAATTGCATACTTATCAATAGTATAAACACTTTTATTTTGCCCAACCAGGAGGGAAGGTCATTCGTTTAACTAGGTTACCAAATTAATGTATATAAAAATGCGATAAATCCCTATTAGTTACAAAAGTGCCAAAATGTTAGAACAATATTGCTGATAGCAATACAAATGTGACAGGAAAAAAGGTCAACAGTCTGTGAAGTAAATAAAAATATTACAATTGAACAATTTCACAGGATCCCCAACCACCCAAAACTGACTGCAGATAAGTGGGATTTTCACGACTGCTACATGTGACTGCCCAGGTATACCAGGTATTAAGTGACACAGGCCACTTCTGCTGACGAGCCAAAAATAAATGTTTAAGTCATGTCCAAATTGTTGTTGTTGCTGACGTGATGCGTAACCTTTTAATCTCATCTTTCAATTATCAATTTTTTTTCCTCAACAAATAATCAAAAACTAATAAAACAACAGGCAAAGAATAATTAAGTTTTTGGTCTGCTTCAATTTTAGCAATTATTCAAAATTATGAAGATAATTAAACAACTAAGGTTTCTTTTTTAAGAAAATGATCTGCGGAACATAAAAGTTAATAACCACGTTGCTCTAGCAGATCACATAATCGGTGCCGTGTCATTTTAAACAACCTAATATTATTTGCAACACACTTAAATGTATTGGCTGCAAGGCTACATAGTGAACATTTCTGAGTTGGCATCATCTGAAAATATTTCTCATCATCTGAAAATATTTCTCGCTGAATGTGTAATGCGACACTAACCTTTTCCAGTGCAAACTCTTTGCTGGCGCGGGAACTGATGTCTTTCAATTGGTCAATGTGTTTCTCAAGGCCCTGTTTGAGCATATCATTGAGGGGCATTTCCTCATCCGGCTTCATGTCAAAGCCAACCTTCAATGCAAATACACCAGAAATAACCATTATGAATGTTCGCTGATCAATTCGTGTTTAACCTAACTCTCTACATGAGATGGTTTTAGGATTACAGTTAAGCTACCGTACCTCTTTTGTCATCACATGTAACGAATTACAGTAACATGCCTCTTTTTTGTGACAGCAACTCTAAAGACATACATCAACAACAGGAAATGCAGCACCCTGCCTCACTAATTCATATATCAACTGTAACAACTTACAATAACCGTAAGGACTTACAGTAACCTTTTTTTAACATCAAATTTAAAGACTCACCTCACATGTTCAGACATCTGCTGTAAAGATTTACAACAATCCACCCTCACACTGATTGTAAACACATCAACAATGTAAACAGTTTTACAACTGTAATCATTACAGTGACCTCTCCCACCTGTTCAGACATCAGCTGCCAGTGCCTGTCCTTGATGCCGGGGTTACAGAGGACGTTGATCAGGGGCATGTGGATGCGGAACTTCTCCAACTTCCCCTTGATGGTCATGGCCGCCCGCAGTGGCCCGCGGTACTCGGCACTCGCAAACAACCGCGTCAGCTTGTAGGCCGTCCGCCACAGACTCTGCACCTGTAACAAATAACCTCTTCAGTTTATACATCACAGACTCTGCGCCTGTAACAAACAATCTCTCCAGTTTGTACAGCACAGACTCTGTACCTGTAACAAACAACCTCTCCAGTTTGTACATCACAGATTCTGCACCTGTAACAAACAACCTCTTCAGTTTGTACATCACAGACTCTGCACCTGTAACAAACAACCTCTTCAGTTTGTACATCACAGATTCTGCACCTGTAACAAACAACCTCTTCAGTTTGTACATCACAGATTCTGCACCTGTAACAAACAACCTCTTCAGTTTGTACATCAGGCTCTGCACCTGTAACAAACAACCTCTTCAGTTTGTACATCATAGACTCTGCACCTGTAACAAACAACCTCTTCAGTTTGTACATCATAGACTCTGCACCTGTAACAAACATCTTCAGTTTGTACAGCACAGACTCTGCACCTGTAACAAACAACCTCTTCAGTTTGTACATCAGACTCTGCACCTGTAACAAACAACCTCTTCAGTTTGTACATCACAGATTCTGCACCTGTAACAAACAACCTCTTCAGTTTGTACATCACAGATTCTGCACCTGTAACAAACAACCTCTTCAGTTTGTACATCAGGCTCTGCACCTGTAACAAACAACCTCTTCAGTTTGTACATCATAGACTCTGCACCTGTAACAAACAACCTCTTCAGTTTGTACATCATAGACTCAGCACCTGTAACAAACATCTTCAGTTTGTACAGCACAGACTCTGCACCTGTAACAAACAACCTCTTCAGTTTGTACATCAGACTCTGCACCTGTAACAAACAACCTCTTCAGTTTGTACATCACAGACTCTGCACCTGTAACAAACAACCTCTTCAGTTTGTACATCACAGATTCTGCACCTGTAACAAACAACCTCTTCAGTTTGTACATCAGACTCTGCACCTGTAACAAACAACCTCTTCAGTTTGTACATCACATACTCTGCACCTGTAACAAACATCTTCAATTTTATTGTCAGCTAGTAAGCCAGATTTTGCATATGGAATTTTGTTAGTTACTAAGCCACAAACTCTGGACCTGTAACAAATAATGTCGTCAGTTTGTAGGCAGACCAGACCGCCACAGACTTTGAACCAATAACAAGCAATCTCATCAGTTTACAACAATTTCGTTCTATCACCACGCACCCTGGTGAACATGACCCTCACCTCCTCTGCGACCTCCTCAGCGTTGACCTCGACGAAGGGGCTATTCATCCACTTCTCGTACTCCCTGTGGAAGTTAACTGCCGCCTGCCAGAGTCTGTCGTACGGTTCCTTCGTCACGATCATCGCCTCAATCTCCGGGTACTCCCCCTGGTGGCCAGTGTTCAACAACTTCTCTTCGTGGTTGACGCGCTGACGCTGTGAACCAAATGAAAGACCACATTTTATGATCTATCAAGTGTTTTAGCGTTTCATGACAGTGTCATACCTTACCTTACCTTAGGATACCTTAGGACGTTTCTGATCATAGGATTCTGTGTTCCTCTATGATCAGTTCTTCATTTTCATTATCTATTAATATTAAATCGCGTGTTCCGGTTCTATTGTTTGATAATTCTTAACGGTGCTTCGAAGTCATATAAAATATCCTGGTTATACCAACATTTGTCTAGTCGTGTTTTAAATGAATTTAGAGATTTTGCTGTTACCACTGTGTCAGGGAGACTATTCCATGGTTCGGTAATTTGAATTGGAAATACATTTTTTCTTAAGTTTAGTTTGGCTCTTTGTGTGAATAGTTTTAGAGAATGTCCTCTGTTTCCTGTTCTTGACAAGCGTTAATTTCTGTATGTATGGTCCCCAGAGAATAACTGAACACCTCTACTGATATTGCAACATCTCAAGAAGACAATATCAAAGCGACCAACAGCAAGTGTCAAACTCTTTGTTGAACATTTCAAATGCATAATTGTTTTACTTAAAAAATTTGCATTAACCCTTTTTATACCAGACGTCCGCCCAGAAATTATACCCATGTTACCAGAACAATTGGGAGAAAAAACGGATATGGAAAAAAAAATTACATGGTGTGTGTCAAATTTGATTTTCTCAGCAACTACATAACATATATACAAGTGTTGTATATCAAATGAAAGCTAAGAAATGCAGCTTTCCATTGATGTGCATCATATAAATAGAACTGTTTATTCAACTATGATATTATAAGTTGAAATCAGAGGAAAGTTTTTCGATTTTTTTTACAAAATGCATGACTGAACTTCAGCACAACTTTTCGACTGTTTCTTGCATGAATAGAAAGCAACTTCAATTACAAGAGTTGTAGACAAATTCAATAGCTACATTTTGCTATAAGAATTATTCCTGTGTGACGGGTAGAAGGAATGTTATGAGCAATATTCATCAGGTATGTCAGTCTGAAAATATTAGTTTTGTAAGATGACAAGTAACAAGTATGGATATTATCATATTATTTCCTTCCAGCAGTCAATAATAACTCTGCTACTGTTTTTTGCATGAATAGAAAGCAACTTCAATTACAAGAGTTGTAGAAAAATTCAATAGCTACATTTTGCTAATATACCTGTGTGACGGGTAGAAGGAATGTTATGAGCAATATTCATCAGGTATGTCAGTCCGAAAATATTAGTTTTGTAAGATGACAAGTAACAACAATGGATATTATCATATTATTTCCTTCCAGCAGTCAATACTATCTCTCCTACTGACAAAATGAGTTCCAGAAATATGTATGCTATGTGTAAACAATAAATTTATTACAAAACGACAACTAGAACTACAGAACGATCCATCGATTTACATGACAACCCTGTCTGCCAATGTTCGACTGGTTGATGTGTGCCCTCAGGCATTTCTGGTGCAGAGGCACAGAGCACTCACTACAACCATAGTTCATGGCCTGTGCCATCCAGGGAGCAATCTGGCGCACTGACAGGGCGAAAGCGGCGAGGATCAGTCACCCAGTCGGGGTGGAAACCCTATAAATCATCCCCAGACTCGTTGGATTCGTGAAACAAATTGTCAATCCACTGCGGTCTGGTTTCGTCGCCGCCATCCTGCACTCGATCCAGGGCAGTGGGTCGACATTCTCTCCCGCTAATTCTCCTTCAAAATCCTCGTTTATAAACTTGTCAACTCCCGAAATATCACTGCCTTCGCTGTGTGAAGCACCATCGTCCGCCATTTTTAAATGCCGCGACGAACAACACAAAACAAAACTTTCCAAAAACACGTTTAAAACCACTGAAATTGCCGCAATAAAATGGCGTCTGCCTTGCAGGAAGTGTGGTGTAGCCTCGTTCTCTTCGTATGACGGAAGTGGGGGATTTTAATTTATTCAATATGGCCACAACATGGCCGCGACACGTTGGTAAATACGCACCGATGCGTATCTGGTAAGATGCGGCAACTACGCATCGGTGCGTATCTGGTATAAAAAGGGTTAATCAAATTTTGCACATGTAGCAATTCTCATAAGGCACAATTTATTAATTTTTTGCCACACAAAATTCTGTTATTTTTATACAACAAACCTTCATAAAGTTTGAACATAATCTTATGGTATAGAGGATAGAGGCTGAGCTTCAAAAACACCAATAAATGAAATGTTCATAAATTAGTCAACATGTCATTGAAATATTAGATGTGTTTGGTATTTCATAAAATGATTCTGAAAACTGACAAGCATAATAAATAACCGAAGGCTCCCTAAATTATATCTCATAAACTACACTTTAAGACTGTAAGAAGAACAAAGTTAACAAACAGAACTGACAAATGAAAGCATTATGCTAATTAAACCTACCTCCTCCTTGAAGAGCTCCAATGTCACGGACAACTCATTCAGTTGCTTGACGTACTGGTCTGCTTCAGGGATGCGATCTTTCGACTTGAACTCTCTGATCTGTCTCTGGGCTTCCTCTAGTGTTTTTATGAAGACTCGCTTCCATTCTTTCAATCGTCGCAGTGCAATCGTGTGTTCCTTCTGCAGTTTCTGCTCCCTTTAAAGTAAGCAACAGAATCAGCCCCGTCCAACTCAAGTTTGCCTAATGTGTACGTGCGGGTGCGTGCGTGCGTGCGTGCGTGCGTGCGTGCGTGCTTATATTTGCATGCATGTGTTGGTGTAGCTGCATTCGACTGTAAGAGGTGCTGAAATATGTAAATTTACAGATGAGTCCCTACATTATTCCCACTAGCAAACTATAAATTTCTATAAGGCTACTGATATACCTTGAAGCAATGATTAAATGTTCGTGAAAATGTTCATCAAGTTGGCAGTATATTATTCGAAACAAATTTCATAATTACACAATTAGCAATGTTCAACTTACTTCTACGTTTCGACTACCATCAGCGGCCTTCGTCACGAGCAGTGACCACTGAACATTCAGTTCCTGACGAAGGCCGCCGATGGTGGTCGAAACGTAGAAGTAAGTTGAACATTGCTGGTTGTGTAATTATGAAATTTGTTTTGAATGATTAAATGCTTTAGAATATTGCACACAACCACAGAGATCAAGAAAGGGCATAATTATGGATGCTACGAAGAACACGTGTAATATTTGGGAATTGAGAAACTGAAGCAACGAAATCGTCCCCATTCCACTAAGCGTTGCATTACTACTGTCAACATGTCACACTGCACATGCCATTTGCCACATACTGATCCTTATGTAGTTGCACCAAACTGGTGTCACACTACATCAGCCCTCTCGGCAGGAACTTACGTGTTCAGAATCATTGGCATGATCCTCTCTGGCCAGCTGAATGTCCTCTGATTGAGCTGAATGTCATCTCTTATGAGGAGGGCATACTCCATCAGAAAGAGCAGATTTTCAGCTGCTTTTTCGTGTTTCTCCTGTGATCACAATGACCAACAAACACTATTACTACAGGTAATTATTTTTAACGTTTATTTATTGATCATTTATTTATTTATTTTGTATCCACATTAGTCAATTTTATTAATGTTTACATTAATCTTAGTTCATTTATTGAAACAGTAATATTATGATCTTAATGATTTTCATTAGTTTCATATGTAAACAATCCACTGTTTTTATTGAAATACATTAATTTTACTTACACTTATATATGTATATCATAGAAGCGACATTTAACAAAATAACTGTTATTATTGTTGTTGTTATAATCAGGTAAGGGCCAGTCGAACAAGATCACTAAACAGATGTACATTTGGCATTAGTTCAACCCCCTACAGGTAGTGATCAAATTATAATTTTACCGTCCAAAATTGCTGTCTGTGTCAGTCTGTATTAAGATGTTTTATGTTTCACTCACCAGGTGGTGCCTCTATCTCCCATATGATGACCAAACCACATAGTATTTAGCAATTTTTGGAACTATACAAACATCTCGGAGTTTGAAAATGTATGGGACTTTATAATTTATGCGACCAACCACATTTCCCCACCTTCTCTCAGTGTGTACATTTCCACGACTACACTCAGTGTGTACATTTCCACACCTACCCTCAGTGTGAACATTTCCACACCTACACTCAGTGTGTACATTTCCACACCTACCCTCAGTGTGTACATTTCCACACCTACCCTCAGTGTGTACATTTCCACACCTACCCTCAGTGTGTACATTTCCACACCTACCCTCAGTGTGTACATTTCCACACCTACCCTCAGTGTGTACATTTCCACACCTACCCTCAGTGTGTACATTTCCACACCCACCCTCAGTGTTTACATTTCCATGACTACCCTCAGTGTGTACATTTCCACACCTACCCTCAGTGTGTACATTTCCACACCTACCCTAAGTGTGAACATTTCTACACCTACCCTCAGTGTAAACATTTCCACACCTACCCTCAGTGTGTACATTTCCACACCTACACTCAGTGTGAACATTTCCACACCTACCCTCAGTGTGAACATTTCCACACCTACCCTCAGTGTGAACATTTCCACACCTACCCTCAGTGTGAACATTTCCACACCTACCCTCAGTGTGTACATTTCCACACCTACCCTCAGTGTGAAAATTTCCACACCTACCCTCAGTGTGAAAATTTCCACACCTACCCTCAGTGTGAACATTTCCACACCTACCCTCAGTGTGAACATTTCCACACCTACCCTCAGTGTGAACATTTCCACACCTACCCTCAGTGTGTACATTTCCACACCTACCCTCAGTGTGAACATTTCCACACCTACCCTCAGTGTGTACATTTCCACACCTACCCTCAGTGTGTACATTTCCACACCCACCCTCAGTGTGTACATTTCCACACCTACCCTCAGTGTGTACATTTCTCCAGTCTGGAGGAACTCCACATACGCCTCCTGCTCTACCAGTTGTTCTGTTGTCTCCGACTGTGCCGTGATCTTCTTCACGATGGTGTCGTACTCAGCACAGATGCTGCGGTTGAACACTCGACTCGTGTCCACAATGTGAGTGACCATGATCTCTGTCAACCACTGTGCCTTTTTCATCAGCACCTGCAATATCATGATGACATCAGGGTAATTATAGTTCTGTCAAACTAGCCATTATGTTTATTTGTTTCGAAATTTCCTGTAATACAGTACTGCAAATATCTGCAATCTTTAGAAAGTTATGTGCCCGTCCTGGCGTGTGCGTGCGTGCGTGCATGTACATGTGTGTGAGTGTGTGTGTGTGTGTGTGTGTTTATGTACAGTGTTGTATGTATATGTGTATGTGTAACAAACGTTATATAAAATAAACACTTTTGATTGCATGAGAACACAAGGCTACACAAGTTTGTTACTATGTGAAGTAACATGTTATGTTGTATATATATCCTACACAATCAACACAGCTGACTGATGATTGGATGGGTGGGTCAGTGGAAACGAAAGGAAGGAAGGAAGGAAGGAAGGAAGGAAGGAAGGACGGACGGACGGACGGACGGACGGACGGACGGACGGACGGACGGACGGACGGACGGACGGACGGACGGACGGACGGACGGAAAATTAGATGTTTGGATAACTGGATCAATTAATGGATGGATAGATGCCACTCACATTGTTGATGTTTTCACAGTTGAGCAGGAAGAAGTTCATGGGAACGTAGACAGGCATGGAGGCGAGGGCTGCAGCCATCCCCTTCAGGGATTCGATCTCCTTCACATAGTTCGGCAGACCGTGTCGACGATTGACGAACTTCTCCACCTTCCGCAGGGCCTCAGGCTTCAGCAGGTGCACGAACTTGTCATACACATGGATATACCTGTACACAGACAGGTGTCATACATATGGACATGGACACACCTGTAGATAGTCGGTTGTCACAGCAGCTGGACGTGATGGCAGAAAGGGACTACAACGCATTTGGCTATAACATGTCATAACAATGGGCTGTGACAACGGAGAAGGACGTCAACTTATAAGTGCTGGCTAAGGCACCTAAAGAGAACATTGTAGCAGCTGGATAAGGTGACAAGTAGGCCAGGGTGACAGTATGTCATAACAGCTGGATAAGGTGACAGATAGGCTACAGCGACAGTATATCATAGCAGCTGGATATGGTGACAAGTAGGCCAGGGTGACAGTATGTCATAACAGCTGGATAAGGTGACAGATAGGCTACAGTGACAGTATATCATAGCAGCTGGATATGGTGACAAGTAGGCCAGGGTGACAGTATGTCATAACAGCTGGATAAGGTGACAGATAGGCTACAGTGACAGTATATCATAGCAGCTGGATATGGTGACAAGTAGGCCAGGGTGACAGTATGTCATAACAGCTGGATAAGGTGACAGATAGGCTACAGAGACAGTATATCATAGCAGCTGGATATGGTGACAAGTAGGCCAGGGTGACAGTATGTCATAACAGCTGGATAAGGTGACAGATAGGCTACAGTGACAGTATATCATAGCAGCTGGATATGGTTACAAGTAGGCCAGGGTGACAGTATGTCATAACAGCTGGATAAGGTGACAGATAGGCTACAGCGACAGTATATCATAGCAGCTGGATATGGTGACAAGTAGTCCAGGGTGACAGTATGTCATAACAGCTGGATAAGGTGACAGATAGGCTACAGTGACAGTATATCATAGCAGCTGGATATGGTGACAAGTAGGCCAGGGTGACAGTATGTCATAACAGCTGGATAAGGTGACAGATAGGCTACAGAGACAGTATATCATAGCAGCTGGATATGGTGACAAGTAGGCCAGGGTGACAGTATGTCATAACAGCTGGATAAGGTGACAGATAGGCTACAGAGACAATATATCATAGCAGCTGGATATGGTGACAGAATGGGATGTCATATCAACTGGATACGGTGACAGAGTAGGATGTCTTATCAGCTGGACACTGTGACAAAATGGGACATTATATCACATGGATATGGTGACAGAATGGGAAGTCATATCAGCCTGACATGGTGACAGAATGGGAAGAAGTCAAATCGGCCTGACATGGTGACATAGTGGGAAGTAGTCATATCAGCCTGACATGGTGACAGAATGGGAAGTCATATCAGCCTGACATGGTGACAGAATGAGAAGTCATATCAGCCTGACATGGTGACAGAATGGGAAGTCATATCAGCCTGACATGGTGACAGAACGGGATGTCGTATCAGCTTAATATAGTGACAGAATGGGACGCCATATCAGCTGGACATATATCAACTAAAACAATACATTTTAAAATGACACACCAAGCATACTCACTTGGCTGGCCCGGTACTATTCGCCATCACAATCTGGGAGATCTTTGTCTTTGCACATTCGATTATCTCTTCTCTTACAATCGTCTGGTCCAGTTGAACACATGGGATGTACGTGACTTCCAGCTGGTCAACTTTCTCAAAGAGTCTATGCTCCACCCGTGGCAATTTGGTGACACTTTTGACCATCACGTCAACCATCTGCTCAAATTTCTTGCAAATGTCCTCAAAAGACGGAGAGCATCGCAGTGCAGGTTCACCCGACAGGTTAGTGTCCTATGAAATAATATTGACCGTTACCTCACTGAAGCAGCAACACTCGACGTACATTCACTGCATTCTCAGTTCCATTCAATCTTATTTGCATTCTCGCAAAGAAAATGACTATCAAATGAATGCTGACATAACATATTTATTTAACAACATAACAACCAAGTACATACATCATTTCCACTAATCAAAACAGTGTTCGTTATGTTGCTTAGTGGTCATCTGCCGATGTGGCGTGACAGATACAAATGGGGACAGACAGTTTAAAAAACCACCACGCAGGCCATTGCACAGAAAAACAAATAGAGACTGATTGTGGCTTGGTGGTACAGTAGATTATAGTTACATTCAATATTTATGATTTGTCAGTGTACCCGATATCTGAATCAACAGAGTGGCCAGAATGACATGAGAGCAAGCAGACAAAAAGAATGTCTTTTTGAAAAAGAATTCTTACCGGTTTCTCAGTACAAACTCACTCAAACATATTCATTCATTCGTGTCCTTCCACCAACATATACGATTTTACTAAAACATATATAATAAACATATGACACTTCACCAAACTATTAAAATCTTGTACACTTTTGTATGTATAATTTTAATTTAATATGGAAAAGGTGATGGCCAACACATTTACCACATAGAAACTACAGGTGCGTCTAAATATTCCACAAGTGATATCTGACAAAATACCTTTGCATATAACAAAAAACTTTATTCGTCTAAATATCAGTAACAACATCGACTGAGTTATGTTTTAGGGTCTGAAACACTGACCAGGAACAGGTTGACAGGGACAACCCGGTTTGGGAGAGCAAGCCCTGCAAACAGGTCGTATTCTCCCTCGTAGCTGTTCCCGTCAACATACTCCTCCACAAACCCAACGAGTTCGTCGAGTGAGTTCTTCACACAACTCCGCAGTAGGTTTGACATGAGCGAGGCAATGCATTCAAAGAACCGGTCCATCTTCTCAATGCGAGTGTCCTGTGAACACATTCATGCTCAGAATCGTAGGAGAAGGCCACTGCGACTGACACATACAATTCTATGTACATGTTTTACAAAAATAATTCATATATATATATATATCTTGGACATAATAATCACAGATGATCTCAGTGATGATGATATAGCTAGGCAAGAGAATGTATGCTCAAGGTAACGCCTTGATTTAAACCTGATTTGAAAATTCTATGTGTAGTCTGAAGGTAAGAAATGTATTTTGTTCAAATCATACTGTATTTCATTATATACAGTACATGTCAGATAGGGTGTATTTATAGATCTGAATAAGTTAGAAAGTTATGTGTAGTATACAATATTGTGATTACTCAAATTATTGTGCAAAGAACCAAGGAATTGTAGTGCTAGTTATGTTTGTCACAGGGCTTAGTCTCCTGCAAAATTATAATCAGGATAAATATATATATGTTTATGTTGTATATAGCAAAGTTGGGCAATGCATCATTACACCGTGTTATGGACAGTGATGCATTATACTCATCATGTCTGCACCATCACTGGAGAAATATGCTGTATACTTGTAATTTCCAGTCATTATAGTATAGTCATTTCTATGGATATAACACTCCTGAATAAAGTTATTGAATATGAGTATTTTTAAAAACATTTAGTGCACAGAAAAACACTTATTATTTGTTAGCACATATGTAACAAAATCGATAGTGCAAATGTTTGTATGTATATTAGCTCTTCACATGCTGTGCAAAGTGCTCAAAACTGCCCAGCCCCCTATTTATCTGCAACAGCGTAATTTCAACCACATGTTATATTCATACATTCATTTCAGAGTAAATGTTATATTTGTTATGTCATTTCATGCATAGGTTGCTGAGAACTCCAAATGTGCACATAAGCAACATTACAATATTCACAGTTGACTGCCATCTACAAATGGTCTGCTCGTGTTGAATATAAGAAGACTGTCTTCCCAGTTAACTATTACAGTACCTTATGCTGCAGCCAACGTGCTTGTGTAATGTATTTGGTTCTCCACTACCTTGTAGGTCACTAATTTGTATCTGAATT
The DNA here is from genome assembly GCA_964017155.1 of Oasisia sp. SBJ-2009. Lineage (NCBI taxonomy): Eukaryota > Metazoa > Annelida > Polychaeta > Sabellida > Siboglinidae > Oasisia > Oasisia sp. SBJ-2009. The sequence continues at coordinate 25,505,494 of OZ024854.1, forward strand.
GGCATTTCAGAATAAGAGTTTTTTTTTTCCCGCACTAAAATGGGAAGGTTAAAGGTATAGACAGGGCAGATTTTCTTTCATTACATTCCTGGGAAGAATACATTTGGGTAAGATTTTGAAAATTGTCTTGGCTATGTGTTTTTTTATTGCAAAAAAGTCGCCCACAATTTCTTCAGACCAATATGAGGAAAACATTTTATGGTTTTCTGAAAGCCAGATATTTAGGTCATGCAACCAAGAATTCTGTTTTTTCTTGTTCTTGGGTTTTGATATGGTCATAGATACATGATGCATTTTCCTTGTCAAACGTTATAAAAACTTCCAGCAGAGGCATCAGTTAGCAGGGTCAGTTGATTAAACAGAAACAAATATTATTCTGAAACGCCATGATATGTTTGTTAATGTGTCCACATCACAATACAGGTTCTAGAAACAAAATCGACAAAAACCTCCCAAAACCAGTATTTCATTTTGATTCACCCATTTTCACACTAACAAAAACAAAATCAAATAAACACTATGATGTCCAGTTGACTGCGAACTGATTCTCCACACTTACATGCTTCATCTGTTCCACTGCCTAGACACAAATATGTAAGAACAACCAAAATCCAGACTTTCCCCTTTTTCAGACTGCGTTGCAGATAGAGACCATCACTCCCTGAGTCCAAACAATGTCTACCCATTCACCCACTGTGTTTCTCTCCTTCCACCAGACAGAAGGGACCAGCAGCTATTAATTTCTCTTCTGAAGGTTCATGTTTAACTTGATATATCTCAAGTACTTTTACTTTACTTTTGTGTTCCTATTTATAAAAAAAATTCTTTAAATGTTTTAGCGTATTTTTAGTATGTCGTTTTATGTGCATATGTTCCATTGTGAGTTTTCTTTGAATCCATCTTAACAATCCCACGCCATTGTGAGTTTTCTTATAACCATCTTAACAATCCCACACAGTGCAGTGTCCACGCCAACTCAGAGACAGTGATTAATTAAGGGTGCTTGTGCATCAGACCATTGTCAGACCAGTGACGACAGAGGGTCACGTCTTACCTTCATCTCCCACATAAACTGCACAGAAAAAGAACACGTCAGAAATACATCTCCGGAATGGCCATCACGTCGTAAATCAGGATTAAAATAAATTATATACATAAACATTATATAGAACACAATTAAAATATAACTGAATTATTAAATGGTAAATAATAATAAAAACAGAAAATACTCGTAACATCAAGTGCACCATATGGTAAGGTTTCTTCAAACAACTGCAGAAAAAAGAAGCAACTAAGGTAAAACGAAAAACTTTGAAATATCTTGTAGACAAAACATCTCAACCTGCTGAACCAATAACTGACACACTCCGACCGAAGTCTACATCTGACCCACCACATTGTCCGCCGGCATACAGTCCTCAATGAGGTCACGGTGCTCGTCAACCAAGACGGCCGACTCCGGGAGCCAGTTCTGGAGCAGAGTGTCAGCGGCACTCCGACACGACTCCGTGATGTGTTGCTCCAGCTCCGGCATTGTCATTGGCATGAGACGACGCAGCTTGGAGACGGAGAGCAGTCGTATGTCACCATATCTACAACAGTCATAGCTCTGTGACAGAGAGCAGTCATACGTCACCATATCTACAACAGTCATAGCTCTGTGACAGAGAGCAGTCGTACGTCACCATATCTACAACAGTCATAGCTCTGTGACAGAGAGCAGTCGTACGTCACCATATCTACAACAGTCATAGCTCTGTGACAGAGAGCAGTCGTACGTCACCATATCTACAACAGTCATAGCTCTGTGACAGAGAGCAGTCGTACGTCACCATATCTACAACAGTCATAGCTCTGTGACAGAGAGCAGTCGTACGTCACCATATCTACAACAGTCATAGCTCTGTGACAGAGAGCAGTCATACGTCACCATATCTACAACAGTCATAGCTGTGTGACAGAGAGCAGTCGTACGTCACCATATCTACAACAGTCATAGCTCTGTGACAGAGAGCAGTCATACGTCACCATATCTACAACAGTCATAGCTCTGTGACAGAGAGCAGTCGTACGTCACCATATCTACAACAGTCATAGCTCTGTGACAGAGAGCAGTCGTACGTCACCATATCTACAACAGTCATAGCTCTGTAACAGAGAGCAGTCGTACGTCACCATATCTACAACAGTCATAGCTCTGTGACAGAGAGCAGTCGTACGTCACCATATCTACAACAGTCATAGCTCTGTGACAGAGAGCAGTCGTACGTCACCATATCTACAACAGTCATAGCTCTATGACGGAGAGCAGTCGTATGTCACCATATCTACAACAGTCATAGCTCTGTGACAGAGAGCAGTCGTACGTCACCATATCTACAACAGTCATAACTCTGTGACAGAGAGCAGTCATACGTCAACATATCTACAACAGTCATAGCTCTATGACGGAGAGCAGTCGTATGTCACCATATCTACAACAGTCATAGCTCTGTGACAGACAGCAGTCGTATGTCACCATATCTACAACAGTCATAGCTCTGTGACAGAGAACAGTCGTACGTCACCATATCTACAACAGTCATAGTTCTGTGACAAGAGAGCAGTCGTATGTCACCATATCTACAACAGTCATAGCTCTATGACGGAGAGCAGTCGTATGTCACCATATCTACAACAGTCATAGCTCTGTGACAGAGAGCAGTCGTACGTCACCATATCTACAACAGTCATAGCTCTGTGACAGACAGCAGTCGTATGTCACCATATCTACAACAGTCATAGCTCTGTGACAGAGAACAGTCGTACGTCACCATATCTACAACAGTCATAGCTCTGTGACAAGAGAGCAGTCGTATGTCACCATATCTACAACAGTCATAGCTCTGTGACGGAGAGCAGTCATATGTCACCATATCTACAACAGTCATAGCTCTGTGACAGAGAGCAGTCATACGTCACCATATCTACAACAGTCATATCTACAACAGTCATAGCTCTGTCACAGAGAGCAGTCATACGTCACCATATCTACAACAGTCATAGCCCCGTGGCATAGACCAGTCATTATCATATGTCATGATATCTAAAGACCAGAGCAAATAAAATATCAGTTGATAAATAAGAAATGTTACATGAAGAAATGTCAAGAGAAATAAAGTTAAATTCTTATATAACACAGTATCACCTTTAGGACAGCTCAGAGTACTTTCACTTTACTCCCCAACAGACCTATTCAACTGACATCATCTTGATGTCTCCAGTAAGTATTCAGCCACAATGCATTTACTGCACTGTTCAGAATTAAGTCGAACTGATAAAGTTGCTTACTTGGTGTGGAAGTGGTATAGCAGGGCCGACATGACGGGATGTGTGACGTACAACTCCGACTCCATGAAGATACGGGCAATGTTGACATTCTCATGCCACGGGAAGTCGTAACGCCCCACCTTCTCTATACGCTGAAACACACAGCGACTCCCCAGTCAGAACAGTGGACAGTTGAGGCAATTAACTTTTAGCACATTCAGTCTTTTGACGCATTCAGACCTTGATATACAATAATATAACCCAACAATGTAATATTTGGGTACCAATAAATATATTATAATAAATATTGTTGCAACTTTAATATGTACCATACATTTTCTACAGAAAAAAAACAGGGTGTTTAGGAGCTAATATATCCAACTTTAGTCACACAGCTTTCAGAAAATGTACTTTCATGGGTTTGTTTATGTTGCTGCAGCTAGGGCAATATTCTGTGCATTGTGATGTGATTGTGAGTGCCACTTAGTTTTTATGTGAATTTATGGGGTGATTTGTACCAGTAGACAGTTGGGACAACAAAAACCATCCTATTCACATCCACTGGCTTTGGTAATGAAACTGTAAACTAACGATGTTCAACATTTGAGATTTCGTCACCACACCTTTGGTAAGACAGTAACACCCAGTCTCTCTTGTTCCTCCTCATCCAGAAGTACATAGTCCAGCATTCCCTTCTTCATAGAGTGTCTGTAATCCGCGTCTAGTTCCTGGCAACATGCTCCAGCATTGTATGTTCAATGTCTTCCACATTTCAAGGTAAATACAGCAGTTAATCAAACAATTTTAGCCAGCCCGCCAGCTATATAGCCTGCCCCGCCAGTCAGCCAGAATGCCCACCAGACCAAACCAACCCACCCACCCACCAACCAAACCAACCAATACACCCATTAACCAACCAACTCACCCCCAACTGTCCAAACAACCAACCAACCACAACCATCCAACAATTGTTTCATATACCACATTATAACTGCAAATATTCATTAACAATGGATATAGGCTTAAACTACAACACAAGTAAATGTGTTACCACACAGAGCATTGCATATTACAGCACTAGACATATAAGATTATTCCCACACATACATATAAGGCTGATACAGTGGGTGTAGTACAAACAGTATTGGTAGTAAATGTTTCAATGGAGTGCTATCAACAGAAACTATCACTGTTGATAGATATCTCTGACAGTACATATGAACTATCAACAACAGCCAGGCTACTTGTCCTGAAATACAACCATATTCACAGACATGCTTTATGCACAGCAACCATGCAAGTCCAGCGTATATTAAAACAGGCCGAATAAATGACACTTACTTTTATTAAATAACCAAGATTACGTAACCACCAATATGATAATCATATCAGACATGCCAGGCACAATGGCATTGCTACATGACAGCAGCAACTCAGGATATTAGTACTCTCATTAATATTTATAACAATACTTTTTCATTGTCTCTGGCAGCTACCTAATGTACAAGTCGTAATTATGTCCTTATCGGTAATAATTTACAATTTGTACCGGATCGATGGAGGTACAAGGCCTTCCTGAGTGCAGTGACCTCATCACTCCAACTACTGCACTAAACACCCTGTGTACAGTGCTGCCAGTGTCATATAGAATTTTTCTCTAGCGCTAATTGTCCCGCATAGCGGGTATACGAAATATAATAAATATATAATATACATTTATAATAAATAAATATATATAAAAGAATATATAAAAATATGAATAAAAACAAAAATAAACATAACTTTTTATAAAAAATATATATCTATATATCACTTTTCTTAAGACATACAATACTAAAAATAGGAATGTAATTGATATAAACATAAATTATATAAACTAATATAAATACTGCAACATTAAAGAGTTACAACCCTCGCAAAATAGAAACCTTACGTCTAAGAAATCTGCCTTGGCTGATTCGAGCGCCAGTAGCCGTGTCGGCACAAGTGAAAATATCTTCTGTAGCCACTCAGTGGCTAGTGGCGCCACCATTGCTCCATCGATGCATGTCTCGACCAACTCGAGAAATCTGCAACGCACCCAAAACCATAACATATATATGGTAGAAATTGAAGAATTGTGCAGGCGTAATTTTGTGAATGTTTTAAAGATTTTTATGAAATATTTTTACGACACACAATTGAGCAAAAATAGAGGAACTAAAGTTAGTTGGTGGGAGTGGATGTTTGAAGGATGTTTAGGTGAGAAGTCAGGCAAACTAAGTGGACTGGACATATTATAAAGGTAAGTTCTTAAAGGTAGGTTCTTATATGGTGCAGTATCCAGTCGTCAGGACTAATCCAGGAGTTTACACTTTACAGACTTGTTCAATTGAACACCATTTCAACTTCTTTGGAAAGCATCCAGCCACAGTGTAGTTAATGCGCTAAGACTATTTGTGCACAAACATCTACTACTGTCTAGAGCACTGTGAAGGGGAACACATGTGGACTGAGTGGGAGGGATCTGTTATATGTAGTGAAGAAAGCAGACAAGTTTCACAAGATGGTTGTCAGGAATCACCTGCCAGTTGTTTGTCTTGAATACGGTATACCCTTACCTCTGTTTGTAATGGGAGAAGGGGGGGATGACGAGTGAGTAAGGAGAACTGCCTAGATGGAACTGGGAGAGGGACTGAAGATGTGAGACAGGTGGGAAACTAAAATAGAAGAAAGCAATATCAAGAAACAGTACATTACACACTTCATCCCTCCGATTGCTTACCTAGGACTGCCCACCTTAGACTGTCAATTTTGGGCTGCCCATCTTGGGCTGCCCATCTCAGACTGCCCATCTCAGACTGCTCATTTGGGCAGCCCACTCAGACTGCCCTCCTATAATTGCTCACCTCAGACTGGCCACTTCAAATTGCCCAACATATGATTGCTTACCTTGGGCTGCTCACCTCAGATTGCCCACTTCTGATTGCTTACCTTGGGCTGCCCACCTCAGATTGCCCACTTCTGATTGCTTACCTTGGGCTGCCCACCTCAGATTGCCCACTTCTGATTGCTTACCTTGGGCTGCCCACTTCAGACTGCCCACTTCTGATTGCTTACCTTGGGCTGCCCACCTCAGATTGCCCACTTCTGATTGCTTACCTTGGGCTGCCCACCTCAGATTGCCCACTTCTGATTGCTTACCTTGGGCTGCCCACCTCAGACTGCCCACTTCTGATTGCTTACCTTGGGCTGCCCACTTCAGACTGCCCACTTCTGATTGCTTACCTTGGGCTGCCCACCTCAGATTGCCCACTTCTGATTGCTTACCTTGGGCTGCCCACTTCAGACTGCCCACTTCTGATTGCTTACCTTGGGCTGCCCACCTCAGATTGCCCACTTCTGATTGCTTACCTTGGGCTGCCCACTTCAGACTGCCCACTTCTGATTGCTTACCATGGGCTGCCCACCCCAGACTGCCCATTTCTGATTGCTTACCTTGGGCTGCCCACCTCAGATTGCCCACTTCTGATTGCTTACCTTGGGCTGCCCACCTCAGACTGCCCACTTCTGATTGCTTACCTTGGGCTGCCCACCTCAGACTGCCCACTTCTGATTGCTTACCTTGGGCTGCCCACCTCAGACTGCCCACTTCTGATTGCTTACCTTGGGCTGCCCACCTCAGATTGCCCACTTCTGATTGCTTACCTTGGGCTGCCCACCTCAGACTGCCCACTTCTGATTGCTTACCTTGGGCTGCCCACCTCAGACTGCCCACTTCTGATTGCTTACCTTGGGCTGCCCACCTCAGACTGCCCACTTCTGATTGCTTACCTTGGGCTGCCCAATTAAGACTGCCTAACTCAGACTGCCAATCTTGGTTGTGCACCTCAGACTGCCCACCTAGGGCAACCACACCAGACTGCCGACTTCTGATTGCTCATCTTGGGCTGCCCATCTCAAGTAGCTTGGATTGCCCACCGCAGAATAATGAGCAAATAATAAAGGTTTACAAGAAGTTTGTCAGCTATCACCTGTCAGTTTTTTGTCTTGAATAAGCTATGCCCTTACCTCTGTTTGTCTGACTGCTTTGGGCTGCTTGCCCGCGGAAGGCCAAGTGTCGATATGTAATATGGCGGAAACGTTATACTAAGGCAGGCTTTTGTAAGTGCGTCATAAGTTGGGACATTCCTGTCACACATCGGGTAAACATCCACGCTCTCTGCAATGCAACAAAACAATCCGTATTTTTCCACGAAAAAATTCTGAGACGTAAAGAATTTAAAAACATGTGGTATTGAAATAAAAATGTTGCTTATAACATTTCTTAGCCACCCATAGATAAATGGTAACATCATGGAATCATATAACTGACATGATAGCAATTTCCTTAATGCAATAAGATTTCTATTACTTGGGAAGAAATGTGCCATTGTAATCTGGAATATTTGTCATCTATGAAAAAACGAAAATATTGAATGTTTCCCCGTATGTTATCACACAGTTGTAATATGGAATAGCAAACACATACAGCAATCAAAGAGAACATATTTCTTATGCTAGTCAGGTTCCAGAAAATAGTTGATTTAATGAGACGTACATATCTCATAGTCTGGTAGATTGTGAAACGCTATCGGATTAGGATTTTTTACCACCAGCAATGTAAAGGCGTCTTATGGCCTTGTCTAAATTGATTACCTCTGTCAAACTCTGCAGGAGACATAGGTGACTCTGAGTAATTGTCACCATTGTCCTCCCAGATGTCACCATTAGACCAAGGAGTGTCTGCGTAGATTGGACTGTTGTCTTCACTTTGTCTGTTAGTGTCCGTCTCACACCTGGAAGGTGCGAAATAAGTCAACCACTTCACACCTGTCACAGCAGTTGTACATTACTCTTTATATGCCAACCACTCATAACCAGATCTGACGTAATGCCCACCCAGATAGCATTTCCAACTTGGGCAGATATTGGCCCAGTGTTAGTTGTTATATTGGGCAAAAGTTGTCAACACATTGGACATAACGTTGACATGCCAACACATCTCGCATAACATTTGCATGCCAATGCATCTGGCATAACATTGGCATGCCAACACATCTGGCGTAACGTTGGCATGCCAACGTATTGGGCATAACGTTGTCATGCCAACACATCAGGTGTAACATTGGCATGCCAACGCATCTGGGATAATGTTGGTATGCCAACACATCTGGCATAACGTTGGCATGCCAACACATCAGGTGTAACGTTAGCATGCCAACAATAAGGGTGTCTGTGTAACCATTTCAAGCTACAGGTTGCCACTGACTGCTGGCCCAAGACAGAAATGCTATCTGGGCTACAGTTTGAAATCATCTGCAGATAAGCTGAATTTTCATGCCAAGCTATATATCTGATTCCACTGGACAGTTGTGGACTATCATTTAATAGGCCCTAAAATGAAAATTTCTGAGTTAGCACCATTTGAAAACATCTCTCTAAATACATATGAATGCAGTCAATTTTCCGCGTCCAGTGTCGTTTGTTTACAGACAGGCCTGTCGCATAAGCACTGCTAATTGGCTAAAGTTGACGTCAGTTGGGATTCCTGCTACAAGAATCCAAATATGTCCGCAGTGCTTTAAAGGAAACCCCAAAGGGTGCAACTCAACCAAGGGCAATTTATCGGTTCTTTTTTATTTAATTCATGCGTGAAATGTTATGTAGTGTTTGTAAAAAGGTTATAAAATGTACTAAATGATGATATAAATGAGAAATAAGCATTGTCAATCCACAACAAATATCAAAGTATACTTTGGTGACAAAAAGTCAAAATCGTCGGAAATCATTGCTGCATGTCTATATGGTGTTTTCTTGAAATCAAGTCCATGACATACGACTCATTTCGTTAGAATACGTCACAAATTACCTTTCTACCCTCTTTCCACCATACCTTTGTCGCGGTGTGCCTCCATTGAACCGTGACAGCGGCCTGCTGTGTCCCAGCTCATCTCTGTGAACTACAAGATAAATATTCCTCCTGTGAATACATGAGACGCCCAAACAGGGAAACACTGGTCCTATCAGTGGGCCTCTCCAACCATAACTTTATACAGAGACCCGTCCACCCGTCATTTGGACGGGTAAAAACGACTATGAGGGTGAACGGGTAAAAAAATAAAGGAGAAAAAAAGAAAGAAAAAAGTCTTCCAAAACCATAGATATTGTTAGCTATACCTTGAAAGTGAGTGTAAATGGTGCCACATGTCTGTTTGTAGTTCATTTCAGGTCATCAGGCACATTTAAAGTTTATAAACTGATTTAACAGTTAACATCCATGTGTCTACCAAAACATGTGTGCCTGGCAATAATTTGATCCTGCATAAAGTTCTGTCTCCAACCGCCCAAAACTGACTGAAACCACTCACAGGCAGTCACAGATTAAGTCCACATTAATGACATATACGAGGTGCCATCTATTGCACAACTGCAAATTTTGCCTAACTTAATGCTTAGTATATTAAACCTAGGAGTTTGGTATGTGGTATCAAACTGGATGTGTTTAGAAAGCACCATTTGAAGACATCTCACTGAAATGTGCTATGACAAGCCAATTGGAGTACATATCATTCTAAATATCGATCATAATGTTTAAAGGGTTAAATGTATTAAATAAATGCACAGAAAACGAACATTGTACATTTATTTAAACTGGCATAAAGGATAAATAGGCTACTATGAAGTGTAAATAGTGAAAGCATTTTCATAGACACGTTTCCCACGGATTTATTTCAAGTGACTGAAGTTGAATGGGCCGGCCCAACATTACACTGTCAAACAAGTGCGTAAGAATTTGTGCCACACTACCAGTAATTAATAAACACTCCCGCGCCTCGGAATTACCATGTCCGTGACACACAACTGAATGCCCGGTTCTAAAGATATAGCAAAATGCCGGTGCTGCTCTGAGCCACTATTCACTGGTCACATGTTATTGCAAGCAAATATTGACACCTTGATCGAACGCTTAAATGCTTCTCGCAATGAGTAGGTTTCATTGAGTGGCACCTCGGTGCATTCAAATGGTGTGGTAATTTGTCTCTCTTTGTTGTCATATTTCTGTTTCTGCTCACGTTGCCTAGTTCCAGCCAGGTTTATGAATAAGTCAGCCCACTGTAAACACCATTTGCTAAGCATACAGCTAAATATGGCAACCATGTTTTTTTCCTGTTGTATACTGTACAAAGGCTAGGAGACATCCATGGGCATGCAACGTTAACATGGGAAAATACAGAAAGACGGACATATTTAGTTGGACTAAATTAAATTAATTATTAAATTAAATTAAAGCAGTGGCTCAGGGGTAGAACCTCGAACTCTCGACTAAGAGGACCCAGGTTCAAATCCTGTGCTGTGATGCTAAAACCATAGGCAAGTTTTTTCACTTCCAGTTCACTCAGCTGTCTGAACGAGTACCTGGCTATAGACAGTGGTGTATACGTGTACCAGCAGCCTTTCAAATGTTAATTGTAGCATACAGCTAGATGCTTCCCAGAGAAGCCAAGATGGTGTCTGATTGAAAACGTCTGTCATGGAAGTAAAGTCATAAGGATTGGATACTGTGCTATATACGAACTTACCTTTTTAAATTAAATAACTAACATAACTATAAAGTTTAAGGTAGTTACAATTAAGAAAACAGCCCCTTCTAAAAAATAAAGACAGTTTTAACTAAATGTTAGTAAATTAATTATATCATGCTCACAGAAATAAACAAATACAAAATATATTAATATTTATAAGCATCTATATATTGTGTTAGGTGGCGCTGTGCTGATGGTGATACAACTGCTTGTGTGACTCATGAATTTGATGTTATTCCGTAATTTCCCTGTGGGATTAATAAAGTATTCTTATTTTATCCTACCTTACCAATAATGCCTATATTTATGAAGAACCATGTTCTGCCTGAATAATGATCTTAAATTCTGATATTACTGAGAAATTATAATATAAACACCTCCAGCACAGGAACTTATGATCTGGGGGTCATTTCTGAAGATGATTTAAGGAGCTTCTACAAAATGAATAAAACCACACTGTCAGCACTCTGCCACGGCCCACCACAGAAAATGTCCAGGAGGCAGGAAATCTAAGACAAGCTCATGAATAAGGAGAATGCATCCGTAAACATATACCCTTTGCTACGTTTTTTATAAGATGAAAAAAGTTGTTGCTGTATCATCGAGGACACTATTTTTGTAACATACTGGCAACACTTTCTCGGTGACATGCCATGAAGTTGACAGTTTTCTGCATACAACTGACTGATTGTTATTGATAAGGAGCAAAATCTATTAGCTCATAAAATTGTCGACAGCATTACAAGATCCCAATCATGGAGCAACATTTATTTTAAAGAACAAGATTGGACTTATGAGCTCATAGGGATGATCCAATCGAGGTTTCAGAAGTCTTCGTTAAACAGATCTGGACCATTGCTTATCAGGGCTGGTAATGCTAAAAAATACAGCATGTGAATCATTTATGTCCCACATCAGTCAGTTTTGCATGAGTACATCTACTGTCAATGGCATTACATAGCACTGAGGCACACCTACAGTGGATATTTTACGTTGACTAATGTCTGTTCCCAGATGAAGTTTTCATCTATGTTAAGGAGATATGCACAACGACCCCGTATATGTTATCCGCCAATCCTAGAGAGGTTAACTTCTTATAAAATGACTCGGGGAAAAAACACTAATGAAACAATTACCGTTGGATTGTTAAAAAAAGACAACCAAAGTATTCACAAACGAAAGTGTTCACAGAGGAAACATTCACAACATTACCCAGACATTAATGCACTAAGCTGGAACCTAAACCGTCACAACGGAAATGTCCATAACCGAAGTATTCACAACAGAAATGCTACCAATGCTGCCGACACTAATTTAGCAGGCTTAGTCATGGTAGAGAACTAATATGCATGCAATTATGCTCAGCCCCGCCTTCAGTGACAGCCAACTGGGATGGGTTATGCAATCGGACCTGTTTCTACTCATCGCATGTTTCTACCAAGGTCAGAGGGTAATTTCTTCCTCTGGTTTCTCTGGAGACGATACTATAATGTGTCCGGCAACACAAGGCAGTCAGACGGTGCACTCTCTAGCCCCCATTGATCCCTGCTATACTTAGCTACATGTGCGCATGAATGCACCGATAGTAGCATCGTGTGTGGCCGCGGCCCGCAACCGTTTTGAATGCAGGGCTAACCAGATGGCTTGAACTAAGTCGTATTAGACGGTGTTGGTGATCATGGCATATTGATAAAAAAATTGTCAACAATTTGGCTGGACAAGTGGATATATATTAACTGATGTACATCATGCCAGTTGAGATGTCATGCCAGTTGAGATGTGTTCTATGACCTAAAATCAGTTATAAACACCTATTTTTAAAGCAAAATTAACAATATCTATGATTTTTTAAGACTTTAATTTCTTAATTTTTTTTACCTGTCCACTGATATTTCTACCCGCCCACAACGGGTTTCCGTATGATCCAAATGACAGGTGGACGGGTCTCTGCTTAAAGCAATGCACTGACATAGTCCTCTTCTCTGGGCCATTATATTAAGTTTAGAATATGTACATAGACAGTCTTATTTATGTATTAAACTTACAACTTATTGACATTTATTAATAGATTTACTTTTGTCATTAAACACCAAAGTATAAAGGTGAACAAGTCTTGGATGTCGCTATTAAAAGGAACTCTTTTTGTGGTTATTGATGTTGGCACACAAATGGCATCATCGTGACTGGTTTGGCACTTGAAGATCCTGCCCAACCAAACAAATGGGCAATGAGCTCAGCGTTTCTACTGATGTGGAAATATTTCCTTCAGCAAATGTGTGTAGTAACATTGTGCAAGTGGGGAGCGGTGGTCATGTGGTAGAGCGCCAGACTGTCAATCGAGGGGACAATGGTTCAATTCCACCTACTGCCGTTTCGAAACTTTGGTCCACATTTGCCTGTGTCTTTCGGAAGTGGCACTAAAAGCCGGTGGTCCCTTCTATCTGGTGTCTATGCCAGGGGAAGTAAAAGGTCCCACACAGGGGATAAATGTGTAACCTTTAGTGGACTCACTAATTCTAGAAAAGGTCAACTCCTGCGTTAGCCCCGATTTAGGCTGTTTGTAGGAAACCACCTGAGACAAAGCATCAACTCACTGGCAGTAACTTAGTCACAAAGTCTATTTGTAGTTTGATAAATTAACTGCACAACATCTGGTGCATCGTCAAGTTCCACATGGAACTATCTGGAAATAATTAAATATAATTAAGGCAATAACTCCTCACGGCGATGTGAGTTGACAGATCTGCAAGACATGGCTTTACACTTTACAGTAGTTAGCGTCTCCCACAGCAGCTATGGTAATTCAGCCAAATGTAACAACCTACCAGACTTCCACTGGCATTGACATCAGGTAAAAGGGACCAAAGACTTTCTGTGTATCTTCCAATTTCTAATGAAGAAAAGTGGGGCAAAATAAGTTGCCGAAGATTTGAAATGACTGTTGTAAACATAATAAATCTTTTAATATCTCAGTTAACGGTATATAGTGATTTGATGGCATTGAAATGATCCACTTTCTCATACTTAGGGGAGCATACATAGTCGTGTTATGCAGCCTTAAGCATCATTTGGACGGGTAAAAACCATTGTGGATGGAAAGAAATATGGGTGGACAGGTAGAAATATGGGTGGACAGGTAGAAATATGGGTGGACAGGTAGAAATATGGGTGGACAGGTAAAAAAATTAAGGAGCCAAAAAAGGTGTTCAAAAACCACATATATTGTCAGTTATGCCTTAGAAGTGAGTGTAAATGGTGTCACGTGTCTTTGTAGTCCATTTCTGGTCATCAGACACATTTTAAAGTTTGTAAACTGGCTTAACAGTTAACATCGATGTGTCCATAATTTGGTCCTGCATAAAGCCCTGCTTGTAACTGAATGATGGATCATTTATTGCGAGCAACACCAATTAGCCAGTTTTCACTTTTGACACACATCCCCTCTGGCACCATGCCAAAATAAAGCTATCAGAAACTCACCGAATTTTGTCGTCTCATAAATGTGTGCTGAGCTGAGGTGTCGGGCCGAAGGGGTGTAGTTGTTGCCAATCGCGTCACTCACGCGGTGATAGAACTTCTTCTCCTTACTGGGAGCTGCGATCGTGAACGAACCTCGCTCGAGAATCTTTGGCTTGCTCGTGAGCGAGTTCTGAAAACATGAGAACTGTTTATATAACGGTTAAGCCGGTATGGCAACATTAAAAACTTACCTATTTAGTCTTGGAGAAATATACACACTCTGTCTGTACTTTCAAAATAAGCACAGAATATGTATGCTATGCAGTTCATTGTCTGTTAAGCAGCAGGCCTGGATTGAAACTTGCTATAAATTTCTAAATAAATAAAATAAACATTCGTGAACAGATTAAGATTTCCCCACTGGTTTCAACAATTGAAAGTATATTAATTATACATATAGTGTACTAAATTTGGGCACGTCGCCTAAAGTCTAACCACATAAAATTGCAAGTATTTAACTGATGTGTCATATGATCTAGAACAAAGAACAAGCTACCGTACCTCGACCGGCCAGTAAGCCATCCCTACCAAACACTGGCAGTGACGATCCAAAACATGGGTAGGACCAGGCCGTTTGTATTGACTGGTCTGATATCCAAAACGTACGCATTAATTAAACATACACGTGCTGCATGGGTGCATTAGCCAGCTTGATTTATTATTCTTGCTCACAAATTGTTTGGCACTTAATTGAATTCGGTACTAATATATTGGGCTGAAATGCCCACCCACCTTATGAATTTATATAGTACAGTGTACATGCCCCTAACCCTTTACAAAAAGTTATATAACTGTGAGGGTCGCTTGTCTATTGGACTTCCAACAAACTTCTATTATGTTAGACCTTTACATTAGTTGAAGTTTTTATTTACATGAGATTTCAACTGTGAAGCCACCTGACAATATATAATTAATCAAGTAATCGTAATACATAACTCAGACATTTACAGATCTCACATAAAACTCAGATGCAATTGATTAAAGAAAGAACAAGCTACGGTACCTCAACCAAATGGTTTGGATGGTTTTACTCATAATCTGATTTAGTGAGAACACATGCCACAAGTATAGGTATTCCATGAAATTCCGTTTCAGCTGTACACAATTGAACAAATATCCCTGGTATTAAAAAATCCATAAAACATACATATACTGTACCAGGGAGATTAAATCGCTATCCAGAGATTGGTAATTTACTAGCATTTTTATATCATGTAAATATCATGGTAGAAATACTAAAGTAACCAAAACACCTCTAGACACATTTTATTTGCATGAGACCATATATCATTTTTGTTTGAAATGTTCTTATATGTGAACATAGCATTATCCATCATTTGATGAGAAAATAATACCTTTTCATAAATTTGTTTTAACTGATGGCAGTGTTGTAAATACTGTCTACAAGTTAATTTATATGAAAAATTTGTTAGACAAAATTGTCATTAAAGTAACAACCAACTCAAAATGACATAACTTTGTGCCACGTTATTCTAGAAGACCAACTAGACAACACGAATAAGGGCGAACACACACATGCATGTGTATGTTAGCTATACGTGTTCTTTACTTATTTTATTCATGAAACGTCGCTGGGTAGTGCCACAATTATTGCGAGTGTTCCGCAGTTGTATAGTGCGTATAATGAGGTTACGCCTAAACAATTGGCGCATATATCCTTACTGTGTTTCTCTTTCAGAAGAGGCTTACAGGGGTGAGGGCTGGGTGTGTGGGGGTGAGGTAGAGTAACACGAGCCTGCTTCTGCACCAGTGATTTACGAGCTAAATTATATAAATTCCTGCTTTAGTATTTATAATTGATGCACTATGTTGGTGGGGAATGGCAGGACTTGTGTGGAACGACAAAGGGTCAAACCGAACGCAATGATTCAGCAACCTAAATACACGGGGGACTGCTTTCGTGAAACTTGTATGACTAATCTATGCACACGCACACACACTCACACACTCACAGAAGACAGTGTATACAAACGTAGTTAATGCTCCCTATTCAACGAGAACACTGGCCGTTGTGGAAAGCTGTTCTCTACACTCAGATTACACGCACGAAAATAACCACCTTGAAATAATATCGGCAATGTGATACCTGCGATTCCTTGTACGCGCTTACTGCTATAATTACAGAGCGGCTTGGTATTAACAATACTTTTTATTGACTTGACAGCTTTCCAATCCTGTGGTTTGGTGCAATGGCATCTTGAACCTACGCCTTGAACTAGTCCGTACCACAGCCTTCTGGGCTAATGGCAAAGCAACAGACTATTTCTGTATCACAGTCATTAAACGAGAGGGCAATTTTCCAGATAATGATTACTGTGCACTGCCATGCGAAGATAGAATAACTCATTTTTAACTATAGTTCCTCACTTAGCTTAATGACGTTAATATGTTCATAATCATCTGCGGTAAAAGAGATCTTGCATCAGATTCTCTAAGGAAAAGGGTACACATGCAATTACACATACAACTAATTACCACATAATCATTTACAAGTGCACGTGTGACCACAACAAATTACAATAGACTAAGTCACACCCACTCTGAAACATTTCTAGGTGGATTGCACAGGTGCAGCGGTCTTCCAGTTATGTTTGGTAATTACGCTGAGCCCCAGTCTACAGTCGTGAAACAAAACGATGTGAACCTGGTAGTGTTACCATAACACGTATGATCCAATACATTAGTATTCCCAGGATTGTTGTCTGGCATTGATAACAGCTCAAGTTACCTTGATAAATTAGTTAATACCTCCGGCATCCATGTGGCTCAATAAATGTATCAGTTACCATGTATAATTAATTACTCGTTTTTAGGTGGAACATGGCTCATGGCGTAATGTCCATCACTATACCCACAGGTAAAAAAAATTCAATTATCACGATATTAAATTTAAGCAGAAATAGATATACCCCCTCCCCGTAGAAGTATTTTATTTACAGAGGGGGGGCGCGGTAGATAAAGTCCTTTTACAAATATTTTCATTACTGTGAATTTTTAAAACACGTTTTTGTCTGTTATGCATTTCTGTAGTTCACACAAACCACATCCGTTTTGGCATCGCTCACAACTAAAATGTCTCAATTTTAGAAGTTTGAATTGTTCTGTGTTCCCTGGCCCACATTCACACTATAGAATGATTCTGTCTACCCACGTATGAATACCATTGTTAATTCTCTCTACAATACTTATTATGACTGCATGTCATGCATGACTTAACTCAATAGCATTCAATCAACAGCAACAAAATCTCAAATTCTGCATCAAGTTGATGCTATAAAACTCTCACACCAGTCACGGGTAACATTGTTAAGTCAATATGACTATTCTCGTCTGTTTTTTGCCCTGGTTCGATCAGTGGTCAAACACAGGACAGTGATCATGGCAGGACTTTCTCCTCCAAGGCAGGATATTTGCGCCCATGCCAAGACATTCTCCACCATGACTGCAGGATATCTTGTTCAACGGCAGGACTCTTCCCCCATAGGTAGGACATCATCCACCATGAGTGGACACTTTACACCATGGCAGGACAGTTTACACAATGACAGGACAGTTTACACCATGAGAGAACACTTTACACCATGACAGGACAGTTTACACAATGACAGGACAGTTTACACCATGAGAGAACACTTTACACCATGGCAGGACACTTTACACCATGACAGGACAATTTACACCATGACAGGACACTTTACACCATGGCAGGACAGTTTACACCATGACAGGACACTTTACACCATGAGAGAACACTTTACACCATGGCAGGACAGTTTACATCATGGCAGGACTCTTTACACCATGGCAGGACAGTTTACACCATGGCAGGACAGTTTACACCATGGCAGGACATTTGAAACCAAGACAGGATACTTTATGCCACAGCATGACACATTACACCATGACAGGACACATTACACCATGACAGGACACATTGCACCATGACATGACACTTTACACCATGCCAGGACACATTACACCATGACAGGACACTTTAAACCAAGACAGGATACTTTTTACCACAACGTGCAGGACACTTTACACCATGCCAGGACACTACATCATGACAGGCCACTACACCATGACAGGACACGTTACACAATGGCAGAACACTGTACACCATGGCAGGGCACTACCCCATGACAAGATACTTTACACCAATGCAGTACACTTTACACCGTTATGAGCCGTAGAAAAAAATCCTGAATAGCTGAACATTTTACCTCATGCTAGACATTTATCTCTGAAGTAGAATTTGTTTTACTTTAAGGCCAGATATTGTCATCAGTGAGTGGCAGGACATTTTCTGCATGGCAGGACTTTTTTTGCTCCATTGCAGGAAATTTTCTTCAGCACAGCATATTTCCTCATGGCAGACATTTTCCTCCAAGTCAAACACAGGACACCTAAACAATTGATTTGATGAATATACTATGAATGTCAGGCCATGCAACCAATAATTTCCTATTTTCCTTACATCAAGGTGTGAGAGGAAACACTAACAAATTGGAAAATCACTACTTAGAGTGTGTTTGAGCCTACGAGTGCTATGATCAATAAGTTCTGAGTGAGGCCTTGTTTGTAAGTATTAATAACACGACCACTGGTATCTCGCTTGATCAGTGAATGGCGGCACAAACTATCAATCATAGTAGAAGTGCACCGACCCATTGTTCTAAGCCAGTGTTAGGCTATGAATGTGACTAATGTTCCGCTTGCAACTGGCCCAAATTACAGGATGTTGTGGTCAAACCATTATGAGATGCCAGGTGTGGTTGAGGTGGACATACTATGTCTGCGCCTACTTTGACACGGGAGAGCAGAGCTCTGTCCGATCAGAAATGAGGAGGCTACACATAGCTTTATGCACAGACCCGTCCACATGCCATTTTGATGGGTAAAACCTGTTGTGGATGGATGATGGGCGGGTAAAACAATGAAGGAGCCAGAAGCCTTCCAGAATCACCTGTAGATATCGTCAGTCACGCCTTGAAAATGGGTGTCACACGTGTGTTTGTAGTTTATTTCAGGTCACAAAACACATCTCGATTGTCTTGTATGTATATGAGTTACCATCCACTTGTCAACCAAAAACGTGTGATTGCCAATTTTTTTATCCTGCATAAGGCTTAGCCAGATATATATCTGCCAGTCTTGAAGACTGACAGGTGACTGAACAAGAAGGTTAATTACAACTGGTAAGAATGTGGAATTCAGATTGGACAGCTGGCCACTATATTAACTAATACATCTAGCTCCAATCCCAGTCCAAGGACTCACACATTATCACTGGCACTAGTGGCAGCAAGTAGCAACACAAACAAACAATCAAACAAACAGATCAGCACTGACTAATTAAATAATAAGTTAATTAGTGGTTAATTAAACTGTCTTTAAATAAATAAATAAAACTGCCTTTAAATTATCATGTTCTGGTGGTTCTCAGTATAAGCCCCTAGGGGTTTCTAGAGGTCTCCATGGATAACGTTTTTATTTTATTCATCTGTAAGCATATTCCGTAAATTGTATTTGGTGACTGAAATAAATAAAATTTATGAATTCATAAATGGCTTGAATAATGACATTGGTTTCTCGTTGAAGAAACAAAATTTGCCAATAATCTGTGACTGACATGAATTACTTCCACATATAAACCACTTGAATGTTCACCAACTGGCTCCCCTTAAAAAATAGATTAAAGGGAAGGTAACAGCTCCTCTGCACAGAATTGGCTGAGCAGTATAATTTGTAACAGGAAGTCTGCTATCTAGCATTGGAAAGTTAAACATCAAAGGGTACTGCGGTTAATGCAGCTCGCCCCGACATTTTTGCCATTTAATTTTGTTTTGAAACAGGATGTTTTGTTTACCATTTCAACGTGTTGCAGGCGGAATCTTTGAAACTGCAAAGCTCCGATCTCAATAATGTAATTACACACAAATTGGCAGGCAGTAAACCTTCAACGTGTATGTTGTTATAATAAGAACGTACTATTAATGAAAAAATAATTATACCTAGAAGCTTCCACCCTCGCTTTAATTCAAAACTGCCAGAAATGCATAATTACTATAGGCCTCTCCAGAGGCCTTTAAGGGTACCAACTACTCGAGAACAGCTATGTGCCATATTTATGTTAATACTCAATATATCTCAACCAAATTTGGCATACACGTTCGTTATGTGAACAGCACTTAGTGTGTAAAATTTGAACTCATTAGCATATGTGTTGCCATAGCAACCGACATTTTAAAATTACACAGAGGGGTGAATTAAAAAAAATTATTCTGAGTCAATGGTTTCATGTGGATTCATGAAACTGCTCAAATTCATTAGCTAGAATGTCCCTTCATACAATAAGGTGGTTTGAGCTTGAAAGATCTAATGTGTTCTATGCTTGTAAAATGATTTTTCAGAAATAACGTTTTTTGGACGTTGGTCAACTGTAATGTTTCATATCTGACAACTCCATGTAGTCAGCTGCAATGGTCAAATGAGTCTTATTGTGTGTGTCACTAACATGTGAACAGATGGAACAAATTTCAGATGTCTATCTTTCATAGTTTTTTGGGAATAATTATTTGAAATTTCACAAATGTGCAAAAACGTGATTTTGAGAAAATGACAAAAAACGACAGCATGTCATATAATATTGACAGCACACCTAGAAACCACTAATAACCATTAACTAAATCATTTATAAGTGTCTGCATAATGAACATGACTACCAAGCATCAGATTCATATAGGAACAACATTTTATTATTGTGCCAACCTTATTTATAAGTGTGTTTTTGACCCAAAATGCGTGACGAATTGTTAACGTTTTGCCGGTCGACGCCATTTGCTTTCTCATCCTGCAGCTGCCGGAAACGGCGCTGATTGGGCGATGATGCGATCATTGGTGCGCCGGGCGCGTTCATTGGATTAGATATTTACGCGATATTATAATGAGCCATGGATCGCGTAACAAATCCTTATATGGCAGTAGAGGTCGCATACATTTTCCCGAAATAGATGCATATAATTATATTCTAGAACTCCCAGAACACCACATCCGGTTATGTGTAAACTTCCGGACAAGACGGTTACAAACATGGCGGATTTACTAGGCGGCGTGTCTCTGGACTCGAACGTTCTTTTTAGTCATTCCCGGACATTTAAAAATGGCTACCACGGTGGATTTTGCTTCTTGAAGAATGAGGGGCATGTTATAAATGATGTTTTTATTGGTATTCATTCTTGAAATATTGAAATATGCTCTTGCACAGAGCTGTATAAGATACCAATGCATCTGAAAATGACATGATCTGAAAACCGTATTTTTTTTATTTCTCGACCCGCTGGTCTCCTTAAATAGGCTTTTCCTATGGTCAAGTATCAGCTAAGGCAGCCTTCATATTTATTTATTTATGTATTCCCGTCTGCATGATCTAACTGATATTAACTATTACATTATGTAATATATAAATGTGTACAAATAAAACAGTAATATTAATACTGCCTGTCTGGTGTACTACACAGAGTAATATTAATTAAGACATGGTTTAATACGAGTGAGTCACACTGCCTTAGTGTGGTTTATGAAACAGTAACTACACCCGCCGGTCCGTTCAGTATATTCATTGTGACAGTAAAATGATAAGTGTTACTACTGATCATGTATTGATAACTTGGCTGGCCATTTATAGCTGGTCAGACTGGCTCATTCACAGAGACCCACGACAGACACGCTGTCTCACCTGATTCTATGTTCCTTCAGAAACGTCTCAACGGGAATATGGCACACTTAATAATAATAATACACTGTTTATTCGAGAAGTGAAAAATACATTGTTTAATTAAAAAGTAAGTATCCATTAATTTGCATATCAAACACTCTAGTTTTTCTTCATTTATTTTGATATTATGTTACTGTTTACATTAGATCTGCGTGTAAAGAACTATACAGAGTGTCAGACTGCATTGTAACGGTATATCATTACAAGTAACTCAACACCCTCAGCTAGTTGTATTCCAACAAAGGACCATGCCTCAGATGGTTTTAACAAGGGACTGAGCAGAGCACTAGATTACGCACATGGAACAGAATGATGGCCACACAATATGTTGCATGAATTCATGCACAATATGTTACAGCAATGCCGACCCTAGTCCGCTCCCTAATTAGTACTTGGGTGTGACCCTAGGCCACTCACCTAACTAGTACTTGGGTGTGACCCTAGGCCACTCACCTAACTAGTACTTGGGTATGACCGTAGGCCACTCACCTAACTAGTACCTGGGTATGACCCTAGGCCACTCACCTAACTAGCACTTGGGTGTGACCCTAGGCCAGTCACCTAACTAGCACTTGGGTATGACCCTAGGCCA
The DNA here is from genome assembly GCA_964017155.1 of Oasisia sp. SBJ-2009. Taxonomy (NCBI): domain Eukaryota; kingdom Metazoa; phylum Annelida; class Polychaeta; order Sabellida; family Siboglinidae; genus Oasisia; species Oasisia sp. SBJ-2009. Next base: position 25,528,316 of record OZ024854.1, read on the forward strand.
GTCACCTAACTAGTACTTGGGTATGACCCTAGGCCAGTCACCTAACTAGTACTTGGGTATGACCCTAGGCCACTCACCTAACTAGTACTTGGGTGTGACCCTAGGCCACTCACCTAACTAGTACTTGGGTGTGACCCTAGGCCACTCACCTAACTAATACTTGGGTATGACCCTAGTTCACTCACCTAACTAGTACTTGGGTATGACCCTAGTTCACTCACCTAACTAGTACTTGGGTGTGACCCTAGGCCACTCACCTAACTAGTACTTGGGTGTGACCCTAGGCCACTCACCTAACTAGTACTTGGGTGTGACCCTAGGCCACGCAGCTAACTAGTATATGGGTTTGACCCTAGGCCACTCACCTTACTAGTACTTGGGTATGACTCTAGGCCACTCACCTAACTAGTACTTGGGTGTGACCCTAGGCCACTCACCTAACTAGTACCTGGGTGTGACCCTAGGCCACTCACCTAACTAGTACTTGGGTGTGACCCTAGACCACTCACCTAACTAGTACCTGGGTGTGACCCTAGGCCACTCACCTAACTAGTACCTGGGTGTGACCCTAGGCCACTCACCTAACTAGTACTTGGGTGTGACCCTAGACCACTCACCTAACTAGTACCTGGGTGTGACCCTAGGCCACTCACCTAACTAGTACTTGGGTGTGACCCTAGACCACTCACCTAACTAGTACCTGGGTGTGACCCTAGGCCACTCACCTAACTAGTACTTGGGTGTGACCCTAGGCCACTCACCTAACTAGTACTTGGGTGTGACCCTAGACCACTCACCTAACTAGTACTTGGGTGTGACCCTAGGCCACTCACCTAACTAGTACTTGGGTGTGACCCTAGGCCACTCACCTAACTAGTACCTGGGTATGACCCTAGGCCACTCACCTAACTAGTACCTGGGTGTGACCCTATGCCACTCACCTAACTAGTACCTGGGTGTGACCCTAGGCCACTCACCTAACTAGTACCTGGGTGTGACCCTAGGCCACTCACCTAACTAGTACCTGGGTGTGACCCTAGGCCACTCATCTATCTAATACTTGGGTGTGACCCTAGGCCACTCACCTAACTAGTACTTGGGTGTGACCCTAGGCCACTCACCTAACTAGTACCTGGGTGTGACCCTAGGCCACTCACCTAACTAGTACCTGGGTGTGACCCTAGGCCACTCACCTGTGATGCCACAAGAGTGGCCCTAGACACTGGCCTAACTAGTACTTGGGTGTGACCTTAGGCGACTCATTTGTGCTGTTACAAGGGTATAATCCTAAGCCTGTTACTTGCAAGACCACATGGGGTGTGACCCTCTGAATCTGGCCCTCACCTGTGACGCCACAAGGGGTGGTAGATGCTGCATGCAGCAGGGACAGGGAGCCAGACTGAGGCTGTCTGCCGCCAGGGGGTGCCGGGAATGAAACACCTACAGCAGAAACATACACGTTTAAGGACCAACCTGAACCGTTTTGCTGCATGACTTGCTAAATAGACTACGTACACAAAATTCTTTGACCCAAAGTCCCACCCCTCCATCTTCCGATGCCACCAGTGATCAGAGTAGGCAAGACAGGACTCTGAACATAGAGCAGCTCAGTGACAAACATTTCAACAGTATCCACCCCCCCCCCCCCAAACCCCCCCTTCCCCAATACATATCTTCTGATATCATGTCATGCTGAAGCTCTGAGTCCATGCATGGGGGTGGACTAACTTCGCTAGCAGCACTGTGGTTGTTCCGACTTAAAAGGTAATTTTTAACAAATCAAATTGAACCTACACATACAGTAGCGTCGGGGGACCTATGATCGACCGTTTTTGCGTACTTTTCCGCGTTTTATTCGCCTTTGATGTAAAGTTACGAAATTTAAATTATTCTCTATTCAAAGCATATTCATTGACGATTTCTACAAACACAAAAAAATAGTTTGATACAATTTGGTGACAAAATACCGGCACTGATTACCTTCTCACCCATAGGTCACAGGAGGGTCCCTAATGATCGACCGTTCACGGTTCAGCACATAAACTTGAGTAATGATGTGTCAACAATGATTTTATTCGCCCATGACATCAGTTCGCGTATTTGTTTACACATAAACAATTAGGCCTACGTTAGTACAGTAACAGTCAACACCAAATCACCGAATTTATTGCATTTATGAAACGGTCGATCATTAGGGACCCTGTCGATGAAAGGTACCCACACACTAGTATGGAATGGATGTTAAAAAATAGTCATGATTTGCATTCCTGTTACTGTTAGTGTTAGAAATATTAATTTATTATAATACGCCAATACGAGTGAGTAGAATTACAGTGTTGCCGCAACCTTTACATAAAACAAGTTGCTAAACTGTAAGTTGATTAGGGCCGTTATACACATCATTTGACACAAAAGTCAAAACGACAGACATGTATACCAGCCTACCAATGGAAATGGAAATGCTACTCACATCGTGTGTCGCCATGATGACAGCCGAAGTTACGCTCACTTTTGACGTGAACTATCGCGAAGCCACATCGCATTGTTCACGCGTTCCGACCGTGCACGATCCGAGACATGAAATGAGGATTATCGCACATACACTCACAAAGCCCGGTTGTCATTTAGACACGCGTACGGGAGATCGAAAGGTGCTCCGCCTCATGCGGTGTGGCGCGCTTTTCGTATGCAAATGTATCGTAGCAGACGACACCTCGAGCTCGCGCAGACGACACGAGCGAAAAAGGCGCGCGCAAATTTCGCGGCGGAGAAAGTCCGAAACGGCTGCACTAATGACAAAGTAAATAACATTTAGACCGCGTTCTCTGCACACATGCGATTTCGCGGCCACTCATATTCAGCCTGTTTGTGTCCGTTTTGATGTGTACATTGCGCTGTGTAAACAAGCACCAAGCTGCGCCGACGTCGCACGCTTGATCGCGCCGAGTGCCGTAAACACTAGACGCGGCCGTATGCCTGTTGTGGCCATTTGCGGCATTTGATTTGTAAGCTCTCAACGGACTGTCGCTGTGCTTGATTAAACCTCGGACATACTGGACGGATTTATCGTATAATGTAGATCATAATAAAACTAGTCCTAGGATCATGTCGCCAGGCATAAAGGCAACATAGGCAAAGTGCCAAATACTTTGCTGTGTCCAGTGGCGTAGCCAGAGGGGGGCAGGGGGCAATGGCCCCAAATGCCGGGGGGAAAACATTTGTTTACGCTGCTTACACTCCCCAAAACTTTCAAAACTACTAATTTTCTAAAGTTATCACCCCCTCCAAAAGGTTGGTAAAATCATGCATGGGCGTCCGCAGAAAAAAATGCAGGGGGGCAATGTTATCCTGAATCAGAGGCTTAGCGAGCGAGCCGTGCAGCCGTGTTTTGCACGGCCAGTTTTCTAAAAACACGGCCAGTTTAACCATGTACGGCCTAGGGTTCAATAATGAACCAGTGCACACAATCTAACTACTTCTTTAATTTTAATCGTTCCGATACAGCGCAAATTTATCATCGAATTCTAAAAACAAGATTTTATTTACATTCGAAACGGAAATGAAACTTTCGTATCCGAAACACGTCGTCAGTAAGCACCAAGTTCTTGGCCGCAAGAGGAAATGGAGGCTCTGATCTGGAGAGTAGGTCTATAGTCTCGTTTCCAAGCTCTGTCCTAAGCCGTGTAACAGGTTATTGAAATGTCACTGCTGATGCAACGGCATTTTCCCGCGATGCACGGGCACATCTAGCGTGTGGGTACTTTTCATCGACAGGGTCCCTAATGATCGACCGTTTCATAAATGCAATAGATTTTGTGATTTGGTGTTGACTGTTACTGTACTAACGTAAATAATTGTATAATATGTATAACAATTACGTACCTTATTATGTGTAAACAAACACGCCAACTGATGTCATGGGCGCATCTTTACTCAAGTTTATGTGCTGAACGCGAACGGTCGATCATTAAGGACCCCCCTGTGACCTATTGGGTGAGAAGGTAATCACTGCTGGTATTTTGTCACCAAATTGTATCAAACTATTTTTGGTATTTGTAGAAATCGTCATTGAATATGCTTTGAATAGAGAATAATTTAAATTGCGTAACTTTACATCAAAGGCGAATAAAACGCGAAAAACTACGCAAAAACGGTTGATCATAGGTACCCCGACGCTATGCACAACTGGAGCAACTGGAGGCAAACCAACATGAGTCACAGAGTACGCGTCAGACGGCGCATCGCTGCGGTGTGCTACAGGAACCACAATGTTCCTCGTCTCTCTGAAGATCATTGCGAACTACTCAGCGAAGTTGGAGCCAGTGACCCAACAGTCGACATGGACATGATGGGAGTCCGAGATCACATCGACCTGTTGATGAAGGCTTTCCGAGCTCACCGGGATGGTGCAGATCGTGTGTTCTCAGAAGATGTCATCCCTGAGGTGAAAACCTTGGCAGAAGAACTTGGTATTGACTTGACTACGCCTCGGCGATGCGCACGCCAGGTCCACCGGCCGAATGTGGGAGGGTCAATTGAGGAGTACTGTCGCCGCACCATCTATGTCCTGTACATGGATTCCTTGATCCAGTCTCTGGAAAGTCGCTTTGGTGAAACTAACACGCCATATTTTAAAATGTTCGCACTACATCCGAGAGAAATGCAGCAAACAGAAAGATATGAATTCAAGCACATCATTTCATCTGTCAAGGAAATGTATGGCATTGACAACCTTGTAGAAGAAGCTCTAGCGTGGTATGACGTACAGAAGCATAAGCCACTGGATGACAACTCTCTGGGTATGATCGAGCTGGTGAAGCAGACCACTCTGTTCCCTGCTGTGCGCAAGGCTATCCTCATCGCACTGACTCTGCCTGCAACATCATGTACAGTGGAAAGGTCCTTCAGCACACTGCGCAAGGTGAAGACCTGGTTAAGATCAACGATGAGTGATACACGTCTGTCCGGCCTCTGCATGCTAAGTGTCCACCGCGACAAAGTGAACAGCCAGAAGACCGAGCTAATGAACAGGGTCATTGACAATTTTGGAAGAGATCCCGACGGCTCCAATTCCTGTTCCAAGTGTAATAACCTGCTCTAACTGAATGAACTGTTGAGAAATGTTGATGTTATTTTATTCATTTTGTATTATCCATGTAATTTGTTCAATATTTTGATTTTTCAGGGGGGCAAATGCCCCCTTGCCCCTCCCTGCGGACGCCCATGAAATCATGGTCAAAAATTGGATAAATCAAATATTGAGGGGGTTAGTTGTGTCTCCAGCTCCCATCAACAAATCTTATACCTAAATACTGGGTGGGCTACTATCTTCAGCCTCCCTAACCACCTTCCACCCCCTAGTTGTTTAGGCCCTACTACCGTGACTTTGAGTTGGGTAGACCTCCTCTGTGCTTGCAGGTACGTCAACAAGATACCTTCAGTAACAACAACAGTAAAAAACCGTATGCGATCTGACAAACGATACACGAAACAACGCCGCACGCCAAGTGTGTGAGTTCATAAATAAATTTATCGGGCAGACGCACACTTGAAATATTGACAAACAGTGAAACTAAGTCGATCTAGTCACACTGCTTTGGTTACGCACACAACCTGCATAATAGCAGTATTACTATTCTTATCATTACACCGTGCAGAGAAAGGCAACGGCGGAGTGTATTCCGGAGAATGTACCGGGTGTAATTCATCAGGTACAGAACGCTCGGTTTTGTTCCCTGTAGAAGCGCTATCCACACGCAGTACAACGTAAACGCACCGGAGCGTGACGATGCATTGGTTCATTTGCTAGCGGGCGTGTGTGCGTGCGTGCGTGCGTGCGTGCGTGCGTGCGTGCGTGCGTGCGTGCGTGCGTAAACCGCGCTGTCACTGTCCAGATGATCTATTGTGACGACATTCCAGTTTGACGCACCGCTAATACTTTTCGAGCCTTGTCGGAAGCCATATTCGACGGACACTGCCACACTCGCAATCTCGTTCTCGTCCGACACATGTAAATTTTGGCTGCTTAGTGCTCAGTGGTCGTAAGTCTTTCAAACAACTGAATGCGCGGAGGAAACCATTGGCTCTAGGGTGTTCACCGGCTTCAGGACTACCGACACACTGAATTGATCTGACGTGGCGCCTTCATCGTTAGCAATTTGCATCCCATACTGCAACAGTGCAAGACGAGCGTCGGAATCGCCACTCGGAAGATCGTAGGCCATCATGAATTGTTGCATTTCTCTATGCGTGAACCGTCTCATCAGCTTGATTTGTTTCGATTAAAGTGAGAACTGTCAAACAATTTACTTATCTACCAACTTAACATGTAGGCCCCCTATCGGATAGTTTAATGTTATGGCTTCGTCGTCAGTAAATTATTTGAGTGATGTCTAACAGATCGAGCGTGTCATCTTGTAGAATGCGACGAAACGGGGACGCGGGTGTGTGGATTAGTGCGTTAGGAGACTTGTAAAACTCAAAAACGTTTATGCGGTGAGGGGCACTTCAGTTTCAAAATGTGTATGAGAACAATTATTCTGGTGAAAACACTGCAAGGCTAAATTGCAACGGTCTATGGGGAGTCTTGTCCCTCAATACACGCTAGGCCCACCCATGTTCTAGGTATATCAAGCTACAAGTTAAAATGTGTCCAAGCATAAACCAAGTAGTCGTGTCCATGATCGTGTCCAGCGTTGTTGCACTCGTCACAGACAGCTGCTGTGTTTGCTCTTTCAACTCGATGGATCTCTTCACCCGTCTCCGAAATATTGTATTACAACCCGACCTGGTGTTTTATCGGGATTCGTGATGTTGAGAATAAAGAATGAATGAGGTTTCACCTGTGGGCTATCACACATACATCGCAACGGGCCGAATGTTAGCAAAACTCAGTGTAGAGTCCACCTTGCATGAAGATCGATCTATAGACCTCTGTTATATTTGTCACGGAGCATTTGGGAATTCGTTTTTTACTCGCATCTATTTTATATAGGTCTACATACATCTCGTTTGATTCGAAACAAACAATACACCACGTCATTGTTTTTATTTACATTTTGTTTCTTAACGAAAAGGTACAATAATGATAAAAACACCGTTAGCAACCAACCAGTCATTTACATTAGATATAAACAATATCTGGTTAAAATGACTGACCAGTGGTGTAGCCAGAGGGGGCCCCCAATCCCGGGAAAATTAGGATGGGGAATGGAGGACCAAAAACTGGCTGCCTGATTCATAGTCACAAAGTACAGAGGGTGTAAGGATGCCTGTGTAAGATATCCTCACCAGTCCTACCCTTTCGCAAATAAATTGGTCGTAATGCAAATAGGATTAAGTTAGGAATTCTCCACATCTATTGCTGGCTGCAGCCAAAGAGGACTGACAGAGCAATGGAAATGTCATCACTTTCAATGTGCACGATGGCTAATGGCTGTCAAGTATTCAAAATAATAATTGGCCAGTTACTAGACAAGAGTCAAATTGCATTGTTCTTTTCTTGGCTTCACTGTCGTCAGGGTGAATTGACTATGATTTCCTTTTCCATTGTCGTTATTCGGCCTCTCACTTTTCTCTCATTACGTTCTCTGACAACATTCTCCAATTCCTTCTATCTGTTGCTCTTCTCCCACTCTTTCTAGGTCGCTATAAATGCAATCTCACATCGCAATTTCGGTCTTCCTCGCCTCCATTTCCTCTCAATTGTCTGGGCATCTGATCGTTTTTCCAGTTTTTCACTTCCCATTCTTTCCACATGACCAACCCTTGTACTGCTTACCAATTTCGTCTTAACACTTCCCTTCACTCCAATCTCTACTCTCATTTCATCCATTCTTCTCTTATCAGCTCTCTTAGCTCCTACGATTATTCTTACCAGGTTGTTTTTCGCAAACCTGGACCTTCTCTTGTTGTTTCTGTTTTAGTGCCATCGTTTCAAGTGCCTTCATGTATACCTGGGTAACACACGAACTAAACACCTTTCCTATAAGTTTACGAGGTATGAATTTATCTCCCATCACCCCTTCGACTTTCTTCCAAGCGTTTGCACCGGCTGTAGTCCTCTTTGTAACCAAGTAATTAATCCAGTCGATTTTCCACTGGATAAATGCCACTTCCTATCGTATAAACTGTAATAAGCAACATTACATGTTGTGAAATTACTGGTTGAACGCCAACGCCACATCACCAATGTTAAGGTGGGAATGTTGTGTGTGTGTGTGTGTGTGTGTGCGTGCGTGCGTGCGTGCGTGCGTGCGTGCGTGCGTGCGTATGTGTGTAGAGAGAGTTTGCAAAATTGTCGGATGGCCCCTACGCCACTGTGACTGACATATGAAGATAGCGGGTAAGCCTTGGAAGGAATTTGCAAGCCGGCCACACAACCCCTGTCGGGAGGTGGACATGTGATTTCCCAGTGCTTCAACAGCAATATGAGTTTGCACTCTCTCATGGTTACCTGAAATAACTTACTTCGATCTACACCTCATAACACCTTAAAATGAAAGGGCGATAATTATGAATAAAGTCTCTGTCAAATAGGCGTAGCAGCCGCTTCGTCAACTTGAACGGAATTATGGCGTCTCTTCCCTTGCGATCGACGTTCGCTTGTGATCGCCGTTCGCTAAGAAATCGTCTTCGCGTTCCTATCCGATGGCCGTGTCGCACACGTTGCTGAGCTTCTAGTCCACATCTCGATGCCATCATGGCCATTTTACTACAACAAGATTGAAGCAATGTAATAGTAATGGGCTTCCACAAATTCACGTTAGTCGCTAGAGGCGCTAATACGCAACTAGACCCTAGTTGCTTATCAGCGCCTCCAGCGACTAACGTGGATTTGTTTGCATGTTTTGCTGAACGCTTGTTTAAATCATCCTCAATAAGCTATTTACCGTGCAGGTGCGTAGCCAGCTATAGTTTGTATGTGGGCATGCCGTATGTGTGGTCAATAGACAGAACAGCATGCCGTATGTTCAATAGACAGAACAGCCAAAACAACGCCATCTTAGCACTGAATTCAATCGAACGACCCGCGACGTTTCATCGACTGTAAATTTACATTAATGTAAACATTATGTTTTCATATTGACTGACGTGTTATACGATATCAATATTTAACTATGTGTGAAGACGTAGCAGTCTCGTGTGATGCATACGGCGAGCTGTAGATGATTTTAAACATCCTTTCCGGCATCGAGCCAGCACACCTGTCGTCGGGCCACCAGTTGACGTTCCATCGGTTGTAAATGTTCATTAATGTACATATTATACCTTCACATTGACGGACATGTCAGACTGTATCCATATTTAGCTATGTGTGAGGCTTCGGAGTCATGCGAGTTCAACAGCTGAATGCAGGATGATTTAAACAAGCGTTCCACAAAATGTTTGCAAAACGGTGCCGCATTTTACACGTCAAGAATACGAAAAAAAGAGACGACACAAAGACCCTAGTTGTGTCAGAGCCCCTTCTGTCGGATTAGTTATTGTGGTACCTCATTCACATTGTATCAATGATGAGCAGATAAAGACGACAAAGAAGAAAACTGCGAAACAATGAAGAAAACTGACATGCCGCGGAACCATTTCGACTTCGTAAACGTCTTACGTCTTGCTCGTTGTCGTGCGGAAACCGCAATTGTGCGGATACGCAGCTGCGCAGTGCACAACATCCTGGCAATGCCAATGTTATGCACTTTTACGCGAACGCCATTTGTTACATTTCCTCTGTGCGTGCGTGCGTATGTGTGTGCGTTCGTGTATGCATGCGTTCGCGGTAGTTGGATATTGACATCAGAAGACAACACTGGAACTAGCGTGGGGGTTGTGCGTTTGACACCTGTTCTCGGCGATGTCCACAACTGCAAAATGTCCATGGTGAATCGTTTATTGCGTTGGAGGCTGTGTAAGTCTGATGTGATGGTGTGGCTTGGCTATACCTATAGTTAAGTGGATGAGCCTCCTGAGGAATGCTCTGGCATACACAACCACATAACAGGCATGGTTTAATAGACTGATTAAGCTCTGAAGTTGCTTGAGAGTGACTTTCTGTTTTAACAAAAATTCGCACACCAACGACCTACATTTGTCTAACTTGTCTTGGCCCTTAGGGTAGGCGAGCTTCCAAATTCACTGTGTCTAATATGATACCCAAGAATGGGAGGGTTGTGGATGGACCCTGTGTTTTGCTATGTGCTAATGGGACCCCTAACTTCCCACAGAGACTAATGAATGCATCCATGTCACTAGCACATTTATCAAAACTCTCGCTTAATATGAGGAAATCATCCACAACATGCACCATGCCAGTGACTCCTAACTTCTGCTTTGCCACCCATTCCAAAGCACTGCTAAAAGTTTCAAATATTGAACACGAGCTTGAACATCCCATTGGAAGGACTGCGTCCATGTAAAATAAACCTCGCCATTGGAAACACAAGAGTGGTCTGTCTAGCGGTGATATTGGAATGATTCGAAATGCTGATTCTATGTCAACTTTACCAATAAATATAGTGGTTGGAGACGTCTTTATGAATGCAATGGCATCATGTACTGTAACATAGTGGACAGATGAAAATTGTTGTGGAATAAAGTCATTTACTGAATTCCCCCCTGGGTATGACAAATGATGAATCACCCGATACTCTCCATGATCAGGTGCTTTCTTTTGCACGACACCTAATGGCGAGGTTCTGAACCCGGGAACATTAGGAGGAAAATTGTACGGCCCCAAAATACGATTTAAAGTTAACTCTCTTTATTTTGGCATCAACGATATGAGGAAGGGTAAAGGCAGATCGCAAATTAATTACTGAGTTACATGCTTGGATAGGTATACCGAGGCATCCAATACGAAACCCCGACCTAAAACCATTAACTAAGTATGCAGATTTACATTCATCATAACCTTGCAAGAACTGCGAGAGAACCGTTGGAGACACAGGTGATGGCACACACTTATTGTCTGATGTTGCTGCGTGACATGGCAGCTGGCAACCTACTGGGATTGGCCTGTCTGGGCGGGGGGTTGGGCATTTTGACATTGGGTGGCCTGCACCACAACGCCGACATTTGTGCTGGTATCGGCACGAACGCATGTCACACATTTGCCCTTTATTGAAGGCAAAACATGGGTTGGGAGATGATCGGCGGATCGCTCCTTTGTTCTGAAAGGGGGTCCCACCATAGGCTGGGCTCACTTTAGGAATCCCCGTCTGAGCTGCTCTCAGCCACAATTCAGATACAGTCGTGTCCCACCCCCACCCTTCTACTGAACGGAGAGCCCGGAACGTTTCGTCATATGTTATCCAATTACCTCCCCGCTCAGACAGGTCACCGATTGTGTCGATGTATTTCAGCTGTGCAGGGCCCTCGTGGTAGTGAATTGGCTGTGATAGATACAAAGACATATAAATATGAAATGCTTTCACCCACTGCAGAAAATTCCTAATCTCAGGTTTGGCCTTAGGGCGGACACACACCACGGACGGACCATTGTCCCCCTGTTGATGCAGGCCCAGCGTGATATTTGGTTCGCTGGATCTGAAACCAGGCAACAAGGACATTTCAACATAATCTCCAGCCCATACTTTACCTCGAACATTGGCTGGTACATGGGCATGGATGGAGACTGCGGCTTTTATGAATACCCGACTCTCCCGCGTTTGTTGTGGGAGGCCGTCTATAACGTCCCAAACCCCTGCTCACCATGTGATGAGGGCCCCTGCATTGTAGGCCATGGAGGCGCAGTGGCGCCATCTACCTGACCAGAAGCTGTTCTCCCAGGAGCGCAGAAGGGGATGGCCTCCTGCGGTAAGTCAGTCAATGGCGTCACGAAGTCCGCACTGGACTGGGCCCCGAGTTGTGCATCACCATGATCGCGTTGCTCCGACATCATCTGGTGCATTTCTTGCAGCAGCTGATGTGACTGCAGCAGTCGCTGCTCGACAGTCTCTTCCCAGCCACGCCTGGCGGTCGTTGCCGCTGCGCTCTCCAGCAATGGTGCTGACGCCTGGTGTCCCGTATCTGGACGCAGCATGGGGCGACTGTCATCTGTCGCATGCCACGAGGCACTGTATATGCTGCCAACAAGTCACGATCTGCCACTGGTAACAAGTCACGATCTGCCACTGGTCGACAGTCATCAACGGCTTGCGATGTCATCAGTGGGTCGCCACTGGCTCGTGGTCGACCGACATTGCGCTTCCTGCCACGTTCTGCCGCCTGGGGTGCATGGCTCGTTGCCAGAGTTATCACAGCCCGACTTCTGGTGATAGTGGGCTCGACCGCCGCAGCCACGGGTTGAGCAACTTTTCGCTTGCGCGCCCGCACTGGTGCCATCCTTGTTTATCGCCCGCCTTGACCGGTTCCGCGGTGACTCGCGGCCCACAACAAAGCTCCACGGAAACTACGGTATAACTTAAAATTCCCGAGGTCGTTAAAGTGCACCCCGTCCCGCATGAAAATTCTACTGCGAGGATTCCACAGCCCTTTATGCTTCCACACCGAGACATTGTTATTACCCATACACTTTTCTTGAATATACGCGTTAACGTAAGGCGAGGGGTGAAAGTGCAACACTTGTAAATGTCATCATTTAAAATGTTTGATGCTTGATGGCTACAGCCTATTAATAATATCAACACAAGTTTGCAAACTAATAGAGCCCGGCAGCTGATTACATTTCCGGTAGTTATAAACTTTCCGATTGGCCTTTCTGCGCATTCGCAATAAATATAAAATCATCATGTGCAGCGAAACAACAAAGCATTTTTTTTTATAAATGCCACGGGGTGTTCGTTAACTCTTCTGTGATGACTACTGTGAACAGTTGTCTAAAATTTCGCTCAATATATTAAAATATTACGTTTGTTTAAATCACTATCACGGATTATGCCGCACTACAGTCACGTGATTTGCGCTTGCTATCAAAACATGCCTCAAAATGTGCTTGCCTCGTGTTAATTTGCGATAAATAACTTTGCTGAGAGGTTATATATATCCCAACGAGCAGCACGTAGTAAATATACCATGAATGCTTTGTTGTTTCGTGGACGTTGATGATTTTTACATGTATCGCGCATGCGCAGAAATGCAATCGGAACGTTTACAACGCCGGAATAATGTAAGCGCTACACCGCAGCCCGGCATGATGATTATTTACTAAGCTTAAGGTAAGATCAAGTTGCGCGCTGTGGCCATCTAAGCAATTTATCTAGTCGATTTTCTAATGGGTGGTCGTATCTTCATATCGCGAGTTTATTGTCTAGCTACTAGTCCTATGTAGCGGCTTTTAAGCGAGAGGAGTGGTGAGCCAGGCTATATGCCTCGCAATTTTTCTAAACTGAAAAGTGGGGGGGGGGGGCAATTCCTATGGCTATGTTGTCCCACAGAGTTAGATCATTAATCATTCCCCTATAGACTAGAGTGATAAGCTGGCCCGCTGCACCGAAGCCGCTGTGGACCGCAGGCGATAATTCACTAGCACGGCAGAAAGTGCCTGTACTCGCTGGCAGGATATATAGAATAGAACTGTTGAGCAACGCAATAAATGTCAAAAAAGTCTGCTAAGACGAAATTTTTAACTTGGATGTGTGTCATTGTGCCCCTAGCCCTAGGCCATATAAGACAGCTCATGATTAATTTCTGGTGTAGACCAGCAGGGCCAGCTGTTGAATGTTTTGAGTTGGTTCACTGTGTTGGGGTAGGGATATAAATATTGGTCACTGTGGTTCCTCGGCAATGTGAATAATGATTCAGTGGGATGGGTTGTAGCCTCCAGCTTATATAGTCATTAGGGGAAGGGTTGTGACCTGGAAATGAGTTTAACCTGAGGTCAATATCCCAGATGGCTGCTCTGTCTCTGGCCAGTTCGGTGGTTGACACTGATGTGAACAACATTAATCCATTTGGGGACATGCTGGCTACAACAGTCATTGTGAACTAGCAAGTATGGTTATTTCCTGTGTAGCGTACAACTGTACCAACCGACAGAAAACAGGATCCAGAGTCTCTTTCCACATGTGAGAATCTCAGTTATACAATATATAGCTATAGGTTATAGTCTGCGAACATATTTATGTTCCACTGCCATTAATTTAGGAAATGAATAGTTTTAAGACATTACAGTCATATGAAAATTGATCAACAATAATACATGTTGGATGAATTATGTACCAAACCAATTTTTAATAATATTACAGTGCATAGTCGTAGTGCGAGTGACATATTTTATATTAATCTAATAGCCTAATTATAATATGGTACTATTTTATGACTACTAATTATTGATAATGGGTACTGCCTTCTGCAGATTCCCAGATGAAAAGAAAAGACCTGAATGCCGAGCAAAGTGAAACTGTGGTCATTTTAAGGAAACCTGTTACCATGACATCCCTGCTGTTTTGTTGTAGTTTGTCTAATTTTATTTATTTATTGTTATTACTATTGAACCTATCTTAATATTACTACTTTTCTACCTTTTCTACTACTGTTGTTGTTAGTAATGTTGGAAGCTCTGTTTTGTTGTTGTTTTCCCTATTCTCTCATCCACTTTGCATGGTTTTTTTTTAATCTGTAAAGTTGTAATTAATTATATAGGTGTGGGTGTTCTCTCCAATGTCTTTGGAGGACGGACTTCAGTTGGTTGATTTTTAAATGACTTTTTTGGTAAAACACCACAACAATTGTGGATCTGGTAGAACTTAAATAGTACTAAGCTGAACTCACCCCTCACACAGCGAGACACTGTATACTAAGTATAAGCCTGTTGATTTGTTTCATACTGGCATATCAGAGAGGCAACTGTTTGAACACATTGTACACAATTAAACAACACTGGCTAACTGATATCAGTAAATAAATAACGTGATAATTATGTAGAACACTTGGTGCAGTCCTATGTAGAAACAGGCAGTGCAGTGGCTTTCTGCCGTGCTGTAGCCTGGCTGTCACTAGCCGTGTTGACTTCGAAATATCATGTGTCAACTGATAGGGGCCAAGCCATCTTCTTCTAGTGGCGGCTTCTATTTATATCTATGTGTTGTCCCCCCACCCTGAAAAGTGGGGGACGCGTCCCCCCCCCCCCCCCCGTCCCCCACCGATCGACGCCCGTGCGACCATGGACCATGGTTACCTAAATGGCTAAAATAACTTACATCGATCTACATCCCATATTACTTTAACAATGAACTTCGGATAGTTATGAATAAAGCCACGGTCAAATAGGCTTACAACCGCTTCGTCAACTTGAACGGAATCTGACGTCTCATGGGATCGACGTTCGCCTAGAAACTGTCTTCGCCTTCATATTTGATGGCCGTGCGTGTCGTACGCGCTGCAGAGTTTGTAGACCACACCTTGATGTCATCGTGGCTGTTTACTACTTCCAGACTGAAGTGGTTTAATAGTAAATGTATCACCGACGAGGATAAAACTACTCGTCGGGCGGAAATCGCAATGACGTGACCACTAATTGTGCGAATACGCAGCTGCGCAGTGCACAACTTCCTGGCAATGTAATGCCGTTCTACGCATGCGCCAATTCTTACATTTCCTGTGTGTATGCATTCCCACTAGTAGTCTCGCTTAACCGACTGTCGGTCGGCTGCGGAACTACGCCGAGAAGACAGTCTGGTACCATTTATGGCTTTTATTTGGTATCCGCGTGATCTATACAATGCTGCCACCTCACGGACACTGCCGTAATATATATTTTTTATAAACAACTGCAAATTTGTATTTCTATTTATTTTGTGTTAATATAAGTTTAATTCTGAATAGTTTTTATAATACAGCATTATTTGATAAAAAGGTATCCTTATTTAACCGGAATGCTATCCATATGGGGCTAGACAATGCTGCCACCTCACGGATACTGGTTAATCCTGCCGTAATTCTTATTTTATAAACAACTGTAAATTTGAATATTTACTTACTTTTGTGTTAATATAAGTTCAATGTTGAATACTTTTCATATGATATTATTATCTTGTAAAAGTATATCGTTATTAATTTTTTTATTTCCTAGTTGGCCTGAGAGCCAATCAGCGTCTCTACCCTAATCTGGGGTAAGGCTACCCGGATGTAGAAACTTAAGCCCATTAATGTCCCAGGCGGAGTTGAGGGGCTTAAACGTGCTGCCACATCACGGAGTCTAGGTAACCGAGGCTAACTGACAGTCGGTTAAGCGAGACTACCTCGGGTACACCCTGAAATGTTAGTGTATATTTGTACGATAGTGGCGCCATCTAGTGGCTGCTATTGTACTCAGAATACTAATGTGCAATGAGCCAATTTCCAGATTTATTCTAAATATACTAAGCTATGTATATAACAAATTGGCGCTTTTGTCACAAAATGAACAATAGGCATAGCTATGCTGCCCCACTACAAGTTTGTTCAGGATTCTATTATCTATTGTGATTGATGCTTTATTTTTGACAAGATTTAAAAATATTATTCTGTCAACTAATTAAATTAGTGCATAGCTCTGAATCCATATTGATTAGGTTGGAGTAGCATACTAAGAGTGAGATAGTGGATGTGAAAGCTGGAATGGTGGTGTCAAAGACAAGAATCAAAAACTAGTGACAGACAGGAAAGATATGCAACGTGTATAGGAGTACTTTCAAGACATTGGTAAACCAAAGGGGCGTGACACAGGGCAGTGCACTGAGCCCACTGTTGGAATTGATCAGCAGAAAGATTGGTACGAAAGACATACATCGGAACCTATTGAACGGAGACAACCTGGCGGTGGGAGCAGATCCCCAAGTATACAACTGACAGAGTGGAAAATAATATGTTAAGCACACCTAGAGTACGTTTGGTAAAGACGGAGGTAACGTGGGTGGGGCAGAGAAGGAAAGAGCTGGAAATACACATGGAGGGGAACAAGCTCAAGCAGAGTCTATATATCTGGGTGGAGATATATGTGGGGATGGAAATTTCGGACATCGAAATTCGCCAGGGGAAACGCTTGGACGAATGTCGGACGGGTGATGGGAGGTAGACGCATATCGCATACACTTAAAGGAACGGTGCTCGCCTCGTGTTTTACCCGGGCATACATGTCACGCCTAGAGACGATGACACTAATAGAGAAACATCAGGAGACGGTGAAGATTTACAAAAACACAGCTAACCTAAGAGAGCTGATAAAAGAGGAATGAATGGACAGAGTGGAGGTTGGAGTGAATGAAAACTTTAAGAATAAACTAGAAAGGAACTATGGTTGAAATAGGCCGATTGTGTGGAAAGAATGGGAGATGAAAACGAGCAAAGTAAACAGATGCCCATAAAGTGGTCGAAAAGGAAGGCCGAGGAAGGAAGACCGAGAATTCGATGGAAAGAGTGCGTTAAGAGTGGGAGAAGAATAGAGAACAGCAGCAAAATGTAGGAGTTGGAGACTGTGAGAGAAACTTGAAGAAAGAGAAGAGGAAGAAAAAGAATCAGTAACCATTGCCAACCTCACCCCGGAAAACAGGGATGCAAATAGGAGAACACATTAGTTCCGTTCCATGGGTCCCTGTTGGAAATCTTGAAGCGGTTTATCCGTTGTTACAAATCGACCCGTCTTGGGTATTGTTATGCAGTTGCTTGCTGTGTCAGCCGACACCTCATCAGCTTTGTTGATACACTTTATATGTCGAATGAATGTCAGCAAAGATTATGAAAAGCATATGTGTTACCTTAATGATGATTGTTGGTATATTATATGGAGTAAAACCTATAAATGATACAGTATGCTTTGATGGTAAGATGAAAGTACCATTTATACAACTACAACTATTCACAAACCCACTGTTGTGTTTAAACCGGATGGAATGTATTGACTATTTTACTAAGTGCATGTGAATACAAAAACATATGCAACAGTTTAATTACTGAACACAGGAACAATTCCAAGCACATTCAACATTACAAATTTACCAAACTTATCTGGTAACAGATGTCCTGAGTATATATGCTTACACTTCAGAAAGCATGCTACGATTGCAATCTCCGCCAGTGACGTTCTACATTACTGACCCATACATTCATAGCCACCAACACTGCATGTGGCAGAGTGCAAATATGTTTTTAGACAAATAAAAACATTCCATAAGCTGCAGCCGAGTTACATAACACGCGTTTAAAAAACAACAACACCTGAACGTGATTTACATTTGTTAAAACCCAGTTTGCTACTAGTGTAGTAGTTACAATACATCGAAGCCAATAGTTCGCCATGCGGGTGTATCACAAGGAAATGGTACACCTTCAATTATGCAGTCACATGTAACGGTCTCACCGACCTGGCAAAGAACAAGCCAGCAGCTTTGAATGATCCAGGAGAAAACCGGCGAGACGCACTGATGGAGATGATCGGCTGAACAAAGACGATCTCTCTCTCTCTCTCTCTCTCTCTCTCTCTCTCTCTCTCTCTCTCTCTCGATGCACAAATAAATTATAGATAATTACATTACAAACACGGCTCAAGCCATTGTCTAACAAGACGCAATGTCAAAAAGCACCATCGATGGAGTGTGAGGTGTGTGACCTTTCCCACGTGATTGCTTTCAGACTAAACATTTGAAAAGGTGTATTTTGGTGACACTGAGAATATGTTTTGAGCCCAATTAATCCCCTAGTGGCAAAAACGAGAAACAGTATTCTCATTTCAATGTAATAAAAATGCACAATTTGATTACATAATATTATTGAAGCATCATCTGGCGGAGGTGAGTGAAAGGGTGATTTTCTTTAACAAAACACCTGGAATACTAGACTTTTATGACACTTCGATTCTGACTGACAGCCAGTTTTTATACTTTCAATAACAAAATTGCCTAAGAAGGGGGCAGGGCCCCCAATTTCCGTTTATGGCACAGTTGCAACGTTGTAGCTATTCACTACGTCCAGTGAAGCAATCAGCGATGAACGGTTCGATTAACTGATGCATGGAAGAGTGACAATTTCTTATTATATGTCATGAATTATCTATGTCTACAAGTGACATCAACGATATAGTGTCACGCTTGCAGATGATACCAATAAGGGCAGGTTCAGTAGTTGTCACTGCTGTTGAAAAGATGTTTTAATTTTCGTTGTCCCCTGAATCTGAAAACCATCTGTTGTCACTGCTGTGACTGTCGGACAGGAATGACTCGCGGCCGTAGCGATCACAGCCCTCGGCTTCTGACGGCGCCTTCTGGTCAGAATAACAACTACAACAGACATGAAACCAATGTTACTCTACGTAGGACGAACGTCGCCCGGTACAAAATTACGCAACATGTACGGGAGTGTCAGCGACCGATGTCGCTTCGATCAGCGCAGCAACTTGTATCTTGCCGCATCTATTCACGCCTCGAAGTGCTGACCCAGGGAATATCATCGGGCAACCGGAACGTGTTGATAAACACGCCGAACGCTGGGTGTGTGTGTGTGTGTGTGTGTGTGTGTGTGTGTGTGTGTGTGTGTGTGTGTGTGTGTGTGTGTGTGTGTGTGTGTGTGTGTGTGTGTGTGTGTGTTAGTGTGGGTGTGGTGTGTGTGTGTGTGTGTGTGTGTGTGCGTGCGTGCGTGCGTGTGTGGTGTGTGTGTGTGGCGGGTGTGCGCGTGTGCGGGTGTGTGTGTATGGTGTGCGTGTGTGCGTATGAGCGTGTGTACGTGCGTGCGTATGGGTGTGGTGTGGTGTGGTGTGGTGTGTGTGTGTGTGTGTGTGTGTGTGTGTGTGTGTGTGGCGGGTGTGCGCGTGTGCGCGTGTGCGCGTGTGCGCGTGTGTGTGTATGGTGTGTGTGTGTGTGTGTGTGTGTGTGTGTGTG
The DNA here is from genome assembly GCA_964017155.1 of Oasisia sp. SBJ-2009. Classification (NCBI taxonomy): domain Eukaryota; kingdom Metazoa; phylum Annelida; class Polychaeta; order Sabellida; family Siboglinidae; genus Oasisia; species Oasisia sp. SBJ-2009. Next base: position 25,548,121 of record OZ024854.1, read on the forward strand.
TGTGTGTGTGTGTGTGTGTGTGTGTGTGTGTGTTCAAGCCCTGCGCGGACTGTAAATCTGAACCCGCCCCGCACATTACAGTTGATCTTACTTAATTTATTAACTACATTTTCAGTATTTTATTGATTAAAAAATACTTTTAATTGGGTATAAGAATTACTGTATGGCTAGTTATATATTATATTCACCTGTCTTTTTTAACCAGTTAATTACTTGAAATTGAATTAACCACATTTTTCATTCAGATAGGAATACTTATGTTGGAAGTCACTGTGGTCATTCACCATGACAACATTGGCCATATCAGAGAAGCTCAAATCCACTACCATAGTCATTTTTCACCTGTGACCAAGTTGGTCCCAGCTGCAATTAGCAACAACAGGACTATTTTGCAATTGCGTGCATGTCTTCTGATCTTGGATTTCATGCCCCTTGCCCCCTTCTAACCAATTCTGGTAGATGGTAGTTGCTAAGGCCAGCTACTGTGATGGTGCAAAGTTATTAGACATATTTGCTGAATGGAAGGAAGGGGTGTCCCAAGCTAGGTAGAATCTTCAATTGCTGTTGTAGTTTTACCAGACTGGGTAATTGGGTATCCTTCCATACATTCCCATTATGGCATTATCCGGTAATATAGTATTATAGAGGTCGTTTAATAAATGTACTCAGAATGTATACAAACTCCTCAAGACAATATAGATACAGCTAGTAAATGACAATATTAGCAAAGGTGGGGTGTTCAAACAATTTTCCCCCACCCTGTAACAAACGAAGCCAAAACACACACATGATGCAAGTATAGAACAAGAAATACACGCAAAGCTAGCGTTGGCTATGACCAACGCACTAGTACATAATACAGCTATGTAAATCCTCTGAGACAATCAAGTCGAAGTGCAATCTATCTATTCTACATAGCATAAACTAATAGTCAGGCATAGTAAGTACATTGCACAAACGAAATATTAAGACTGGAGCAAACTGGTGGTAGCAATGGGGGAGGATGGAGAGGTTTGCCTTTGTACTGCGAACTATTTTTACACATGTATGTATATAGCCCCTCCTCTCTGTGCTGGTACCTTGTTGGTGGTGAGGAGGCTTGCATGTCTCAAGGACTCTGGGAGCTATACCGGCGAGGGCTTAAGCCCCTGGCAGGTTTAACCAAGTCGGGCAGGTCTCAGGGGAGGGACCAGATGAAACCCAGCACCTGGTCCTCCAGGTTGGGGGTTGGGCGTGGGGCTAACAACCCCACTCTATACAATAAATGATGTTACGGAAACTACAACAATCGAAGCTACTACAAGGGGCCCCATAGCAGACTTCAGCCAGCCTGGCAGTATGGCCACACCTGCTGAAAGCCTATACCAGGAAGGCAGGTGTGTGACAGATAATCTGCTCGGGCCCAAAATTAAAATCAGCATAGGGACATGGAATGTCCGTACAATGAACGAGGCCTCAAAGCTAGCACAAGTCATCCGCGAGATGAAAAGATACAAACCGGACATCCTAGGGGTTAGCGAGTGTCGATGGACTTGGTCCGGGCGACAGGTGACCCGTGATGGTTCAACCATACTATACTCAGGACATGAGGGCATACACATCCGTGGTGTAGCCCTTGTAATCTCCAAGCAGAAGGCCAACACCTTACTGGAATGGGAACCGATCAGTGATAGGATAATGAAAGCACGCTTCAACTCCAAACACTGCAAGCTTACAATCATTCTGTGTTACGCCTCAACCAATGAATCTGACAAAGAGGACAAAGAAGACAACATGACATGCTTCTGATCATCGGAGACATGAATGCCAAAGTTGGTTCTGAAAACTCCAACTGCGAAAGAGCCATGGGCAAACATGGTTGTGGCGTGATGAATGACAATGGTGAACGCCTTGTTGACTTCTGCTTGAACAACAACTATGTAATTGGAGGTACCATCTTTGTGTAACCCTGGTGGATGCTGATAGTCGCTAGAGGGCACTGTAGTATAAGGCTACGCCCAGCTGGTTGAGCTGGACAACTGCTGAGGCGCAGTTTGCCATGGGCCAGCGACTGGTCAACAACTACATCTAGCGACCGGTCAACACTTGTACCCAGTAACCCAGTATATAACCAGCGGGCCTGATAAGCGGGTTTGCCAGCAATTGGCGCCGGCTCCGCCAAGTGGTGCGAGAGCGAGTTATTAGAGGAGCGTGCCGCCCTCTGGGAGCGTATTCTTTATCAATAAACGCATTGAGTACCAAACGACCGTCGTTCGACTTGCTTACAAGTGGTGTCAGAAGTGGGATTCGACGACGGAAGCTCCCAGGGGAGCCGATGAAGAATGGCGACAGCACGAGAAGACTGGATGACGGAGGAAGACAAACTGGCTCGTCTGGAAGAGATGGTGGAAACCCTGAAGCGCAACCAGCAGTCCATCAACGTCACGGTAGCTGCTCCTCCAACCCGAACTCTCCGGGCATTTTCGGGGCGTCCCTATGAACTACACGACTGGATGGAAGACGCCCGCAATCGGTTGCGTTCCGTCCCAGCGGTCGAGAAGTTACCTTTCCTGATCGGACATCTTGAAGGACCTGCCCGTGAAGAAGTCAGGTATGCGCCCGAGGAAGAAAATGTCTCGGTAGATAAGGTGTTCACATTACTTTTGTCTACCTTTGGGGAAAACCGTAGTAATGCTCAACTAAAGAGAGAGTTGTATGATAGAAGACAGACAAACAGGCAACGTGTTAGGGAATTCTCTCGGGCCCTGTTAGAAATCTCTGAAGGTATATCTGATAAATTGCAGAGTAAGAACGAAATGGTAATTGAAGTGTTCTCCGAGAACCTGGTGGATATCCACAGAAAGAGAGAGAGAGACGAAAAAGATTGGTAAGAGGTCAATCGACCATTTCCTTTAGTGCCTTGAGATCTGAAGCTATTCGTCTCGAGGAAGACGGAATGGGTAGTTCTCATGAGAATGCATCTGTCCGGGGAATTCAGGAGCCTCACCATACCCCAGGCGAACCTAGTCCACTTGACCGAATCGCAGCACAATTAGAACTACTTGCAACAACTCAGTCGGAAATTGTTTCTTTGTTACGATTACAACAACAGGCGCCAATGGGTGTGGTGAACCCTGACAAACCGGAGCCACGCAGCGGAGGCGCGGTGTGTTGTGAGTACTGTAGCCGAAGGGGTCACACCTTCGCGAGGTGCTGGAAGCGCTCTAGTGACAGGTGGCGTAATGGGGAACGATCAACAAATCGCGAATACAGGGGTCATTCGAAAGGTAGCAAAGCGACTAATGCAATGCAGTGTAGCCAGGTAGGACATCCTAGGTATCGTCCCGGGCGACTTAATGCATCGGGTGATGGTCTGAGCGGGAAATCACACCCGACTGCAACGACGGAGGTCACAGTCATCGGAGAAGAAGAGATAGCGGATATCCAGCAAGTAACGGTTTTGCCGTGCGACTTACGCCAGAAGTTACTCAAAGGAACGGTCCGAGCCACCACTGCTCAAAGACGCGACATACTGGAAAATGTAGAGTCACCGGTCCTACCTAGTTTTAGGACGGACGAGATCCAGGAAGCACAACGGACTGATCCGGTGTTGGGCCGAATCTGGCATTACATCGACCGATGTCGAAACGCGACACGTGGAGAAAGACGGAAAGAACAGCCAGGAGTAGCGAAACTGCTATTACAATGGAACCGCCTACACACCTGTTCTGGCCGATTGTGCAGAACAATGACAGATCCCACGAGTGGAGACACAGTAAACCAGTTGTTGCTTCCAAGTTCCACGAGGAAGGAAGTATTAGAGGAATTACATGATCGGATGGGACAGCAAGGCATAGATAGGGTCGAGAAATTAGTGCGGGCAAGGTTCTATTGGCCGAATTTACGCTCAGACATCCATAATTGGATTGCCAAGTGTGGACGTTGTAATTTAGCAAAGATGCCACATTTTAAAGTACGGACTCCTATGCATAGCATTGTCGCCAAGGAACCGTTAGAAGTAGTAGCAATTGACGTCACGATACTCGAACCCGCTAGTAACGGAATTGAGAATGTACTGGTTATGACCGATGTGTACAGTAAATTCACAATAACAGTGCCGACTAGAAACCAAACAGCTCAGACAGTGGCCAAAGCACTAGTACGTGAATGGTTTCTGCGCTACGGAGTGCCCTTCCGGATACACTCAGACCAAGGAAGATGTTTTGATGCTAAAATCGTCACGGAGTTATACAAGATCTACGCTGTCGACAAATCACGCACAACGCCATATCATCCCATGGGAAACGGGCAGTGCGAAAGATATAATCGGACAATGCACGGATTGTTACGCACTCTGAGACAACAGCTCAGAAGTCCAATTGGCCAGACCACCTACCGGAACTTACCTATGCGTACAATGTAACACCTCATGCTGCCACGGGATTTAGTCCTTTCTACTTGATGTTCGGTCGTGTTCCACGCTTGCCAGTCGATATCAGATTGCACAACGACGAGACACTCCAGTCTCAAACGGTTCGTTGGACCAACATGAACTGGGTTGATTACCATCAATCTAAGTTGAAAAGCGCTTATGCTAAAGCGACGGAACAACTGGAGTTAGACAGAGCAAATCGAAAGGCGACTTATGACAAGCGTACGAGGGAAGATACACTGCAAATTGGAGACCATGTACACTTACGCAATAGGGCGAAAGGACGTAACAAAATTGGGGATGCCTGGGACCCGACAGTGTATGTAGTGTCGGAGCAGATGAAGGACACTTATGTTGTCGTACCCGAGAGGGGACATAAGAAACGCGTGATTAATCGTAAAGACTTGCGGGTTTGTGTTCCTGAGACAGTGATTAGGCGGAGTAGATTAGGCCATGAGAGTGAGATAAGTCTTATTGTACGAAGTGACAACTACGTCTCACCCGAACAATAGCGAGGCAGTTAACCCTCCAGCACCACCTCTACGTCGGTCAACGAGACGTAATGCGGGTTATCACAGTAACCCACATAGAGACCCGAGATCGGTATTAGATAACTAATTTCACCTATAAGGTTTCAATTTTAGTTCTATTCATTAGTCGCGGTCGGCTAAATTTTTAAGTTGGGGGACATGTAACCCTGGTGGATACTGATAGTCGCCAGAGGGCACTGTAGTATAAGGCCATGCCCAGCTGGTTGAGCTGGTCAACTGCTGAGGCGAAGTTTGCCCTGGGCCAGCGACTGGTCAACAACTACATCTAGCGACCGGTCAACACTTGTACCCAGTAACCCAGTATATAACCAGCGGGCCTGATAAGCGGGTTTGCCAGCAATTGGCGCCGGCTCCGCCAAGTGGTGCGAGAGCGAGTTATTAGAGGAGTGTGCCGCCCTCTGGGAGCGTATTCTTTATGAATAAACGCATTGAATACCAAACGACCGTCGTTCGACTTGCTTACATTTGCACACCGGGACATCCACAAGCTCACATGGAAATCACCTGATGGTAGGACAAGCAATCAAATCGACCACATTACTCCTTCTTTTTATTGTAGCTCAGCACTCTGTAGTAGCCACGTATGTACGTGGCTAGAGTATTGTCGAGCTTGGTCGGTCGCAAGTAGTGGGTGGTGTTGCGCGGGGGTGGGGGATAATAAACCATAAATATGTACTTGACTGCAAAAGGCTTCTAAATTTGACAACTGAAAGCTGACAGTAAGAGTCAGAGTAACTGTATTTCACAATGTAACATGGAAGCTGTTTCTAATGCATTAGGAAAGCGTACTAATGCGAATATGTCCTAGACTTAGCTACAATGTGATATACACTTATTATGGGCAACTATACAACTCAAGAATACAATTTTACTAAAATAAAAAGCAACACTGAGGACAATTTTGGGTGTATATTTTGTTTGACAGGAATATCTTAAATTACATTTTATTTGTGGAACAAATTGTTCAAGGATCCAACATTTGGTTGTTTTGTAAGAAATTAACTTACTTTTGAAACAAGGATGTGAAACACAACATTTTGATCAATCAGCTTCACACAGTATGTGCCAAAGTAATTTTAATTTATTAAGAAAACTACATTTGCTAACACAGAATTTACCATGGGTTAAGAAACACTGTGCGTGATGCCATGATACTCATGATGTTGGTGTCACATAACGCCATGATACTCATGGTGTCAGTGTCACATGACACCATGATATTCATGACATTAGTGTTACCTGACGCCATGATACTCATGGCATCAGTGTCACATGATGCCATGATACTCATGTCATCAGTGTCACATGACACCATGATACTCATGTAATCAGTGTCACATGACGCCATGATACTCATGGCATCAGTGTCACATGACGCATTGATACTCATGGCATCATGATGCCATGGTACTCATGACATCAGTGTCACATGACGCCATGATACTCATGACATCAGTGTCACATGACACCATGATACTCATGGCATCATGATGTCATGGTGTCGGTGTCACACTGGTCCTGCCAGTCTGCCCCTGCTGTCTGTGTAACATGTAATGTTGTGTGTCCAGGAGTCGTCTGACAGGGCTCTGAGGATACAGCAACTGGAGGATGAAGTGACAAGTCTCAGACACAACCTGGAGGACAGAGACCAGGTGAGACTGACACTGAGATAGAGCCATGTCTTCTAAACACGTTTGTAGATAGTGTAGTATAGAGACCAGGTGAGACTGAGACTGAGACATGTCTTCTAAACACATTTGTAGATAGTGTAGTATAGAGACCAGGTGCGACTGAGACTGAGACATGTCTTCTAAACACGTTTGTAGATAGTGTAGTATAGAGACCAGGTGAGACTGAGACATGTATTCTAAACACGTTTGTAGATAGTGTAGTATAGAGACCAGGTGAGACTGAGACTGAGACATGTCTTCTAAACACGTTTGTAGATAGTGTAGTATAGAGACCAGGTGAGACTGAGACTGAGACATGTCTTCTAAACACGTTTGTAGATAGTGTAGTATAGAGACCAGGTGAGACTGACACTGAGACATGTCTTCTAAACACGTTTGTAGATAGTGTAGTATAGAGACCAGGTGAGACTGAGACTGAGACATGTCTTCTAAACACGTTTGTAGATAGTGTAGTATAGAGACCAGGTGAGACTGAGACTGAGACATGTCTTCTAAACACGTTTGTTGATAGTGTAGTATAGAGACCAGGTGAGACTGAGACTGGGACATGTCTTCTAAACACGTTTGTAGATAGTGTAGTATAGAGACCAGGTGAGACTGAGACTGAGACATGTCTTCTAAACATGTTTATAGATAGTGTAGATGTAAATTACAAGTTTTGATTATGAATTTATTCTGAAAAAAATTGCATAATTCCATAGGTATATGCCGGGGAGGGGCCATTGAGACTGAGGGTCTGTACTATGATCTTTTGTAATGGACCTACTGTTTCATTGAATATTCAAAAGTGAGTCTACAAATGGAACTCTGACCCTCAACCAAAGCTGTGTAGCACCAACAGAATACATTGAATGTAGTATTGTGTATTTCCACTGATAGTATTGTATACTGATAGTATTATATATACTTCCGCTGACAGTATTCTATACTTCCACTGATAGTGTTGCATACTTCCACTTCTAGTATTGTATACTTCCACATCATTTTTATTTTTATTTTATATTTTACATAACTGTGCATGCGAGACAAACTGTTTTATAGAAGCTCAACTTATTTATCATCAGGATCAGTGCAGCAGTATTTTAGTATACATTTTAATTTCTGACTCTTTAATGTGGTAAAATGTATGAACGACTACCATCTTTATGATGGTATCACTTTTTCATTCACTAGTTTATTATTTATTGCTTAGTTTATTATATGCTTTGTATACGTCGTAAGTTTATGATAAAGCTTGGTACATTGTATACATTATAACTTGCATGCTTGTATAATTGTGATGTTGTTTTGATTTCTTGTAACACAATTGTTATGATCAGTCATATGTAGTAATTTTATTTTAAATGTTAAGGTTACCATTATTTGTTTCAATTTCCGTCCATCTTGCTTCATTGTATAGTATGCACCTACCTACATGTTATTGTTATATACAAATATTGCGTGTTCTCATGGCATACATTTTATTAGTTTATATGATGTGAACTTTTACAACAAACTATACATGTCATGAGGATAAGTTTATTTGTTTGTCCATCGGTTGTTGCCACTGTGGCAAATGTCTTGTTAAATAAATTATCAGATATATCGAAGTGCAAGAGTTAGTGGTTATTTCTTTCCTGGTCCAGCTTTACATATGTGTAACTGAAATATTAGGGGAGTGGCAGATCTCTCTAACAGATCGATTTTTACACCACCCCCACACACACTTAAATTTTACATAATTAGAAAGCCCTGCATCTCCCCGTTACGATTATTCCTGTCGTAGATTTGCGAACTGGTGTAGTTTGCATTAATCCAAGGTCACCATCAATCAATCGATTTTAGACTTCTGCTATTTTATCCTTAATATCAATTTATGTTAACAAATGCAGAATGCTAATGCCTATCTGTGCACAATATGTGTATGTGCCAGGGGTTGAGTAGTGACTAGTAATATAGGTTTTTGTGTAAAAGTACAACATTAATGTGTGTTGAACCCATAAAAACGATTACTTAATAAACATGACCTCATGTTGCTATGTTCCATTCCCAAGGGAATCTAGATCCCAAAAATAAATGTATGGCTAGAAGAATGAGTGGGCGTAGTGAAGTAAGAACTATACAAATGTCGGTTTTATATAAAGGTGGAAGGGATTTCAGAATGTTTGGTCATGGTTTCATTTATATGGATTTTTCTTATTTATATGTAACAGAGCAACTAAGAAATTAGATCAACCGTAACATATTACTATATAGTTTTATATTTATTCTCTAACCTCTCTGCTGTGAACGTTCACATGTTATTTACACAAAAACAATTCCACTCCCTTGGAAAAAAGATTCAAATTTACTGAAACATAATTGTCAAAACATTTCATAAATGGCAAACATTACTTTGTTGATACAGTTCATTAAACACGTACAACATTGCAACACTGGGATATGGGCCTTACTTACCCCTTGACTTCTTAATCACACACACACAAACACACACACACACACACACACACACACACACACACACACACACACACACACACACACACACACACACACACACACACACACACACACACATTATAAGTTTGACTATAGTTAATACATTTCTAAGATATCACAAAACCACCTGAACTGATGAAATGGAATCAATGTGTGTGCACACAACATGTAGTGTTTGCATAAAGAACACCAGCAGGGTATGAACCTACCACACACAACACTGAACCGACATTACCCTAAACTGTACAAGTGAAAACAAATTGGTTTAGAGAAACATTTAGCAGTGCTTTTGCATTAAAACACAGTATTCTGACTGCAATCAGTCACAACTGTATTATGTCACAACTGTATTATTAGAAAATTAATATACAGGTACATGAACTGACAGGAATACATAATAATTAGTACATGATCTGTAAAAGCATGCACCAACTCATTTTTATGGACAAGCCTGCTAGTTGTGGTTTTGAACTCTTCATATCACGTCATTATAGCTGCCCAACACCTAATTTCAAAGACTGTTTTTGCCAAAAAAAATTACAAAACGAGTATAACTGTTTCCTACAAGCATGAGTTATGATTATTAAACCAGAACATGTGGCATCGTCTAACACTATCCAAAATGTCCTCTAGTTCGTTATCTTCAATAAAATACTCGCTAGGTGTGCGGGCGTGTGTGTGCGGGCGTGTGTGTGCGGGCGTGTGTGTGTGTGTGTGTGTGTGTGTGTGTGTGTGTGTGTGTGTGTGTGTGTGTGTGTGTGTGTGTCTGTGTGGTGTGTGGTGTGTGGGGTGTGTGTGTGTGTGTGTGTGTGTGTGTGTGTGTGTGTGTGTGTGTGTGTGTGTAATAATGAATAATGTATGTATAATCCTACATTATATATAATAAAAAGAAAACTATGCAAGTTCAAAGTATGTTCGACATTTTTGTTATGTGTATTTAATAGTTGTTTTGTTGATGCAGGTGTTATGTACACGTATGAAAGGTTGGTAATGTACACGATTATACTGACTGGGTATTTGTATTAACTGTGTTTCTTAATTATTAAGAAACAATATTAATAATAATAATGAATATCTCAAAGAAAATGTTATTCTAGGTAATATTATACCTGTGTAAACTTATGCAAACTCATTTTTAAAGGTATCTTAACAATGAATGATCGCAGTTATTTATTCATACATTCAATGTACTATTATTAATATACCATAGCTATATTTATTTACTTATTGATGACTAAAGACAATGTAGTTTATTTTGCATAGTAGAAATGATTGTATCTTAAAAATTTACTATCAATAAAATATTGATGATTTTATGCATGGTATTAATTCTTTTACAATTATAATTCCAGCCAAAACAGTTATTTGGATAAGCGCGATATACGAAAAATATAATAATTATTACTATAGAATGAAAACATCATGAAATATATCAACAGATATTAAAATAAATATGTTTTAAAACAACATAATATAATTCCAACATATAATTAGGTACGTCCCCTTGTAAGGGACAAGGCGACGTATACTTAGGCGTGGACGTTCCATATTTGAAATGTAAGAGAGTTCAAGCATTTTTATATCTTTCAATAATATTTACGTACGTACAACAAATTAACTAAAGCTTACCGTGAGGCTGAGTTGTGTACGATTAAAGCTGTTAAAACATTTATAATATACCTTAAAATAAGTCAATGTGCTGTTGCGAGTATAACTGTTTCCTACAAGAAAAAAACTTTGAAAAACAAAAGAGAGGGAATGAGGAAGTGGGAGACACTGGGTATATAGCCTGTAGTACAATCTAATGTAACTAGTTCGGCCAGGGGTACCTCATCGGTTGCTCCTCATAACGTTCCCTGGCACGGTTGGTCACAATCCTTACTCCCTCACAACTGACCGACTTCCGCCGGAAGTGTTCCTATGGGAGGAAATTACCTGGCCCAAACCCCGGTTCGCCGCACCGGTTGTGACCTCCATAGGATGAGCGTCACTGGTAACCCCTTCCGCCACGTGCGGTCGGAACACTCAGTTGCAGAAGGTAGCCATTTTGTTTGCTTATAAACCCATGCCGAGCCTTAGCTGGTGAAATTGTGGTGTCAACTTGTAAAACACGTTAGCTGATATATCTGACGTTATTTATTTTGTAGCATTACATTACAACTTCGCTTATATGTCATGCTATATCATATAATACATAAAACATGTTAACATGCATAACTATAATTATTAATGTAGACTTAACCAGATTCATGGTTCTATAGCGGAAGTTGGGCAACAATATGGCGTCGCCGACATTTCCTCCTTCATAAAATTAAATAAGGCATTATTTTTAAACGCAGATACATAATACAGTACACCCTACAGTGAATAATATAACTCGCCTTGGTATACGAGAATTCATAATTTAAAATAATAAACACAGGTGGATTAAAACATTATTAGTTATTTTCTTTGATAAATAAATACAATGCTTACCTACGATTTACATCGACGCAAATCAGCAAGTGGATCCATTCATTACATATAAACTATGTTGCCAAGTAATGTTTTGATTAATGAGAAATGTATTATCTGTGTAATTATATTCACAGTAGAACGATGCTAACAGTTATGCGTAATGATGATAATGTTTGTCTTCCGTAATGCCTTGCTGGTTTGACTATGCATGTTAGCGATACAGAATGTCGACACTGCATGTACCACATGGCAATTAATGTAATGTACTACCAACAGTTGCCGTTCTAAAACAACATTACACACATAGCCTACCTTAAAGCAATTGTCTGTAGCAGTCGTGGCTCTGTTTTTGGCGTCTAATTGTATATCCCAATGTCTGATGACTCCCCAAACTGCAACATGTGCAGCTCATTCGAGACCAACTGTCAAACCACATAGAGCGTCAAATGTGTATCGTTTGCTGAATATCATACGATCCGCTGCACCCGACCCTAAAGGAACCATCCGTAAACACGTGAAGTTGGTCTTGTACTGAAAACCGTGAGAACTGCATTACCACTACAACTGCACTTAAAATTCGACAAATCCATGCTTTCGATTGAACGCTTAAGTCATTTGTTTGTAGCAACTGTCATGTTCAACGCGACAGTCAATTAGTGCGTTCTTGCGCGGGACCAAGAACATACCATTGTCGGAGGCCGCATGTCAGTCTAACAATGTCCACGGCAGTGAAGCATTGTTAAACTGACAATGAAACAAGACAGGCATTACACACGGGCAAATCAAGTTTGCCTTGAATGGCACAAGTAGCTTCGCTGTTCTTGTCGAATGTGCAAATACCCATAACCGTACCGAATTGCGGTTTAATTAGAATGACGGGAGGGGTGAAAAGGATTGGTTGATGAAAGTATCGAGGAAGACGGGTGTAGAGGGACAGTGGGAAGGGAAATAGTAGAGGATAAAGAAAGTGAGGGAGTGGGAGAGGGAGACGGCGAGGGGCCGCCAATCAGGGAGGAAGGGAGAAAATGTTGAGTATTTTTAAAAGGAAGTGATGGGGAGATGTAAATCAGAAGAGAGACAGACAAAGAGAGAAAAAACCTCACAAACTTGTTCACTCTGACACATTGTGCATCAGAACGAAAACGGATTGCAGCGCTACTCATTTGTTAATTTCTTTCATCTATTTGCTAAAAATGGACACTGAACGGTTTAAATATTAATAATAATAATAATACAGTTTTTTATATAGCGCTAATTCCCGCATGGCGGATCGTTGCTCTGCACAAGAAATATACTAAATGTATATTAATAAATAGAAATGTAAATTATATAAATTAATATAAATCATTTTCATTTTTTGGTTTTAAGAAGTACTACTAAACCTTTGTATGTAAATTATATAAATTAATTTAAAATAAATTAAACACTGTTTTTAAGATGAATACTACTAAAACTAGGTATGTAAATTATATAAATTAATATAAAATTAAAACCTTTACTAAAACTGTGTGCGTATATATATATATATATATATATATATATATATATATATATATATATATATATATATATATATATATATATATATATATATATGTGTGTGTGTGTATGTGTGTGTGTGTGTGTGTGTATAAATCTATAAATTAATCTAAAACATAAACACTGATTAAAACGTGTATGGCACTAAAATGAAATTCTAAAGCATTGTCCGTCATTTCAAAACAATTTGAATTAATTGAAATCTCTAATAAAATTATATGCCTTTAATTAAACACTTTCTAAACATACACAATGTCCCGGATGCACGAATGTTCACAGGTAATTCAATCCACAGTCGAGGTGCTGCTGCGCCAAATCACCAATACACTTCTTTATAATGGTATTCTATATAAGGGATTATATAGATGGGTGATATTAGCACTAACAAACATTATTCTGATGATGTAGTGAGGGGGTAGAGGGAGGGAAGAAAGGATAAAGGAAGGAGAGGGAGAGAGGGGAGGCTGAGGGAGAGATTAACGGGAGAAAAAAAGAGCGTGCTTATATGTGTAAGAGATTGTGTTGTGGGGATATAATGTTGTCATCGTCACATTCCTTTTTTGTATTAATCTGCACCCTCCTTCCGAAGAAGACTTTATATTATCATAGACATTACCGATAATATAAAGTTTCTTATTGATTTTAGAGCAAAAATATAGTATATTATCATCAAACGCGTGCGCAGCGTACACTAACATTATCACGTCACGTAACCTTTTGCATATCACCGGTGTTTCCACACAAAATGGGATCAGTTTGATATAGCATATATGATGCCGCCCATATACGTTACCATTATAAATACTATTGACAATGGTTATGCTTGACGAAGGTCACGTGTAGCAATTGATTGTCACGTACACAAACCGCAACGTAACGTTTTAGTAAAGTAATCTGATTTTTTATATATTTTTTTCATAAACCATTACTAATAAAAAAATGTAAAAGCAAGATATTTAAAATATTTAAGAATCGCATAATAACTCAGCCTGCGTCTGATCTAACACTTGATCGAAGGAAGCATAGACCTCTATTCCAACGAGTAATACAGTCACAGAAAAAAACACCTACTCCCAATATTTGTATTTACTGTTGGGGTAAAATGTAAAACAGAACCAGATGATCGATGCTGCATAGGTTTTCTAATAGGAGTAAGCAATGAATGTAAATACGACACACACGTACACGCACACACACGCCACACGCCCCCCCCCCCCGTACACACACGCACACGCGCGCACACTCACACTCATCCCCGCCCACCCACGCACGCACACGCGCACACATGCACGCACACACACACACTCACCCCCCCCACACACACACACTCACACCCACCCACACACACACACTCACACACACACACACACACACACACACACACACACACACATACATACACACACACACACGCACGCACACACACACACACGCACACACGCACACTCACACACACACACACTCACACACACACACACACTCACACACTCACACACACACACACACACACACACACACACTCACTCACACCCACACTCATCCCCGCCCACCCATACACGCACACGCGCGCAAACGCACGCACGCACGCACGCACACACAAACACACACACACACACACACACACACACAGTGGTAGGAGGTAATGTAAGCTTTATGAAACTTGTCACAGCCCGGGCCATTCTTACGGTTTATCGTGTAGGCCTATTTCGAAAGATAAACAGGCATTGAGTATATATGGTGGCGGTGGCTGAGCGAGTTGGAAGATGATCGACAAAACAATTGCTCAACACCTGCAAGAGAGACGGGAAGTTCACAGGAAGTTCAGAACGGGGCTAATTGTCCGAATGTAGAAAAGAAAGGGAGATGTGCATGACCCGGGAAAACAATTGAGGCATTACGTTGCTAAGCAATATGTTGAGGTTGCTGGAACGAATTCTGGATGGCAGAATAAAAGCAATAGTGTAAGGGGAAATCGTCGAAGAACAGCTAGAGTTTAGACAAGGAAGAGGAACAACGGATGGGATGTTTGTCCAGAGATAGGTAATAGAGAAGAAATTGGACGGACAGAAGGATATGGCAATTAGATACATATACCTGGAGAAGGCCTAGGCTATAATCCCAAGAGAAATGACTATGGGAACACTGGAGTGGGTGGGGGTCCCAGGGGGGAGGTCAGGTTGGTACGTAGGGAGTCTTACCTCAGTACAAAACAAGGTGGAACAAATTAAAAAAATTGGCACATCCATTTCTTTGGAACAGTAAACCCGAAGCTTTGAAAAGAGAATCACTGTTAAACACATTTGCTGACGGAAGTGTTTACATTGTATATATTAGAACTAAAATATAATCTCTATTCGTCAAACAAATATTCTGCAATTAATTAAAGAGCATAGAGCCAAGTGGAGCCTTAGCAGTGTATTGGCTGGGTATACACCTTAAAGTTAAAGAGTATGTAGATCTGCGCCGCCTTTACCCACCTTAAATGTCATGGTGCTGATTCACGTCCAGGTAATCTAGCCGGATAGACAAGCCGTCAATCGATCCTTTTCGAAGACTTTCAATGTTATTAGTTAGATCATTTCTTTCAAATTAAACCATTATTTAGAACTGTATCAGCTTAGAACACGTTAAATGCGCTTCTTTCGAGTTTGACCCTGCTAGGCGCAACATAATCGGCACATCCCATGATCGTTCGACAGACAGCCAAACGTGCTCGGACAGCCAGTCTCTGCCACGCCCCACGACCGTCGCCCGGTCCAAAATTACGCAACATGTACTGGAGCGCCAGCGACCGATGTCGCTTCGATCAGCGCAGCAACTTGTCTCTTGCCGCATCTATTCACACCTCGAAGTGCTGACCCAGGGAATATCATCGGGCAACCAGAACGTGTTTACAAACACGCCGAACGCTGATATAACCATGTGTATTATATATATATATATATATATATATTTATATATATATATATATATATATATATATATATATATATATATATATATATATATATATATATATATATATATATATATATACAGTGCCGGTAAAAAGTCATGGGACCATTGGATTTTACTGTTGTTTCTCTAATGTTAAGCTCTGTGGCAGCATTAAAATCAACTTGGCAAAGGACGTGCTGCCACCCTGTGTTGTTTTGCCTCTGTTTTTGCCATTTTTGCCTAATTTCATAAGAACACCCCAAGATTGCCGTCCAAAGATCAAGGTAGGCCTCAATTATATCACTAAGTGTTATCTGCTTTCTATGGACTAATGAATCACAATTGACTGTCTAAACTGTATGTGGGCAATAATAGAGTACTTTGGTGTATTACCGGAGCAATATTTGGTATAAAGTGTCAATATTAATTAATTATTATTAATTATCAATATTTATTAAGAAAAGTAGTGAATAAATCAAATTTTCAATACAATAAGAGCTAATGATATGATAAATATTTGTTTTTATTATTCCATAATAATATTTATTATATATTTGTAATAAATTGTGCATATAAATTTAATTTAAAAGTAATAAATAACTTATTTGCTAATTTTCAACGAAACGTTGACTGCTTAGTAACCATAGACATTAGTTCAGGTCTCCATGGTAACAAAACGTTGACTGCTTAGTAACAAAATACACATTTAGCTGAAAGCTTACAATCTTAATTTTACAGTAATTTTCATTTCGTTGAAAACTATATTTTCTATCAAAGAATTTACCTACGGTTAAAAAACACTGTGCATGATGTCATGATACTCATGGCGTCATGATGTCATGATACTCATGGCATCATGACGTCATGATACTCACGGCGTCATGACGTCATGATACGGCGTCATGACGTCATGATACTCACGGCATCATGATGTCATGATACTCATGGCGTCATGACGACATGATACTCACGGCATCATGATGTCATGATACTCACGGCATCATGACGTCATGATACTCATGGCATCATGACGTCGTGATACTCATGGCATCATGATGTCGTGATACTCATGCCATCATGATGTCATGATACTCATGGCAGCATGATGTCATGATACTCATGGCAGCATGATGTCATGATACTCGTGGCATCATGACGCCATGATACTCGTGGCATCATGACGCCATGATACTAATGGTGTCGGTGTCACACTGCTTCTGCCAGTCTGTCCCTGCTGTCTGTGATACTTGATGTTGTGTCCAGGAGTCGTCTGAGCGGGCTCTGAGGATACAGCAACTAGAGGATGAAGTGACGAGTCTCAGACACAACCTGGAGGACAGAGACCAGGTGAGACTGACACTGAGACAGAGATATGTCTTCTAAACATGTTTGTAGATAGTGTAGTATAGAGACCAGGTGAGACTGAGAGAGAGACATGTCTTCTAAACATGTTTGTAGATAGTGTAGTATAGAGACCAGGTGAGATTGAGACTGATACATGTCTTCTAAACACGTTTGTAGATAGTGTAGTATAGAGACCAGGTGAGACTGAGACTGAGACATGTCCTCTAAACATGTTTGTAGATAGTGTAGTATAGAGACCAGGTGAGACTGAGACAGAGACATGTCTTCTAAACATGTTTGTAGATAGTGTAGTATGGAGACCAGGTGAGACTGAGACATGTCTTCTAAACGTGTTTGTTGATAGTGTAGTATAGAGACAAGTTTGTACCCAGCTTTTTCGTATAATGAGTTATTATTAGGAGCTGTCTGAATTTATCATGTAGCTGGTCAACTGTAGAAAACTAATGAGCAACTTACAAAATGATATCTGAGACGGCTCAAACAAATTCTGCTTTAGTATTTAAATATAAACAAACGCGCAAGATTTACAGGTGAGAATATACAATGTTTGAAGTTATGTTTCTTTTGATAAAGAATGAAATGAAAAATAATTCCTTTTACAGTGCTGCCTTGTGACACCGTGAACCAATTTAACTGCGGGTCTTTTACGCGGTAGGCAATTATTAGATTACTTTATAATAATCACTGCTGAATGGTCCACCTTTGTAATTCATTGTTTACTCACCAGGAGGTTCGTCAGATAGAGAGAAGTCGGCTGCTGAGATTGCCGACCTTGAAGGCATCGCCCACGCGCACTACAGCCGAGCCAATCGGCTTGGAGACGAACTCAACTATCTGAGATCGGAACACTTGGAAATAGTGCGGCGGGTATGTTACCTCTTATTCCTACGCCAAGCCAGTGGGTAGAGCGGTGCCACACACACGCACGCACGCACGCACGCACGCACGCACGCACGCACGCACGCACGCACGCACACGCGCACGCGCACGCGCACACGCACACACACACACACACACACACACACACACACACACACACATACATGATTGTACAAAACACATTTATGTACTTTTGACAACACTCCTGTCCCTGTCTGCTCCTGGCCCAGCTGGTTGTGGCCCACCAAATAACCCGATATACCTGTCTGTCCCTGTTGTCCCCGTCTCTTCCCTCCAGCTGCAATCCCAGGAGGAACTGTCCAGCCGGGAACATGAACTGGAGGACACACTGCGAGAACTCAAGGACGATATCAAAACAGTGAGTGACACTCTTGATCTGCCTGGTCCGCGGCTCACACTTCTCATTCTGTTCTCTGTCACTGCTGTTGTCATCACTGCTGTTGTCTCTTACGTTGTTGCCATCACTGCTGTTGTCTCTTACGTTGTTGTCATCACTGCTGTTGTCTCTTACGTTGTTGTCATCACTGCTGTTATCTCTCACGTTGTTGTCATCACTGCTGTTATCTCTTATGTTGTTGTCATCACTGCTGTTATCTCTTACATTGTTGTCATCACTGCTGTTGTCTCTTACGTTGTTGTCATCACTGCTGTTATCTCTTACGTTGTTGTCATCACCGCTGTTATCTCTTACGTTGTTGTCATCACTGCTGTTGTCTCTTACGTTGTTTTCATCACTACTGTTGTCTCTTACGTTGTTGTCATCACTGCTGTTATCTCTTACGTTGTTGTCATCACTGCTGTTATCTCTTATGTTGTTGTCATCACTGCTGTTATCTCTTACGTTGTTTTCATCACTGCTGTTGTCTCTTACGTTGTTGCCATCACTGCTGTTGTCTCTTACGTTGTTGTCATCACTGCTGTTGTCTCTTACGTTGTTGCCATCACTGCTGTTGTCTCTTACGTTGTTGCCATCACTGCTGTTATCTCTTACGTTGTTGTCATCACTGCTGTTATCTCTTACGTTGTTGTCATCACTGCTGTTGTCTCTTACGTTGTTGTCATCACTGCTGTTATCTCTTACGTTGTTGTCATCACTGCTGTTATCTCTTATGTTGTTGTCATCACTGCTGTTATCTCTTACGTTGTTTTCATCACTGATGTTGTCTCTTACGTTGTTGTCATCACTGCTGTTATCTCTTACGTTGTTGTCATCACTGCTGTTGTCTCTTACGTTGTTGTCATCATTGCTGTTGTCTCTTACGTTGTTGTCATCACTGCTGTTGTCTCTTACTTTGTTGTCATCACTGCTGTTATCTCTTGTGTAGTTGTCATCACTGCTGTTATCTCTTGTGTTGTTGTCATCACTGCTGTTATCTCTTGTGTTGTTGTCATCACTGGTGTTGACAGATCTATTTTCACGATATGCAAACCGAAATCAGTCAAGCAATTGATCGATAATTGAATTCTGAAACTGGAGGACCAAGCATTTAAACAAAAGGCTGTAGAATATTTGGGAACAGGGATAATAGGTGACTTTTTGAAGCAATGGGGGATTTTACATTGGGATATAGCCCAGACACCATATCAACGTGTCACCCTATTACCAGACACCCCATCAGCATGTCACCCTATTGCCCAGCCATCCTATTATCCTGTCACCCTCTATCCCCGGACACCCTATCTCACTCACACCATATTTCATTGACACCCTATGTCACTCACACCCTATTTCACTCACACCCTATCTCACTCTCACCCTATCTCACTCACACCCTATCTCACACCCTATCTCACTCACACCCTATCTCGCTCTCACCCTATCTCACTCTCACCCTATCTCACTCTCACCCTATCTCGCTCTCACCCTATCTCACTCACACCCTATCTCGCTCTCACCCTATCTCCCTCTCACGCTATCTCACTCTCACCCTATCTCGCTCTCACCCTATCTCGCTCTCACCCTATCTCGCTCTCACCGTATCTCGCTCTCACCCTATCTCACTCTCACCCTATCTCGCTCTCACCCTATCTCGCTCTCACCCTATCTCGCTCTCACCCTATCTCGCTCTCACCCTATCTCACTCACACCCACTCATTGTCACCCTATTTCACTCACACCCTATCTCACTTTCACCCTATCTCGCTCTCACCCCATCTCATTGTCACCCTATTTCACTCACACCCTATCTCACTTTCACCCTATCTCACTCACACCCTATCTCACTGTCACCCTATTTCACTCACACCCTATTTCACTCACACATTATCTCACTCACACCCTATCTCGCTCTCACCTGATCTCACTCTCACCCTATCTGTGAGTCACCCTATTGCCCGTGTGCCCAGGAGGTGACGGAGGGGATGCTGGAGCTGGAGCGATCCCGCATCAAGATGGCCACGGAGCTGGAGCAGCTCCACGACCAGAAGGACAACCTGCAGGAGCATCTGAGCGTGCTCAAACAAACCCTCGTCGTGGTAACTCTCTCGCATGTGTGCATGTGTCGTCACGCCTCGTCACGCTTCGTCACGCTTGTGTTTCTGTCTTTTTCTTCAGATTTGTAGCACTTTTAAAGCGACATGGTCCGTTCGTGGTGCACCTGGCTGGGTGTGGCGTTAGTGGCGTCAACTTGTGTTCACGTGATACTGCATCACGTGATCATGCATTTCCTGGTCTCTTAGCCTCGCCTACATTAGTTTCGAAAACGCCTCGTGGTCGATGTGTAAACAGAGTTAAGCACCCCTTACTGCGTCTATTTTCAACTCCTAAATGATACATGAAAACATATTTGGCTGTCTTTATGCTATAATAGGTATAATTTATACTGTACAACATGATTTTGCAATAAAAATAAAAAGCCACAAATGGACCATGTCGCTTTAAATGATCATTTCCCAGCGATGAAGAAAAATGTCATCGAAATTTAAATTTTATATTTTATTGAAAACTTGGTTTATTCTCCTTGTTAAAATAATAATATTAATAATGGCTTGATGCAAGAAATACCAGAAGCTACCACCATTGCTAAACATTACTTGGTTTTATTAAGTGAACACTATATGTTTTCTGTGGCAAGGTTCATGGGGATCTCGTTTCCTGTTCAGATCCCAACTGTTGGACCTGGCTGAGATATATTTCTTTTGAATCATATAAGATTGTTGTTGTGGTCACTATGTCCACTCAAGCGGTCAGTCATCCATTGTCACAATGGCCACTAAGTCAGAACCTCGGGAGTGAATCCCTGAGAGTGAAACCTTGAGAGTGAAACATGTTAATGGAATGTCTTTGTGAACTTACAACATGAACCGATCAATGACTGGTGAGTTCTGTTTCAGATCCGGAGTGGCGCCAACACCCCAGTGCCACAGGACGCAACGGCAAAGGGAAACACTAACTACTTTGAAGAACAACAATACCAGCTGAAGGTGACTATAGTTCTGTCAACGTCTCAGAGATGTCACTGACATAATGGTGCAACTTTTGGGTAGAGACATATGTGAAGTGGTCAACTGGAACATTGGCAAATTTCCTGAAACAACTCAAAACTTATCTATTTCGTTTGTATTAAATGCCTTGATGGCACTGGTTTATATTTCATAGCATTGACTGGTTTTAAATTGTTCTGTTTGAAACTGTATTTTTACACCCTAATTTCATTTATTTATCTTAGCATATTTATTATTTATTTATCTTAGCTTACTTAATTATTTATCTCAGTTTATTTATTTATTACAAGTGTGTCTGTAACACAAGTGTGTCTGTAACACAAGTGTGTCTGTAACACCTGTGTCTGTAACACAAGTGTGTCTGTAACACCTGTGTCTGTAACACATGGGTGTCTGTAACACAAGGGTCTTGTGTCTATGTCTGTAGCACAAGGGTATGTCTGTAACATGATTATCTTTAACACACACAGGAGTGGGCGTTACACAAAAGTGTGTATGTAACGGTGTTACATCTGTAACACTGTAACGTAAGTGTTTGCTACAGCTTGAGCAGAAGATGAGTCGTCACGCTGAGGTGATGGAGAGTCAGAGACAGGTGTCACATGACAGCATCCAGCAGCTGCAACGGAAGCTGAATAACCATGAACAGGTGACCTTCACTTGACCTTCAGTGCTTTACACATCCTCTCCCTTGTTCCGTCCCACAAAGATGGTTTCCTCATCATTTATGCCACGTTCGGTTTTATTTTTCTCTAAGCTCTCAAATCATAGGGCCAATTGTTTTCATTTAACCCATTAGCACTCAGCCAATTTTAACGGGAAGCCTGTGCCTCATCAAATATTTGACATAGATGTTTAAAATATTGCTTGTCCCATTTTCTTTGCTCCAATGCCTTTATTATTCAATTCTCGCAATTGCATGTTTTATGCATGTTGTAGATAATAAACGTACCTACACACTGGTGTCAAAACTGGTGTTGTAACTTTAAGATATGTTGACCATTTCTTGATTGACACTAAGACATTTTGAATTTTTTTGTAAAGAAAATACTTTATTGCGGTGTAATTGTTTTATGCTTGGCTTTTTACTTCTACAACTTGTGTTTATTTAAAAGACCATTACATTATCTACACACTGGTATATAATTTGTTATAATATGTTACACTTTTTAGCAGTATACGTGGCCAATTTCCTGGCTGGAGGGCATTTTAAAATGTCAAAAAAAAAACGTTTGTTGTCACATTTTCAAAAATGCAGTAAATATTTTTTGAAAACGAAAATATCAAAAATAGCCACAAATTAATGTTCTATGTCTAGATAGGTGTCGCATTTATTGCTTCTCTTAATCACTAGATGGAACCACGTAAACCAAATTCAAACGGTGTGCTGTATTCGCTGGCCGGCTATGGCCAGCCTGAGGAGATTCGGGGTGACCGTCAATGCCCGACTTGACTGCCAATCGGTTAATGTTTCATGGAGCATTATTTGGAGTGGCTGTGTATTTGAGTGTCTTCTTGGTAATTGTTTTTAATGCAAAACTGTTACATTTGCTTTAAGCTGACGTATGAGAGTCAAATGTTTGGTGTTTCAACAGCTAGACGACACTGTGTTCATAATCGACGCAGTTGTTGCTATATGACATTGTTTCTCGACAGGTTCTATGCCAAGGTGATTCACATCGACCTACTACGCCATCTAGTGATGTCCTGTTGAACCGCTCCCGAACTCCGACTCCGGCGGGAGAGTTTGATATGCAGGTAAGGGAGTGATGCTGACAGCTTGTTGTGCTGACAAGCTGACAGCTTGTGATGACATCTTAGCATGGTATTCTGGGGCGTAATAGTGCAGTGGTGCAAAGGTGGACTCGATTGTAATCTATTTTGCTTTCACCTCGTGTTCAGTTATTTTTACAGAAAAGCAAATCTACAAAGTATTCATTACCACATGCAAGCTTGTGTCTGTGATTTTAAAGTGTAGCTTTGATAAAATCAATTGAAAAACTGCTTACTTATTTAATTGCTGCAGAATATTCAATTCAAATATTCTTGCATCACGACGTGATTGTCCTATTTCCTGTTGTTGGCTTCCTTATTCTCTCAAAAACCCGGAAGGCTTTAGAGCATTAAATCACTGACATATATTAAATAAATTTATTTAGATTACATATTTATATTTGGACACCAAAAAAATTTGATTTAATCAAGGAAGCCACTTTAATCCGTTCATACACTATGAACTAGAAACACGATTTGTGATGTGAAATAATAATATTTATTTTGTATAGTTCCATATCCACAGCAATTTAGTACTTAACATAAAATATAATACGAAATAAGAAAACATGTAACTATATAAATACATAATTTAATGACATTCGTTTATAACAACAAATTATAGTGCAAAATAAATACATAAAAGCAGTTCATTCAGTTATAACACTTAGAAATTAATTAATTAATTAATTAAAACTAAATATTTAATAAATTACAGCAAAAATGCTTCCGTGAATTAAATAAGCATCTTTACAGATGCCTTAGAAGATCAAAGTAAAGTTTTAGAAGTGAAAATAGTTGGCATAGCGTTCCAAACTGATGCCATGATGACCTCTTGTCTGATTCGCTACCCTTCTGTGGTCAACAGGACACAGACAGACTGACCAGTGAGGGGGCGTATCCAAGTGAGGGGGCATATCCAAGTGAGGGGGCATATCCAAAGCGAGCATACTCACCGAATCGTCACAGCAGTCGGAGGCTGCACTCAGCCGGGAGTGTAT
Organism: Oasisia sp. SBJ-2009; assembly: GCA_964017155.1. Lineage (NCBI taxonomy): Eukaryota > Metazoa > Annelida > Polychaeta > Sabellida > Siboglinidae > Oasisia > Oasisia sp. SBJ-2009. The sequence goes on from OZ024854.1 coordinate 25,572,668, forward strand.
CAAACATTGCTGAAAAGGGTTCATCGTCGTGAATCGACAACCAAGTTGGTCATGTGGACGGAAGTAGGTGGCATCTCTCACCAAGTTTACTGTTTCAGCAGAAGGGCTGAATCGCATCGGGTAAATTTAAGAACATCGGCCGAATGCCGTATTAATCATATGAATTACATGTAAATGAAATAGCTTAAAACTAGTTAGTTTTCGTGTCTGTACCTGATACATTATGACCAATATGTTGCCAAGAAGTGCCACTGGTCTATGCAAACTGATGTAAATTACAAGTTTTGATTATGAATTTATTCTGAAAAAAATTGCATAATTCCAGAGGTATATGCCGGGGAGGGGCCATTGAGACTGAGGGTCTGTACTGTGATCTTTTGTAATGGACCTACTGTTTCTTTGAATATTCAAAAGTGAGTCTACAAATGGAACTCTGACCCTCAACCAAAGCTGTGTAGCACCAACAGAATACATTGAATGTAGTATTGTGTATTTCCACTGATACTATTGTATACTGATAGTAGTGCTGGTTCGATACCAGGTTTTGTTCGATACCGATCGATACCTGAATTTTGTTCGATACTCGATACTCGATACTCGATACTTACGTTGTAAGTCTAATATTCACATAGAACACAGTTCCCAGTAGAAACAGTATGCAACAGAAGTAGTACTGGTTCGATACCAGAATTCTTCGATACCGATCGATATATTGCTGGTTCGATACCAGAATTCTTCTATCTCAATCGATACCAGATTTGTATTCGATACTCAAAATTTACCTTGTAAGTGTAATTCAATACAGTAGAGATCTCCAAAGAAACACACTACAATCCACTTAGACTAATGCCACAGAAACACACACAATTTTACACTTAAAAGTAGGGAAATATGTGATAATTTTATAGTCATGCAAACAATGATTAAAATGCAATTTTCATTTTATGTAAGTAAACAAACAACAGTTTCAATATAATTGATTACTGTTGTAAAACTAAAAGGTAACTGTAATATAAAATTAAAACAATAAAGACAACTGCAATAAAATACATAGTGAAAAATAAATTCATCAATTGCACTGAATTATTTTAAATTAATAACAGTACTTCACCCCAGCTGTTTGTAAATACACTATAATATAGCAGCTTAATTTCAATTCAATGTGTCTCCTAAAGTGACCATCAACAAATACAGCTGAAACATAACATACAAATAATATGTTATTATTATATTAAATATAAATACACCTATCACTTATAATAGTGCCACTGCTAGCACAGCTGCACACTCACTGTTATAACTGTTTTATAATTAATTGTATCGTAAAGATAATTGTGATTTAACATCAAAACTGTATAGACGATTACAATAAAATAACACTAATTAATAATAGAAAAAATATTAATAAAAATTACAATTGCACTTCCCAGTTCACACCAATTTTTTTTTATATAAAACGTAAATTACCACGTTATCAAGTACACATAACAAGCCCCATAATGTTTTTGCAACTGTTTTCAAGAACCGGTCAGTTTCTTCCTCTACCTCTGGCTCTGGCTCTGCCAGTGGTGAATCTGTTTGGCCAGTGCCAGTGGCAGTGACTGGCAGTGTCACAGTGAGAGTGACAGTATGCAGTAAGCACATCGTCATCGTTAATCAGTCACGTCGTGTATGTCACTTCTTGGCGATGTGTGCCGCAGTTACTTAGTAGATTCGGCAACCGATGGCGATTCGCTTCGACTTTAACTAGATGTCCATTGCTCGCTCACTGCCGAATAGTTCGATAGAATACGTTCTCGAGTCACTGACAATGGCAATGCGACGTTGACCGTTGTCCACGACGTCGACGACGCCATACAATGAAAGTTGATCATCACGTTTTGGTAGCTTCTTGAATGGTGACATGTTTCGTCAAATTCGATGTATTTCCCCGCTATCTTTGACACGCCTCTGGCACAGCAGACACTCTTTGTTGGAAGGCAAATTATTAGCGATGAACGTTGCGACTTGTTGTCGTTCGCCTTGGTTGTGGGCATCGTGTACGGCAAATGGTGGCGCCACCAAACGGAACCCGGATAAACATAACCTCCGCATCGCGCTCGAATAAATATTTATATTAATAATATTATTATTAAACTAGTTTCATAAATACTATTGCGTGCAATAAACACTCTATACAAATACTATAGGATGTGTGTTTTTGTACGCGTAACCGTAAATAAAGTAGGGAGAAAGATGGCATGGTACTGCCACCAAACGAGAGCTTCACATACGAACCTAGGACTAGGTTTGGGTAACGAGGCTAAGCGAAGTCTGACCTACGCTAAGATAGCACACAGAAAACAGTTATTATAGAGACTAATTCTACAATAAAGTTTTAGAAAACAATTCACATTTTATGTTATATTATTTTTTAAACAACCACGCCTAAGTCAATTTAGGCTACGAAGCGCTGTAGTAATAGCTCCCGTAAACAACGTCGTCATCAACAACGATCGATGTTGCGCCTTCGCATCGACTTCGTCTTCGTCGAATGGACTCGATGTCGAGTATCGAAATATCGAAGATATCGAAGGTATCGAAGGTATCGAAGGTATCGAAGGTATCGAAGGTATCGAAGGTATCGAAGGTATCGAAGGTATCGAAGGTATCGAAGGTATCGAAGGTATCGAAGGTATCGAAGGTATCGAAGGTATCGAAGGTATCGTAGGTATCGAAGGTATCGTAGGTATCGAAGGTATCGAAGGTATCGAAGGTATCGAATAGTGGGCGTTCGATACCAAAAATATCGAAGTATCGCGATACCACTAAATATCGGTATCGAACTTTCGCAAGTATCGCGATACTTCGATATTTTTGGTATCGAACCAGCACTAACTGATAGTATTATATATACTTCCGCTGACAGTATTCTATACTTCCACTGATAGTGTTGCATACTTCCACTTATAGTATTGTATACTTCCACAACATTTTTATTTATATTTTACATAACTGTGCATGCGAGACAAACTGTTTTATAGAAGCTCAACTTATTTATCATCAGGATCAGTGCAGCAGTATTTTTGTATACATTTTAATTTCTGACTCTTTAATGTGGTAAAATGTATGAACGACTACCATCTTTATGATGGTATCACTTTTTCATTCACTAGTTTATTATTTATTGCTTAGTTTATTATATGCTTTGTATACGTCGTAAGTTTATGATAAAGCTTGGTACACTGTATACATTATAACTTGCATGCTTTTATAATTGTGATGTTGTTTTGATTTCTTGTAACACAATTGTTATGATCAGTCATATGTAGTAATTTTATTTTAAATGTTAAGGTAACCCCCCATTATTTGTTTCAATTTCCGCCCATCTTGCTTCATTGTATAGTATGCACCTACCTACATGTTATTGTTATATACAAATATTGCGTGTTCTCATGGCATACATTTTATTAGTTTATATGATGTGAACTTTTATAACAAACTATACATGTCATGAGGATAAGTTTGTTTGTGTGTCCATCGGTTGTTGCCACTGTGGCAAATGTCTTGTTAAATAAATTATCAGATATATTGAAGTGCAAGAGTTAGTGGTTATTTCTTTCCTGGTCCAGCTTTACATATGTGTAACTGATATATTAGGGGAGTGGCAGATCTCTCTAACAGATCGATTTTTACACCACCCCCACACACACTTAAATTTTACATAATTAGAAAGCCCTGCATCTCCCCGTTACGATTATTCCTGTCGTAGATTTGCGAACTGGTGTAGTTTGCATTAATCCAAGGTCACCATCAATCAATCGATTTTAGAAATTGGGCACTTCTGAAAACTTCTTGAACTTCTGCTATTTTATCCTTAATATCAATTTATGTTAACAAATGCAGAATGCTAATGCCTATCTGTGCACAATATGTGTATGTGCTAGGGGTTGAGTAGTGACTAGTAATATAGGTTTTTGTATAAAAGTACAACATTAATGTGTGTTGAACCCATAAAAACGATTACTTAATAAACATGACCTCCTGTTGCTATGTTCCATTCCCAAGGTAATCTAGATCCCAAAAATAAATGTATGGCTAGAAGAATGAGTGGGCGTAGTGAAGTAAGAATTATACAAATGTCGGTTTTATATAAAGGTGGAAGGGATTTCAGAATGTATGGTCATGGTTTCATTTATATGGATTTTTCTTATTTATATGTTACAGAGCAACTAAGAAATTAGATCAACCGTAACATATTACTATATAGTTTCATATTTATTCTCTAACCTCTCTGCTGTGAACGTTCACATGTTATTTACACAAAAACAATTCCACTCCCTTGGAAAAAAGATTCAAATTTACTGAAACATAATTGTCAAAACATTTCATAAATGGCAAACATTACTTTGTTGATACAGTTCATTAAACGCGTACAACATTGCAACACTGGGATATGGGCCTTACTTACCCCTTGACTTCTAAATATCATTACTGCAGTCCTCAACATATTCTAAGCTGATCTCAACAAGAGTTATGATTGTTGTATTTAACTTGATGACTTGGCAGAACTCTGACGTTGTATATTAGTCCCTCTTTGTTTGGCAACATTTATCAAGACGAAACTTGAAATGGAATCAATGTGTGTGCACACAACATGTAGTGTTTGCATAAAGAACACCAGCAGGGTATGAACCTACCACACACAACACTGAACCGACATTACCCTAAACTGTACAAGTAAAAACAATTGGTTTAGAGAAACATTTAGCAGTGCTTTTGCATTAAAACACAGTATTCTGACTGCAATCAGTCACAACTGTATTATGACACAACTGTATTATTAGAAAATTAATATACAGGTACATGAACTGACAGGAATACATAATAATTAGTACACGATCTGTAAAAGCATGCACCAACTCATTTTTATGGACAAGACTGCTAGTTGTGGTTTTGAACTCTTCATATCACGTCATTATAGCTGCCCAACACCTAATTTCAAAGATTGTTTTTGCCAGAAAAATTACAAAACGAGTATAACTGTTTACTACAAGCATGAGTTATGATTATTAAACCAGAACATGTAGCATCGTCTAACACTATACAAAATGTCCTCTAGTTCGTTATCTTCAATAAAATACTCGCTAGGTGTGCGGGCGTGTGTGTGCGGGCGTGTGTGTGCGGGCGTGTGTGTGCGGGCGTGTGTGTGCGGGCGTGTGTGCGGGCGTGTGTGTGTGTCTGTGTGTGTGTCTGTGTGTGTGTCTGTGTGTGTGTCTGTGTGGTGTGTGGGGTGTGTGTGTCTGTGTGGTGTGTGTGTAATAATGAATAATGTATGTATAATCCTACATTATATATAATAAAAAGAAAACTATGCAAGTTCAAAGTATGTTCGACATTTTTGTTATGTGTATTTAATAGTTGTTTTGTTGATGCAGGTGTTATGTACACGTATGAAAGGTTGGTAATGTACACGATTATACTGACTGGGTATTTGTATTAACTGTGTTTCTTAATTATTAAGAAACAATATTAATAATAATAATGAATATCTCAAAGAAAATGTTATTCTAGGTAATATTATACCTGTGTAAACTTATGCAAACTCATTTTTAAAGGTATCTTAACAATGAATGATCGCAGTTATTTATTCATACATTCAATTTACTATTATTAATATACCATAGCTATATTTATTTACTTATTGATGACTAAAGACAATGTAGTTTATTTTGCATAGTAGAAATGATTGTATCTTAAAAATTTACTATCAATAAAATATTGATGATTTTATGCATGGTATTAATTCTTTTACAATTATAATTCCAGCCAAAACAGTTATTTGGATAAGCGCGATATACGAAAAATATAATAATTATTACTATAGAATGAAAACATCATGAAATATATCAACAGATATTAAAATAAATATGTTTTAAAACAACATAATATAATTCCAACATATAATTAGGTACGTCCCCTTGTAAGGGACAAGGCGACGTATACTTAGGCGTGGACGTTCCACATTTGAAATGTAAGAGAGTTCAAGCATTTTTATATCTTTCAATAATATTTACGTACGTACAACAAATTAACTAAAGCTTACCGTGAGGCTGAGTTGTGTACGATTAAAGCTGTTAAAACATTTATAATATACCTTAAAATAAGTCAATGTGCTGTTGCGAGTATAACTGTTTCCTACAAGAAAAAAACTTTGAAAAACAAAAGAGAGGGAATGAGGAAGTGGGAGACACTGGGTATATAGCCTGTAGTACAATCTAATGTAACTAGTTCGGCCAGGGGTACCTCATCGGTTGCTCCTCATAACGTTCCCTGGCACGGTTGGTCACAATCCTTACTCCCTCACAACTGACCGACTTCCGCCGGAAGTGTTCCTATGGGAGGAAATTACCTGGCCCAAACCCCGGTTCGCCGCACCGGTTGTGACCTCCATAGGATGAGCGTCACTGGTAACCCCTTCCGCCACGTGCGGTCGGAACACTCAGTTGCAGAAGGTAGCCATTTTGTTTGCTTATAAACCCATGCCGAGCCTTAGCTGGTGAAATTGTGGTGTCAACTTGTAAAACACGTTAGCTGATATATCTGACGTTATTTATTTTGTAGCATTACATTACAACTTCGCTTATATGTCATGCTATATCATATAATACATAAAACATGTTAACATGCATAACTATAATTATTAATGTAGACTTAACCAGATTCATGGTTCTATAGCGGAAGTTGGGCAACAATATGGCGTCGCCGACATTTCCTCCTTCATAAAATTAAATAAGGCATTATTTTTAAACGCAGATACATAATACAGTACACCCTACAGTGAATAATATAACTCGCCTTGGTATACGAGAATTCATAATTTAAAATAATAAACACAGGTGGATTAAAACATTATTAGTTATTTTCTTTGATAAATAAATACAATGCTTACCTACGATTTACATCGACGCAAATCAGCAAGTGGATCCATTCATTACATATAAACTATGTTGCCAAGTAATGTTTTGATTAATGAGAAATGTATTATCTGTGTAATTATATTCACAGTAGAACGATGCTAACAGTTATGCGTAATGATGATAATGTTTGTCTTCCGTAATGCCTTGCTGGTTTGACTATGCATGTTAGCGATACAGAATGTCGACACTGCATGTACCACATGGCAATTAATGTAATGTACTACCAACAGTTGCCGTTCTAAAACAACATTACACACATAGCCTACCTTAAAGCAATTGTCTGTAGCAGTCGTGGCTCTGTTTTTGGCGTCTAATTGTATATCCCAATGTCTGATGACTCCCCAAACTGCAACATGTGCAGCTCATTCGAGACTAACTGTCAAACCACATAGAGCGTCAAATGTGTATCGTTTGCTGAATATCATACGATCCGCTGCACCCGACCCTAAAGGAACCATCCGTAAACACGTGAAGTTGGTCTTGTACTGAAAACCGTGAGAACTGCATTACCACTACAACTGCACTTAAAATTCGACAAATCCATGCTTTCGATTGAACGCTTAAGTCATTTGTTTGTAGCAACTGTCATGTTCAACGCGACAGTCAATTAGTGCGTTCTTGCGCGGGACCAAGAACATACCATTGTCGGAGGCCGCATGTCAGTCTAACAATGTCCACGGCAGTGAAGCATTGTTAAACTGACAATGAAACAAGACAGGCATTACACACGGGCAAATCAAGTTTGCCTTGAATGGCACAAGTAGCTTCGCTGTTCTTGTCGAATGTGCAAATACCCATAACCGTACCGAATTGCGGTTTAATTAGAATGACGGGAGGGGTGAAAAGGATTGGTTGATGAAAGTATCGAGGAAGACGGGTGTAGAGGGACAGTGGGAAGGGAAATAGTAGAGGATAAAGAAAGTGAGGGAGTGGGAGAGGGAGACGGCGAGGGGCCGCCAATCAGGGAGGAAGGGAGAAAATGTTGAGTATTTTTAAAAGGAAGTGATGGGGAGATGTAAATCAGAAGAGAGACAGACAAAGAGAGAAAAAACCTCACAAACTTGTTCACTCTGACACATTGTGCATCAGAACGAAAACGGATTGCAGCGCTACTCATTTGTTAATTTCTTTCATCTATTTGCTAAAAATGGACACTGAACGGTTTAAATATTAATAATAATAATAATACAGTTTTTTATATAGCGCTAATTCCCGCATGGCGGATCGTTGCTCTGCACAAGAAATATACTAAATGTATATTAATAAATAGAAATGTAAATTATATAAATTAATATAAATCATTTTCATTTTTTGGTTTTAAGAAGTACTACTAAACCTTTGTATGTAAATTATATAAATTAATTTAAAATAAATTAAACACTGTTTTTAAGATGAATACTACTAAAACTAGGTATGTAAATTATATAAATTAATATAAAATTAAAACCTTTACTAAAACTGTGTGCGTATATATATATATATATATATATATATATATTATATATATATATATATATATATATATATATATATATATATATATATATATATATATGTGTGTGTGTGTGTGTGTGTGTGTATAAATCTATAAATTAATCTAAAACATAAACACTGATTAAAACGTGTATGGCACTAAAATGAAATTCTAAAGCATTGTCCGTCATTTCAAAACAATTTGAATTAATTGAAATCTCTAATAAAATTATATGCCTTTAATTAAACACTTTCTAAACATACACAATGTCCCGGATGCACGAATGTTCACAGGTAATTCAATCCACAGTCGAGGTGGTGCTGCGCCAAATCACCAATACACTTCTTTATAATGGTATTCTATATAAGGGATTATATAGATGGGTGATATTAGCACTAACAAACATTATTCTGATGATGTAGTGAGGGGGTAGAGGGAGGGAAGAAAGGATAAAGGAAGGAGAGGGAGAGAGGGGAGGCTGAGGGAGAGATTAACGGGAGAAAAAAAAGAGCGTGCTTATATGTGTAAGAGATTGTGTTGTGGGGATATAATGTTGTCATCGTCACATTCCTTTTTTGTATTAATCTGCACCCTCCTTCCGAAGAAGACTTTATATTATCATAGACATTACCGATAATATAAAGTTTCTTATTGATTTTAGAGCAAAAATATAGTATATTATCATCAAACGCGTGCGCAGCGTACACTAACATTATCACGTCACGTAACCTTTTGCATATCACCGGTGTTTCCACACAAAATGGGATCAGTTTGATATAGCATATATGATGCCGCCCATATACGTTACCATTATAAATACTATTGGCAATGGTTATGCTTGACGAAGGTCACGTGTAGCAATTGATTGTCACGTACACAAACCGCAACGTAACGTTTTAGTAAAGTAATCTGATTTTTTATATATTTTTTTCATAAACCATTACTAATAAAAAAATGTAAAAGCAAGATATTTAAAATATTTAAGAATCGCATAATAACTCAGCCTGCGTCTGATCTAACACTTGATCGAAGGAAGCATAGACCTCTATTCCAACGAGTAATACAGTCACAGAAAAAAACACCTACTCCCAATATTTGTATTTACTGTTGGGGTAAAATGTAAAACAGAACCAGATGATCGATGCTGCATAGGTTTTCTAATAGGAGTAAGCAATGAATGTAAATACGACACACACGTACACGCACACACACGCCACACGCCCCCCCCCCCCCGTACACACACGCACACGCGCGCACACTCACACTCATCCCCGCCCACCCACGCACGCACACGCGCACACATGCACGCACACACACACACACTCACCCCCCCCCCACACACACACTCACACCCACCCACACACTCACACACACACACACACACACACATACACACACACACGCACGCACACACACACACACGCACACACGCACACACACACACACACACACACACTCACACACTCACACACTCACACACTCACACACACACACACACACACTCACTCACACCCACACTCATCCCCGCCCACCTATACACGCACACGCGCGCAAACGCACGCACGCACGCACACACAAACACACACACACACAGTGGTAGGAGGTAATGTAAGCTTTATGAAACTTGTCACAGCCCGGGCCATTCTTACGGTTTATCGTGTAGGCCTATTTCGAAAGATAAACAGGCATTGAGTATATATGGTGGCGGTGGCTGAGCGAGTTGGAAGATGATCGACAAAACAATTGCTCAACACCTGCAAGAGAGACGGGAAGTTCACAGGAAGTTCAGAACGGGGCTAATTGTCCGAATGTAGAAAAGAAAGGGAGATGTGCATGACCCGGGAAAACAATTGAGGCATTAAGTTGCTAAGCAATATGTTGAGGTTGCTGGAACGAATTCTGGATGGCAGAATAAAAGCAATAGTGTAAGGGGAAATCGTCGAAGAACAGCTAGAGTTTAGACAAGGAAGAGGAACAACGGATGGGATGTTTGTCCAGAGATAGGTAATAGAGAAGAAATTGGACGGACAGAAGGATATGGCAATTAGATACATATACCTGGAGAAGGCCTAGGCTATAATCCCAAGAGAAATGACTATGGGAACACTGGAGTGGGTGGGGGTCCCAGGGGGGAGGTCAGGTTGGTACGTAGGGAGTCTTACCTCAGTACAAAACAAGGTGGAACAAATTAAAAAAATTGGCACATCCATTTCTTTGGAACAGTAAACCCGAAGCTTTGAAAAGAGAATCACTGTTAAACACATTTGCTGACGGAAGTGTTTACATTGTATATATTAGAACTAAAATATAATCTCTATTCGTCAAACAAATATTCTGCAATTAATTAAAGAGCATAGAGCCAAGTGGAGCCTTAGCAGTGTATTGGCTGGGTATACACCTTAAAGAGTATATAGATCTGCTCCGCCTTTACCCACCTTAAATGTCATGGTGCTGATTCACGTCCGGATAATCTACCCGGAGAGACAAGCCGTCAATCGATGCCTTTTCGAAGACTTTCAATGTTATTAGTTAGATCATTTCTTTCAAATTAAACCATTATTTAGAACTGTATCAGCTTAGAACACGTTAAATGCGCTTCTTTCGAGTTTGACCCGGCTCGGCGCAACATAATCGGCACATCCCATGATCGTTCGACAGACAGCCAAACGTGCTCGAACAGCGAGTCTCTGCCACGCCCCACGACCGGTCCAAAATTACGCAACATGTACTGGAGCGCCAGCGACCGATGTCGCTTCGATCAGCGCAGCAACTTGTCTCTTGCCGCATCTATTCACGCCTCGAAGTACTGACCCAGGGAATATCATCGGGCAACCAGAACGTGTTTACAAACACGCCGAACGCTGATATAACCATGTGTATTATATATATATATATATATATATATATATATATATATATATATATATATATATATATATATATATATATATATATATATATATATAAGAGAGAGGGTCTACATAAAACAGCGGTCTACATAAGCCGGTCCTTGTGCATAATCGGTCGACATAAGCTGCCTTTAGGAGTATATATATATATATATATATATATATATATATATATATATATATATATATATATATATATATATTTATGCGGGACAACGCTACCATCTAAATTTGTGACACAGAGACGTGGCTAGTTTGCTGAAAACACAAGTTAGATATATGTTTGTATGCGAGCTTAAAAGTAAGCCAACTCTTTATGTATAACTAGCACAAAATAATTCCAATACACTAGTACACAATGTCATCACCGTTATAACAAACACATAGATTGACAGCAAAGGTGGGGGAACCGACCACACGCAGGTGTTGGAAACCCACCATATGAAATATTCAAACAAAGTATGCAAGTTATAGGTTATGACCAAGGGGAAAGCGTTAGGAACATGAGCACATGTCCTCGCCCTAAAACCCCTTGAAAGTACCTTTAAGGTGGGTAAAAGCGGAGCAGAATTATATACTCTTTAAGGTGTTAATTTACCCATGCAGGATTTGTTATCTTCCTTATCATGACTTTCTAATAGCCAAGGATGCACAAGGCATCTGTATTGTGTTACTGGGCCTCTCTAAGGGCTGCTTAATTGGGGGACCAGTAATTACTGGGTTCGCGCTAGGCTTTCGCCATACACTAATTTTTTTACAGATTGGCGAAACGAAAAATGCACGTTATCGGTAATTTGGCGAAAGATGAAATGCGGAACGGACGAATCTGTAATTTCATTCGAATCGAATATCCTAGAAATTTCGAAAAAGAATCGAATCGAATATGAATATTCAGTGGCTTCAAATATGATTAGAATACTGAAGACTGAACGGTATCGGGATGTCTTGCCGGGACACGGCGTCATCCCGTGGCCGTGGCTACAACGCATCGATCTTTTGTTTTTTTGACCTAACCATGAAAACAACGTCTTATTTATAGCCGCCAAGCATATCCTCACATATCCTATGTACATATACACATACTAGTTTACAAATAAAATAATTGTCATTCCTGTGAAGAATAAAATTAAGAAAACAGACTCGCGCCAAACTCGTACGCGATCTACATCGGTAAATTATCACAGGCGACGTTAAATAAACGACCTTCACAAATTTCGGTTTTATGCTGACCCTAATGTAACCGTAGCCATAATTAAGCCTAAGTTAATTTTTATTAATCCTAAATTTACCCGAAACTTTTATTTTAACCACAACTGCCGGATAGTGAAATATCACTTTTAAGCAGTATAACAGTAACACTTGAAGACTTGAAGGAAGACTTGGAATTTTTTTATTTTATATAATTATGTACATACTATTTTATGTAAATTGTTTATTTTATGTAAATACATGTATCATTGTGTTACACACTGCGTTAACCTCTCTGCAGTATATTTCATCCTGAGACAGCAACATATCAATGTCACAAGGTTCCCATATTATCACAAGGTTCCCATATGCCACAAGGTTCCCATATTGTCACAAGGTTCCCATATGTCACAAGATTCCCATATTGTAACAAGGTTCCCATATTGTCACAAGGTTCCCATATGTCACAAGGTTCCCATATGTCACAATGTTCTCATATTGTCACAAGGTTCCCATTTTGTCACAAGGTTCCCACATCGTCACAAGATTTTCATATCATCACAAGATTCCCAAATTGTAACAAGGTTCAGGTATTGTCACAAGGTTCCCGTATTCCTTTTCGTAAATGTTCTGAAAAAGGCTGATTAGTGAGACCTCATGAGATCATACCATTGTAAACACAATCTACCTGTAGACAGACCAGCTAATGACTAGACCACCCTGCTGAGTGTAACTAGACCACCCTGCTGAGTGTGTCTAGACCACCCTGCTGAGTGTTTCTAGACCACCCTGCTGAGTGTGTCTAGACCGCCCTGTTGAGTGTGTCTAGACCGCCCTGTTGAGTGTGTCTAGACCGCCCTGCTGAGTGTGTCTAGACCGCCCTGCTGAGTGTGTCTAGACCGCCCTGTTGAGTGTGTTTAGACCGCCCTGCTGAGTGCGTCTAGACCACCCTACTGAGTGTGTCTAGACCACCCTGCTGAGTGTGTCTAGACCACCCTGTTGAGTGCGTCTAGACCACCCTGCTGAGTGTGTCTAGACCGCCCTGTTGAGTGTGTCTAGACCGCCCTGTTGAGTGTGTCTAGACCGCCCTGCTGAGTACGTCTAGACCACCCTGCTGAGTGTGTCTAGACTGCCCTGTTGAGTGTGTCTAGACCGCCCTGTTGAGTGTGTCTAGACCCCCTGTTGAGTGTGTCTAGACCACCCTGCTGAGTGTGTCTAGACCACCCTGCTGAGTGTGTCTAGACCACCCTGCTGAGTGCGTCTAGACCACCCTGCTGAGTGCGTCTAGACCACCCTGCTGAGTGTGTCTAGACCGCCCTGTTGAGTGTGTCTAGACCGCCCTGTTGAGTGTGTCTAGACCGCCCTGCTGAGTACGTCTAGACCACCCTGCTGAGTGTGTCTAGACCGCCCTGTTGAGTGTGTCTAGACCGCCCTGTTGAGTGTGTCTAGACCACCCTGCTGAGTGTGTCTAGACCACCCTGCTGAGTGTGTCTAGACCACCCTGCTGAGTGCGTCTAGACCACCCTGCTGAGTGCGTCTAGACCACCCTGCTGAGTGCGTCTAGACCACCCTGCTGAGTGCGTCTAGACCACCCTGCTGAGTGCGTCTAGACCACCCTGCTGAGTGCGTCTAGACCACCCTGCTGAGTGCGTCTAGACAACCCTGCTGAGTGCGTCTAGACCACCCTGCTGAGTGCGTTTAGACCACCCTGCTGAGTGCGTCTAGACTACCCTGCTGAGTGCGTCTAGACCACCCTGCTGAGTGCGTCTAGACCACCCTGCTGAGTGCGTCTAGACCGCCCTGCTGAGTGCGTCTAGACCACCCTGCTGAGTGCGTCTAGACCACCCTGCTGAGTGCGTCTAGACCACCCTGCTGAGTGCGTCTAGACCACCCTGCTGAGTGCGTCTAGACAACCCTGCTGAGTGCGTCTAGACCACCCTGCTGAGTGCGTTTAGACCACCCTGCTGAGTGCGTCTAGGCTACCCTGCTGAGTGTGTCTAGACCACCCTGCTGAGTGCGTCTAGACCACCCTGCTGAGTGCGTCTAGACCACCCTGCTGAGTGCGTCTAGACCACCCTGCTGAGTGCGTCTAGACCACCCTGTTGAGTGCGTCTAGACAACCCTGCTGAGTGCGTCTAGACCACCCTGCTGAGTGCGTCTAGACCACCCTGCTGAGTGCGTCTAGACCACCCTGTTGAGTGTCTAGACCGCCCTGCTGAGTGTGTCTAGACCACCCTGCTGAGTGCGTCTAGACCACCCTGCTGAGTGCGTCTAGACCACCCTGCTGAGTGCATCTAGACCACCCTACTGAGTGCGTCTAGACCACCCTACTGAGTGCGTCTAGACCGCCCTGTTGAGTGTGACTAGACCACCCTGCTGAGTGTGTCTACACCACCCTGCTGAGTGCAGAACTTACCTGTTCTTACCTGCGTTCTTTCCTTCAGGGGGCCCCTCCCTACCTGGACCAGCCCAGCCATCCGCCCCCGCCCAGTTCTACCTCCGGGAGACCAGTGCCTACTTTCTATGGGGCTGGGGGTCAGGTAGTCGCCCCTCCCCCGGCTGACCAGCACTACGGGGTGGACATGACTGATGCCGGTCAACTCGGGTTTGACCAGCCAGGACTTATGGCCGGCCCCGGGTATGACCAAACCATGCCTCAAGTCACAACAGCTGGGGCCCAATATGGACTCTTGCCTAATGGAGGTAGGGGGTATTTCTTGATACTGCTTTATAAATATATAAATTTTTATACATTTTGCGTACACCTGTAGTTTAGAAAAATACTGCAGTTTTATGTTTTAGTGTCTATGATGATTTTAATGATCTTAATCTATTAGTATTTGTGATTTGTTTTTTAATGATTAAACCTGCAAAGCGCCTTTGAGTAATTTTGGCTGAAAATGGCCCTATAATATATTATTGTAATTATCATATTTTCATGATATAATTGGATTTCAAAAAGTTGACGTTATGTTGAAATTACAGGTGGGTGCAGTAGGTTGCCTGAAGGTTTTGGTAATTGTGAGAATGGAATGTACGACAGTTGTAGCTTTGTAAAAGAGGACCTGCAAAGTAGCTTTGACTGAGAGGTGCAGGGCATGTAGTTTTTAGCACAGCTGCACAGGCATGGTATATTTGCTGTTAAAACCTGGCTCTCAACATTGGGGACTGCGTATCCATCGTGAATCTGATAATCATGTTAATGTCAGTCCTGTCTCAATTTGGGACATAAAAGAACCACTGAGGACGACAAGTACCCTTGCAGTGACCACCCTCAGTGCCAACATAGAAAGGTCGGCTTGGTGTAAATGTTGTGAAAAAGACTGATTAGTTCAATGAGACTTCATAGGATCATAACATTGTAACAACAACATATAATAATAATAATAATATTATTTATTATTTACAAAGCCAAATCCAAATATGCTCAAAGCGCTGTACAATAAAATATAAAGCTATTTATTATGTGTTAAAACTAATATTAATAATAATAAATACAACTGTAAAATTAACTTTCAGATAAACAAAAATGTAGAAACATAAAATTATTCATATTAAAACTGTTAATTAAATATTATATAGAATTAACGACGATGAATAAAATAAATAAATAAATAAATACATCAAACTAATATATAGACATATGCCGAAGGGAGGAGACAACGAGAACTTACGTGTTCTTTTCTCGCGCTGTTTGCAGCTCAGAGCAACACTGCGCCACCTGGTGGTGATTTATTCCAACCGAATCAACAACAATACCAGCTGAATCAACAACAATTCCCACAGAATCGACAACAATTCCCACAGAATCAACAACCTGTGTTCGTTCAGGCGCCTGGTGGATTCATGATTCCCACAGCCCAGGGAGCGACCCCTGCTCCCGGGCAAGTCCTCCAGCAGGGGGCTGGTCCCCAGGGGGCTGGGGTGACATTCGTGCCCCGGCCACTCCTGGGTGCCAGTACCTGGTGTCCACCCCCACGACCACCACCCCCATCGCGGGGCCAGGACAGGTGTTCCTGCAGGCGACACCAGATGGCAGGACCACTCACCCGGTGATGTTCAGCACTCCGATCAGTCCCGCGGCAGGTAAGTGTCATTGCCAACCTCGATATACACCGAGTCGTAAGCTGTGCTTTTTTTGGACTTGTTTTAATCAGTGTTTATGTTTTAGATATATATATATATATATATATATATATATATATATATATATATATATATATATATATATATATAGTATCAATCCAGTATTAAATGGTTCATTCAACACATGAGAAAGTCATCTGATGATTTATAATAATATAATAACATCTGGACAGTGGATAGCAGTTAGCAGTAATCAGTTAGAACACTAGATATTGGCACAGCAACAGAAAATGAATGACACCTGATTCCATGGAGGTCACCTTTACGGTAGAAACAGGATATTCATTAAAGTAATCGTGAAAGTACCAGTAATCATGATTACATTCTGAAGTAATCGTACTCGTACTCGAGTACATTCTAAAGTAATCGTACTCGTACTTGAGTACGTTTGTTTTCTGAGTACTCGTACTCATGCATGTTCAAAGTAATCGTACTCGTACTCGAGTACATTTGTATTGTACTCACTCCATCTGTGTCGCACATATAAAATATCATACATGTCAGACCCATGTTAATTGTCACTTTGTTTCTTTTATAGGCAGATGTGGATGTACAGCAAAATGCCAGGAAGCTGGTATGCAGTATCATCAAAGAGAGCGAACTCACACAATGTCATCGATATCCAAGCTGGTCATGACATCCACCGTTCCATCACCAACTGCAAAGCTAGTCAGGCGTCACCATATTCGCATGTCAAGCACTCTGCATTCTACATTCTAGTCAGTCAGGGTAACCGGCATGGAAGCCAGTATACACACCACCAGCACTGCGGAGTACATTCGAATATTTGACATTTAATATGCAGCATCTTGCACGGCTCATAGTTGTATAGTCCTGTCCACAAATACAACTGTCCTGTAACTTGTTGAACTAGTGTTAGTAAGCATTGTTCAGTTTCTTGTTGACCTGTAAAGAAAAACATGTATTCAATTTCAGTAAACAAACAACATGCATCATGGTAGTGGAGTTGGGAGTAAATAATGATGCCATGCAATAACTACTACATGGTGTACACATTTTAATTTTTGACATTTTATGTCAAACATGAATATGTGAGGTTGTCTGGTCAACGCAAATGTTGGAAATGACAAAATCAGGTTATTGTGATGCCAACAGCACATTCCCTCAGAAAATATTCAAACATTCATAATATGTATGTCTACCTTCTTCAAAACTGTAAACACTATTGATTTCTTGAGTCATCGCTTCAGTATTTCCCCTGCTATATGATGACTGAGGTGGACCACATCAGTGTTTTTCTAAGTCATTTTGCACAAAATATGCCAGGATGGCCACCTCATAGGTATTTCTTGCTATAAACATGTTTACACTTGTAGCTGTGCATTTGTATCCTCTCTATTTCCCAGGGAATAAGTTAAAGCATCCTTTAAAATGCACCATTTTGAAGGTAATTTTAAAAATTGATCTATGTAGTCATGCCCCACGACTCACACAGTGTATGTGCATTAATGTCTGTGTTGACACACTGGGTATAATATGCATTATACAACAGCAAAGGTTATTCTAGTTTTCCATGTTCAAGATAATATGTTAATGAACACAAATGTATATTTAAATGGACATTTTTGATAATTTATACATTGTTGATTGTTAATTTTTTTAAATTACCTGGCTTGATCAGATGTGAGCCTCCCGCAGACTACGTACCATCACTGCATCTGCCATACCCATTTGACTATCTTAATATTAGCCTCTCCTCTGCCTTGTGTCACTTTTGCATTGTAGTATGGCCTGTAGCAATATTATAATTCGAATATATTATGCATTCATATAATGCTGTGATGAAAATTTTGATAAATATTTGAAAACAGCTGGAACGTGTGAGTTGAAAGATACCAGGTACATAGACTACAGCCAGGCATTGACTACAATGGAGCAAGTGCAAGAATGTTATATGTAATACTTGCATGATATAATGTACACCTACTGTATTAACATTTTATTTTCATGTTTATTTTTTATTGAAAAAAATCATCACCATCAATCATCACTGTTATAAAAATTTTAGTTATTTTGCATAACATATAATAGAAATCAACAAAATTCAGTAATAGTACTGACATGTGAGTCGCAAAAAACTTTTTTTATAATTGTGAAATATAATATAATTCTCCGTTTGACGTTCTGTTACACGAGATAACGGATGCTCCCCCTAAAAATACAACGTTTCTTGCCCGACCGACAAGAGCCAAGCCTTGCCCCCAAGCTATTACCAGTCTCCCATGTCAATTTTATTTTTAATTTCGTCCCTCACGTCATCTATTCTCTCTGGATATGTACTTTCGCAATTACTAAGTTTATTAACAAGATCCTGCGTAATCAAATACATGCAATACCGGTACATATCAAAACAGGTTGTGATGCTGAGCGATATCGATGGTGACTGTCAACTCAAAGACAAAGTCAAACTGGCTTGCCTTGTGACTTGTCAGTGACACTCAGACTTATATTTATTCTAATCTTACAAGTTAGAGAATCCGCGTCGAGTCAACGTTCACAAGAGTGAATTATCCCCCGACTACTCGCTCTTGTTGCTGACTGCGTTAATGCACTTAATGCGTATACCTTCATAGAAGAATCACTGCCTTTGATTTGCAATCTTAGTCATGACGCGCAAAAGCACGTGCGATTTGTTATTGTACCGTTGTAAGTCGATCTCGCATAAAACACGTGACCCAAAAAACACAGGGCGTCGGCAGCTGCTGATTGTTTCGCCAGTTATACCCGGTGTAACGGCGATTCTTTTTTTACAATTATAAAATGACAAGTACGCATTTAAACAATTAACTGACTGTGCATACTAGTTAAACTATTAACACATTACACATCTGGTAATAAAAGAACCGGTTTGGCGATTAGCAAACGAGTGGATTGAGTACCTTTAAAACCATCTGCCGACAACTTGTGAAACCATCCATATGCACGAACGTGGAACTGTGGCACTATGGTATGCGTTTAATAATCTTTTTTGTATCTACAAGGTAACGTTTGCCATTTATGAAATGTTTTGACAATTATATTTCAGTCAATTTGAATCTTTCTTCCAATGGAGTGGAAATATTTGTGTAAATAGCACGTAAACATTCACAGGAGAGATTAGAGAATAAATATAAAACGAATAGTAATATGTTACGGTTGATCTAATTTCTTAGTTAAAGTATTATTAATAACAAATTTCTGTATATATGAAACCATGATCATACATTCTTAAATCCCCTCCACCTTTATATATGACTGATCTGTGTATAATTCTAACTTCACTACTCCTGCCATCTCTTCGAGCTGTCCAGATATGCATTTGTTTATGGCATCTAGACTGCCTTGGGAATGTAACATAGCATTAATGTCGTACTTTTACACACAAAAACCTATATTACTACAGTTACTACTCAACCCAATATGCTCACAGGTGATACATAAAACACTGGACATAGTTTATCACCTTACAATGTTGTAGCTACCATCTTGTCACATCATAATGAATGACCTGTGTCAGGTCATATTTTCAAGGTTCATCCACAAAGTCACAATTTCGCTGCAGACAAACCGAACAGTTTTGTGAGCAACGACTTTTCTAGCAAGACACAGAAACATTTCGTGAAACGCGACTAGCTCGATAGCTGTGTGCGTCGCTGAACGGGAATTAATTGTGACCTCACCGTTGCAGCATAAACCTGTGCCGAAGGCAACCATGCGTAAATGGGCGTGTTTACGGCATTGCGGGTACACGTACGTGAATGAGTGATAAGTGTATAACTGGCTACGTAAAGACGCGTATTAGACTCGCCGTGCTTGGTACGTGTACTTGTTTACATTATATATATATATATATATATATATATATATATATATATATATATATATATGTATATATATATATATATATATACATATATATATATATATATATATATATATATATATATATATATATACATACCTTCGAGTACGAGTACGATTACTTCAGAATGTAATCATGATTACTGGTACTTTCACGATTACTTTAATGAATATCCTGTTTCTACCGTAAAGGTGACCTCCATGGAATCAGGTGTCATTCATTTTCTGTTGCTGTGCCAATATCTAGTGTTCTAACTGATTACTGCTAACTGCTATCCACTGTCCAGATGTTATTATATTATTATAAATATACATACCTTTTTTTGTTTTTTTTATTTAGCAACTATATATATATATATGTATATATATATATATATATATATATATATATATATATATATATATATATATATATATATACATATACTCATATATATACATATACTCACATGTCAGTACTATTACTGAATTTTGTTGATTTCTATTATATGTTATGCAAAATAACTTAATTTTTTATAACAGTGATGATTGATGGTGATGATTTTTTTCAATAAAAAATAAACATGAAAATAAAATGTTAATACAGTAGGTGTACATTATATCATGCAAGTATTACATATAACATTCTTGCACTTGCTCCATTGTAGTCAATGCCTGGCTGTAGTCTATGTACCTGGTATCTTTCAACTCACACGTTCCAGCTGTTTTCAAATATTTATCAAAATTTTCATCACAGCATTATATGAATGCATAATATATTCGAATTATAATATTGCTACAGGCCATACTACAATGCAAAAGTGACACAAGGCAGAGGAGAGGCTAATATTAAGATAGTCAAATGGGTATGGCAGATGCAGTGATGATACGTAGTCTGCGGGAGGCTCACATCTGATCAAGCCAGGTAATTTAAAAAATTTAACAATCAACAATGTATAAATTATCAAAAATGTCCATTTAAATATACATTTGTGTTCATTAACATATTATCTTGAACATGGAAAACTAGAATAACCTTTGCTGTTGTATAATGCATATTATACCCAGTGTGTCAACACAGACATTAATGCACATACACTGTGTGAGTCGTGGGGCATGACTACATAGATCAATTTTTAAAATTACCTTCAAAATGGTGCATTTTAAAGGATGCTTTAACTTATTCCCTGGGAAATAGAGAGGATACAAATGCACAGCTACAAGTGTAAACATGTTTATAGCAAGAAATACCTATGAGGTGGCCATCCTGGCATATTTTGTGCAAAATGACTTAGAAAAACACTGATGTGGTCCACCTCAGTCATCATATAGCAGGGGAAATACTGAAGCGATGACTCAAGAAATCAATAGTATTTACAGTTTTGAAGAAGGTAGACATACATATTATGAATGTTTGAATATTTTCTGAGGGAATGTGCTGTTGGCATCACAATAACCTGATTTTGTCATTTCCAACATTTGCGTTGACCAGACAACCTCACATATTCATGTTTGACATAAAATGTCAAAAATTAAAATGTGTACACCATGTAGTAGTTATTGCATGGCATCATTATTTACTCCCAACTCCACTACCATGATGCATGTTGTTTGTTTACTGAAATTGAATACATGTTTTTCTTTACAGGTCAACAAGAAACTGAACAATGCTTACTAACACTAGTTCAACAAGTTACAGGACAGTTGTATTTGTGGACAGGACTATACAACTATGAGCCGTGCAAGATGCTGCATATTAAATGTCAAATATTCGAATGTACTCCGCAGTGCTGGTGGTGTGTATACTGGCTTCCATGCCGGGCAGATACCCTGACTGACTAGAATGTAGAATGCAGAGTGCTTGACATGCGAATATGGTGACGCCTGACTAGCTTTGCAGTTGGTGATGGAACGGTGGATGTCATGACCAGCTTGGATATCGATGACATTGTGTGAGTTCGCTCTCTTTGATGATACTGCATACCGGCTTCCTGGCATTTTGCTGTACATCCACATCTGCCTATAAAAGAAACAAAGTGACAATTAACATGGGTCTGACATGTATGATATTTTATATGTGCGACACATGTAGCCAAAGTCAATATCATGGTAATAATTCAGAGATGGAGTGAGTACAATACAAATGTACTCAAGTACGAGTACGATTACTTTAGAATGTACTCGAGTACGAGTACGATTACTTCAGAATGTAATCATGATTACTGGTACTTTCACGATTACTTTAATGAATATCCTGTTTCTACCGTAAAGGTGACCTCCATGGAATCAGGTGTCATTCATTTTCTGTTGCTGTGCCAATATCTAGTGTTCTAACTGATTACTGCTAACTGCTATCCACTGTCCAGATGTTATTATATTATTATAAATATACATACCTTTTTTTTGTTTTTTTTTATTTAGCAACTATATATATATATATATATGTATATATATATATATATA
Source organism: Oasisia sp. SBJ-2009 (assembly GCA_964017155.1). Lineage (NCBI taxonomy): Eukaryota > Metazoa > Annelida > Polychaeta > Sabellida > Siboglinidae > Oasisia > Oasisia sp. SBJ-2009. The sequence goes on from OZ024854.1 coordinate 25,595,647, forward strand.
TATATATATATATATATATATATATATATATATACATATATATATATATATAGTTGCTAAATAAAAAAAACAAAAAAAAGGTATTTTTCATTGATTTGAAAGGTCTTGAAATATCTCGGAACATGACTCCACTGTCAACTTTCAGACTGTATGTAGGCTTAGCCTAGTTGGAATCATCCGATGGCACGGGAACGTTGGATACAGTTCGGATACAAACAATATCGTCGCTCGTTGGTGCATTCTTCGCGTGACCACGTCTTACATTGTAAACACTGCACTCAAGTTTCCCTCGACCTACTTACTTACTTACTTACTTACTTAATTAAGCCTTTTCGCTCGCTCGGAGCATAAGCCATCGACCAAGGAATGCCACTGTTTTCTGTCTGTGGCCACCTTCTCCATTTCTTTCCTGGTGTACCCCATCTCTTTTGTACCCTTTTCTGTGTGTCTCTGCCAGGTGTTTCGTGGCCTACCTCTTCTCTTCTTCCCTGGGGGGTACCATGTGATGGCTTGACGGGTGATTGTTTCTGGTGGTTTCCTTAGTGTATGTCCTATCCACCTCCATTTTCTCTTCTTTATTTCATTTTCTATGGGTAGTTGCTTGGTTGTTTTCCAGAGTGTGGTGTTGGGTACCTTGTCTGTCCACCTCAGGTGTAGTTTCCCTCGACCTGGAGTTACCAAAGGGCTCCCCACAGATCAGGCTGGGTCATTCCTCGTCATAGTCACTGCTTTCCTAGGGAAGTTGACAATTTGGGCTTATATATATTATAACTTTCCCCTTTCCCTTTGTGATTGTTTTGCGAAACGTTTTCGTCCCCCTTGCTGTCATGATACAGCTTGCCGTTGTTATAATATTATTATTCCCTTCTAGGCGTTTGGCCCCAGTGACGGATGCAGATATATTTTGACGGCTGTCAATTTGTAAAGTTTTATCACCACTGCGCGTTTTGATTAATCAGCAACACACATATTTAGTTATGCATATGCCATGGTTACTAATCCCTCTAACTATTCGTTGATGTATCACACACAGCATCACATTTTTATAAGCTTACTATTTTTGTAGTCATCCAAATATACAACTTTCCATTTGGAACGTCCCAACTTCAATGAAATAACGCCAAATTCGATCAGAGAATATTTGCTAGATCACAGCATCCATACACAGCAGCCGATGTTTTGAAACGTGTAATAACTAACAATTTTTTTTGGGTAGACGTTTTGCTTTAATGGACGTTTTGCCCTGCCCTACCCTACATATAGCCAAATAAATTAAATTACCGGCCCTATTTTTTGGAAATCTAAATGCTGTTTCTGAAATCTCGCAGGTGGTTTCTTTAAAAACCCAGTATGGTCTGAGCACCAAGACATCCATGATAGCACAGAGTATAGATGAATCGTATGATTGTGGCAAATCTCCATAACATTTAACAGCTAGTCGGTTTCTTTAGCAAATGCAAATGCAAGACGTCACAGGTGGTGCCATTTCTGCATCTCACCACCAGTTGTGGCGGTGACAGCAGCGAATGGTGGCGCTACCTAGGGGCGCTAGGTAAATGGTAGTTATAGCGGCATAGTTACGATGGAAACTGTCGGTGGGAAAGTTGCCCTTATAACTGGCGGTAACGCGTAGGTGTTTCTAGGTTTTTATACCTTCTTTAGGTATGCTATGTACATTGAATTTGACTTGGCTCTGAGTAGCAGCGTAGACAATAATCAAGTTGTTTTGGGCGATAATTGAGTTAACTCAGGAGTCATCTTGCACCGGTGCACCTTGTACCCGGTGCGCTATCAATGTGTATAGCGGGGTGTATATATACTATATAATGGACACAGAACTAGCCAGTGGAAACACCAGCAGAGTCAGAAACATACTCACAGCTAAAGCTGCGCCTGAGGGTACTTTTTGTAGTATCTGGGACCAACCATGCAAAATGTATATTTTTATTAGGGTGGTCGGACCCAATTTTTCTTTCGATTTTTTTTTCAATGTTCCCAATGTTACTATAAGAAGTATAACGGTAGTTATTTCATATATTTATGTGAAATATTAAGCAAACTACAGATGTTTAAAGTTACAAATTTCATGAAATTTTACTGACGGTTTGCTAATATGTGTAATTTTGCTTATAACACACATTTTTCTTTCTTTCTATTTTCACCTGGTCATACTCACTAATTGCTGTGCTTGTTTCATGTATGTAGATGAAATATTAAGGAAACTGCAATTTTATGAAATTTCAAATTAAAAATAATTCCGCCAATTTTCTGCCAGATTTAACCTTGCCAATAAATCTTTAGAATTGCTTTCATTTTTTTCTTTTGATAATAGTAATTAATTAAAATGCAATGGTGCTGCCTTCAATTACATAGATTAAATATTAATGAAACTGCAATTTTATTTTATTTAAAAATGGTTTAATTTTTTTTCTGAACATTCTGCTATTTTATTTTATACCTAAATCACAAGAAGATTTTTTTTTAATTATACTGATTTTTGTGTAAACTATGATAAAGGGCAATACATACCTATTTTAAAAATTCAATTGATATATATATAAAGTATCATAATTTTTCAACACTAGGTTGTACAAATTACATATACAGTGTATTCTCAAAACTAAATACTAATTCATGTAAAACTGTCATCAAAGAATACCCCAGTAACAACATACAAAAGTCACGTATAATATAATTTTATAAACATTAATGATAAATATCAATTTTAATTAAAAAGAATTGTATATTTAATGTAGCCTAACCAACACACAAAAGTATGAATAGTATGCTAAAAAAGGGAAATAATACAATAATACCAATAAACAAACTAATGTAAATTAGCTACATTAAACATGGCACTAATTAATTAGTTTACACAGTTACATGTGCAAGCATAAGTACTTGCTAACTATTTATAATAGTATTAATCAAAGACACCCGCTATCGATCACGTCGATATCAGAGTGCTTTGCATACCACAATGTGCGCACAGGGAACAAGGCAAAAGACAGAGACAGGAGCTCCATAAACGGACTTTGTGGCAAAATGCGCTATCAATTAGTAAGCCATCACTGTAATCATAGTATCGTCCACACAATTCTTTACACTTCTGCGTATGAAGAAAGTTGAAGCAACCAAAATAAATAGTCACAAAACATCGTTAAACATAGGCCATTTTAACTGACTAATTACTACAACTTTTTATCGACGGATTATCATGATATGTGTACGATCACGTTCGATTATCTTTCCTCTTTAATTACAACTTTTCAAAATGGCCGTACTCATTAACATAATCTCGCCAAAAAAAATTGTAAGATGAGGCCTGTCAATGTCATCCAATATAGGCGTAAACAATGAAAACCGAAATGCGACACCGAGAGGGAAAACATCATTAACACCTTTTAAACACCGCAAAAAAATCAGTTATCGGCGCAGAATCATAGACTAACATTATAACAACATAAGAAAAATTATACAAGAACAGGTATGTTGCGTGATAATAAATTACGGCGACTAAACCCGGACCCCTGTCTCCCCATGTTGTCAGAAGGGGCGGCAAATCGGTCTGACCTCCCTATTTTTATATGGAACATGACTTGTCATGTCACTCATGACAGTTTTTGAATATGTTGTTTATAACAACATATATTTAATCAGCGTACTTTCAGGTTTTTGTGACGGGCTCACTGAATCATAAAGACCACGTAAACTGTTACAAACTGTCATTTAATTTTACCGTAATTTTTGATCTGTACGTAGGCCTACTGGGTCTGTATAATTTGTGATGGTCACATTTTTATGAACATTTTTTACACATCTAACTCCACTTCAGTGCCATATCACACCATTTATGGAGTCGTGAAACATGTGAGATGGCACTGATTTGAAGTTAGGGTAGCAAAAATAAAGCCTAAAATGTAAGTGCTTCTTTTTGTGAATAATATGTACAATAATTGACATGTACATCAAATGTACATTTTGTATGCATTATGACCAGCTAGGACTAGGTAGGTAGGTAAGTATGTTTAAAAAAAATATTTCTATTATCTATATGTGCAAAGATACTACAAAAGTGTCAACAGGCGTAAATCATTTCCACACCAACCATACGCACAGCCTCACCATATAGTAATTCGAGAATATTGATGGTTAACAGTAACTGTATAACAAGTGTTTATATAACCTGCTTTACACAAGAGTTGCCGTTGTGTGCTTGTAGTGGGATTGGCCTTGCTGTAGCTGACAGGCTGCTGTCAGTGGACAGTGGTATCACGGTGTGTTTGGGCTGTCGCAATGAGGCACGGGCAAAGGCTGCCCGTGGACAGCTGCTGGAGCAACACCCTACAAGCAGAGTCGACATTCTACTGGTTGACGTCAGCAAGCTAGCATCTGTACATGCAGCAGCTCAAGAACTCAGGACCAGGTGACACAATTACATTATTCAGAAAGAACTTAACATGAATAAGTAATTAGACAAAAGCTAGCAGTTTTAGCTACGAAGAAGTGACGGAAAGAAAGTAACACATTTTACACTAGCAAGAGATTAAAAAGTTAATTGGTAATTGTGGCAACTGTAAATTCTTTGTGACTATCAAAAATAATATGGTGAATCCAGTCAAATTTCTTTAATGACGTTTTATTATAATTACAAAGTCCCTAACAGACTAACAGAAAATCTAACAATGTAGGACATTTGTCGTTCTAGTATAGTCAGTAGTCAACTTGCTGTTCAGGTAACTTTTGTTCCAGATTGAAGGATGACCTGTGAGATGCCACCATGTATGTTTTATTTTGCTTGTGGTAATTTGCAGGTATGGCCATCTAGACTACTTGTTTATGAATGCTGGTATTCTGCCCGTCTCTACTGTCGACTGGAGCCACTTCTGGAAAACATTCTTTTCAACGTGAGTAGAATGTGTCATGATTTGACACATGATTTCACACATCGTGAATGATGTTCTAGAAAGAATAACAGTTGCACAGAGTCAATGTTTATAATCAATGCAAACTAATGACCTCGGTCGTTGGTGACATGTCATTAAGTGTTGTCTGGTTGTCACTACAGGAAGGTGGTGCACATGATCCATAGGATCCACACTGGTGACATGTCATTAAGTGTTGTCTGTTGTCACTACAGGAAAGTGGTACACATGATCCATAGGATCCACACTGGTGACATGTCATTAAGTGTTGTCTGTTATTACTACAGGAAAGTGGTACACATGATCCATAGGATCCACACTGGTGACATGTCATTAAGTGTTGTCTGTTGTCACTACAGGAAGGTGGTGCACATGATCCATAGGATCCACACTGGTGACATGTCATTAAGTGTTGTCTGTTGTCACTACAGGAAGGTGGTGCACATGATCCATAGGATCCACACTGGTGACTGGTGACATGTCATTAAGTGTTGTCTGTTGTCACTACAGGAAGGTGGTGCACATGATCCATAGGATCCACACTGGTGACATGTCATTCAGTGTTGTCTGGTTGTCACTACAGGAAGGTGGTACACATGATCCATAGGATCCACATTGGTGACATGTCATTCAGTGTTGTCTGGTTGTCACTACAGGAAGGTGGTGCACATGATCCATAGGATCCACACTGGTGACATGTCATTAAGTGTTGTCTGGTTGTCACTACAGGAAGGTGGTACACATGATCCATAGGATCCACACTGGGGACATGTCATTCAGTGTTGTCTGGTTGTCACTACATGAAGGTGGTGCACATGATCCATAGGATCCACACTGGTGACATGTCATTCAGTGATTTCTCTGGTTGTCACTACAGGAAGGTGGTGCACATGATCCATAGGATCCACACTGGTGACATGTCATTAAGTGATTTCTCTGGTTGTCACTACAGGAAGGTGGTGCACATGATCCATAGGATCCACACTGGTGACATGTCATTCAGTGATTTCTCTGGTTGTCACTACAGGAAGGTGGTGCACATGATCCATAGGATCCACACTGGTGACATGTCATTAAGTGTTGTCTGTTGTCACTACAGGAAGGTGGTGCACATGTTCCGCACTGGGGACGGCCTACTGATGCAAGTGAACGGTGCCACTGAGGACGGACTCAAAGAAATCTTTGCGACGAATGTCTTCGGACACTTTGTCTTGGTAAGCTGATTTTCACAATTTATCTAGTGCCATTCCTACTTGTACCTTGGATAGTTTGTACTTTTGAGTCCTTCCAACCTGTCGTCGTAAAACCTGTAGTAAAATTACGGTTTTGTTAGAATTGGCTGAATAAAAGCGTGGTTTTAAGAACAGACACACGTCTACTGGACAGAGAAAGAACACCGACTGTCTGCTACAGGTAACAGACAGGGTAGTCACTGTGGTGGTTCAGCTTTATCAGTGTACCACCTTGTCTGTGGGAGCTATCTGTGTTGTATGTGGGACACGCAAATGTGTTGTTTTGTTACCTGTACATGTGTTTATGTGACATGTCACTCATACCTGTGTTGTTTGTGTGGCACGTCACCTGTGCCTGTACCTGTGTTGGTCATGTGATGTGTTACCTGTACCTGTGTTGGTCATGTGACGTGACATGCCATGGTTGCCATCTGTACCTGTGTTGGTCATGTGACATGTCACCTGTACCTGTGATGGTCATGTGACATGTCACCTGTACCTGTGTTGGTCATGTGACTGTCACCTGTCCCTGTGTTGGTCATGTGACTGTCACCTGTACCTGTGTTGGTCATGTGACCTGTCACCTGTACCTGTGTTGGTCATGTGACCTGTCACCTGTCCCTGTGTTGGTCATGTGACTGTCACCTGTCCCTGTGCTGGTCATGTCACCTGTCCCTGTGCTGGTCATGTGACACCTGTGTGCAGGTGAGGGAGCTGGAGGGGGTCCTGGGAGGCAGCGGTGGCGACTCACAGATCATCTGGACGTCTTCACAGAATGCCAAGAAGGAAGCGTTTAGCCTGGACGACATACAGCATGAACACGGGTGGGTTGTGTCGGGTTTGAACACCTTAAATGTCATCTGGTTTCTCCTTAGTACTGCTAGATATCACAATCACACATCAGTTCAGACAAACCGATCAGCAATCAATTAAAATTTGTTTGTGGTCAGCCAGTCTATGAAGTTTGATCACACGGTAACTAATGAGACACATCAGTAGCAGTTGGTCTAAATGTGCAACATATCTGATGCGAAATGTATAATAATCATATAAAATTGGTTATAGATATCTTCATTGTACCTTCCAATAACAAAGTTTGCCAAAGTAATAGTAATGGTCTTTTCATGAAATGGGCTTTGGTTATTTATTGATCAGATGTGTGTGAACCCACCGGTTGTGACAAAAATCAATTAATTGGAACATTGACGTGACCACACCATTACAGACCTTCTTTCTCTCTCCCTGTTGCCCTAGTGTCTTATTATACTTATCTGTCCATATGAAGACTCTCTGATTTGTTCATTTTACGATGTCCATCAGATTACAATATCAGTCCTTGGAGAAGGTTCATCTTCTTATGTCTCTCATCGTACGACGACAATTTAAATATAGTTATATACGTTGTAGCCGTGAGCCGTACAGTTCCTCCAAGTACCTCCTTGATGTCATCAGCGTGGCCATCAACCAAACATTGAACAACAAGGTACTGTACTGGTCAAAACACACTGCTGATAGTTCATATATAACAATGTAGGTAAACTGATGAAACTGTGGGGCTGCACTTGGATGTCAAATTAATATAAGTTTACTTCCTGACACAGATATGAAATTAATCAACTTTCCCCATTTGGACTTACCTTTGCTAGCCTTCTTTGGGTATATAATATATACAGTAGTTACACTTAATTTAAGGTTGACTGGTAATCTAAGTGCAAAGTTTTCAAGTCTGGATTGACCAAATATAAACCCATATTAATTTAGAAATATTAAATTGACAGCAGCTATTCATAACTTCTGTTCATTAATGTATTAGTAATTACTGGTTGTTTTCATAAAGCATAAGACATCATTGTTAGAGAATAACAGTGTAATTTAAAATGTCTTTGTAATGTTTTCTTTTCGCAGGGAATCTACTCACACACAGCATGCCCAGGCTTAGTGATGACAAATTTGACGTACAAAATCATGCCATCTTGGTTCTGGACTGTCATGTTCCCACTGTTGTGGTTGGTGAGTAACCATTTGGTTCTAAACTGTCATGTTCCCACTGCTATGGTTGGTGAGTAACCATCTTGGTTCTAAACTGTCATGTTCCCACTGTTATGGTTGGTGAGTAACCATCTTGGTTTTAAACTGTCATGTTCCCACTGTTATGGTTGGTGAGTAACTGTCTTGGTTCTAAGCTGTCATGTTCCCACTGTTGTGGTTGGTGAGTAACCATCTTGGTTTTAAACTGTCATGTTCCCACTGTTGTGGTTGGTGAGTAACCGTCTTGGTTATAAACTGTCATGTTCCTACTGTTGTGGTTGGTGAGTAACCGTCTTGGTTCTAAACTGTCATGTTCCCACTGTTGTGGTTGGTGAGTAACCGTCTTGGTTTTAAACTGTCATGTTCCCACTGTTATGGTTGGTGAGTAACCGTCTTGGTTCTGGACTGTCATGTTCCCATTGTTATGGTTGGTGAGTAACCATCTTGGTTCTAAACTATCATGTTCCCACTGTTATGGTTGGTGAGTAACCATCTTGGTTTTAAACTGGCATGGTTCCAATATCATGGTTGGTGAGTAACCGTCTTGGTTCTAAACTGTCATGTTCCCACTGTTATAGTTGGTGAGTAACCATCCTGGTTCTAGACCGTCATGTTCCCATTGTTATGGTTGGTGAGTAACCATCCTAGTTCAAGACCATCATGTGTCCACTATTGTGGTAAGTGAATTGCACTCATGTGAATGAGCAGGTCCACCATGTTTATATCATTATGTACCTGGCAGTGATTGTATTACTGTCCATCCTGTGTTGTGTTGTAGCTGCGTGTCTTGGTGCCTGGCCTTACTGTGACCCCATTCAATGGCAGCGAGGCTCTGGTAAGCATGACAGTCATTAACTCGATAATCTGCCACCATACAGCTAACCTCACAGATGTGCAGAGAACTATAAATTACCCTGGGTAGATCACAGGATTATTACAACTCATGCCTTCAACACACATACACTGCACAGTATTATTATATATATATAGATGTAGTCTGATTTTTTTCTGATTGATAAAATACAATAGTAATAAGTTTAAATAAAACTAAAGAGGCCATGGTTATCTACACCAACTGGTAACATAACGAGTTGTGGCAGTGGGTAAATTTCAACAAATAGTGGACATGGGCAGATTCAAATATTAACTCAAATGCTATGGTTAGTGCACACATTACACGAGTAACTGTGCTCTATTTGTTCTACTACACATGGAAACTGTCACACAAGTTGCAGTTATTTAAGAGCAAGCATAACTACGTGTTCAATATTATAAATGTGTTGATTTGGACATGTGTTGAATTGACTTGAATTTGACATCTACATTTTCAGACATGTGACATTTGTGTTTGTTTCAGTTCTGGTTATCGCAACAGAAGCCGGCCTCCCTGGATCCTCACACCAAATTCCACAGTTGCATCTCAATCACAGGCAGCAGATACACTAAACATGTCAAGGTCAGTTAATCCAGGTCAAGTTCAATCACAGTGGTATCTTCAAGCAAGAAAGTGCTCTTATTTATAAAATTGCACAAATGGAATAAAAAGTTTCTTTAATTAATGGAGAGGATTGCCTGTCAATTTTGGACGTAAGACCCACCAAGGTGACAAGCACCTGACAGTGACCACCCTTAGTGCCACTGTGCCAGCATAGCAATGTCGGTTTGGTGACAATGTCCTAAAGTCTGAAACCTCATGACATTTTAAACGCAATATAAACTACTCAGTAGCTTTGAGCTGGAAACAACTAGCACTATAACGCGTGTGGCAGGCGTACACATGTACAAGGCTACCAGTACCAGTAACAGCATGATGTGTTTGTTGTAGATGAATATAGACGTAGACGTGGCACTGGAAGCATATCAGAAACTATCAAAGATGGAAGAAGAAATTAGATAACTAGGGAGACACTACGAATGTACAACTGGAGACAATCTAGGCTTATTTTGAACATTAACGTTATAATGATGTTGGTAGGTGAAAGAGGGCCACGTGGCTGACACAGGAATGGACCTGGAGGACGCAGGTCACTCCCTGTGGCACACACGCTTTAATAACAGAAATAATATTTATGCAAATAAATATATATATATATACATATATATATATTAACTTATTGTTTGTCTCATTTAGCATGCACTTTGCATAAAATAGTTTTGACAAAGGTTTAACAGGATTTACAGGACTGCAATGTTCATAATAAACTAACATAGTACTACAAAAAAATAACTACATATTTATCAATCACTGCAAGTCTGCAACTGAAGAAACACACTGAAGTGTATTTATTATTATGACATTAGTTACAATGAACACTTTTGTGTTTTTATAATTTAAAATGCCCTTTTCAGGTTCAATTAAATATATTTTATTTTTTGTTACCAATACCAGTCATTACAGTAAATTTGATCTCTTAAGATAATAAAATCAGCCGTCATTGTTTGAATGTAGCCCGTCAATCTGCTTGTAGTTATCTCAGCAGAGACATTTCGTACTTGAAGTTTGCCCACCACTGTTCTTGCCCTACGGCCACTGTGGCTCTCTGGAAATAAAACAAAAACTGTCAGTGAGAAATGTGACATATATAATCTCTGTTTGCCATGTAGGAATTTACATTTTCTCTTGTTTTCTATTTACTTTCTTATGGGTATTTTGCTCGATTTGGCAAGTGAAGTTCTTGTTGAAATGTCTAAATGAGGCGAGAGCACCATAGGAGCAGTGTCCCCTATACCACGGGCCATTAAACACTTCTTTGGTGATCATAATATATTTGGTACATCAATACAATTAAATGAAGTACAACTTCCCAACACCACTTCATTGTGAAAACTACTCGCCTCAACTGTAGCGATGATGGCTTGCAAGGCAATGTAATGCTGTTTTGTCTGTGATCTCAACTTCTCCACAAACAACAGCCGAGTGAGTAAGCTGACATACATCTTTAGCTCAGGCATTGTTCTACAGTCTGAAACAAGAGTTGGGTGTCGCCATACATCACATGTTAACACATCACAATTAACTTGTAAACAAATATGCAAAATATGTTCACAATGCGGGAATATCTGACCTAGAACCACTACAGTGATGTCATTTACCATTATCACTATTGTTGGTAAAGCTTACAGTGGCCACATGCATAATTTTGATGGTGACGGATATACTAGATCCATCCGTTAACTAGATACAATGTAACGTGCAATGGATTTTTCATGTCAAAGAAACATGATAACTTTGCTCATAATAAGAAATAACCAAATCACATGTTAAACATGCACATGGCATACTCGGGATTCTTACAACATTTAACAGATTCAAATTATTATATGGGGGCATCTGTGACATGTTACTAGATATGACAGCAACTTTGTACACACCTTCTAGCAGATGCGACATCTGCAGAACAAACGTGCTGTACACATCTGTGCACGTGTGCAGCAACTCGGTGCAAGCTTCGTACGCACATGTGCAAACGTTCTCGACCATTCCATCACTCATGCCTGTCCAGTCCACAGCCTCGCAACGGTTGTCTGTAGAACCCACGGTCTCAACTAACTCAGTGCTGCTACTGCTCTCAACCACTGTGGTTCTGTGACTCCCTTGACCACTACTCTCACGCTTGGAGCTGTCCGAGGGCAACATGTTGTCGACAAACACCAGCAGGTGGCGTATGAGTGTTGCGAGATGCTCCTGTGTGGTCTCGGAGAGGTTGCAGTCGACCTGGTGCTTGATGCGGTGAAGTTCGGCCACCAGCTCCAGTGCACTGACTGCCGTCTGAACAGCCACTGCTGGACGCATCTGGACAACACAAGCATTAAAACGTACCATTTTGTCACAAATTCATTCACTTTGGAGAATAGTTTGTGATGTGTACGGCATTTTGATCCATCAGCTATGAGCTTTGGTTGTATGCTTCACAAACTATGCTCCAAAGTAAGTGAATTTCAAATCAACCAAATCTTGGAGCCATGAATGACCAATATATCCCATAATAAAACTTATTGTTGCATCAATTTACCAGTTTTGTTGAAGATTGATTAATGCATGCTTCAGATCAATAAATCAAACAGTATTAGGTGTTTATGAGCTGCATGTTTAATTTATTGTCAATCCTATCTCTACCTTTCAATTGAATAATTTGTTACTTTAACCAAAGTGAGTTGAAAATCGTGCAGAAAAAGGCAAATGTCACTGTGTATATGTTACTGAACACTGCAGAGACTCACGAGGATGTCTTCTACGTTTCCCTCAATGACACTCCACAGCTGTCTCACAGAAGGCAACTGAAGCACAAAGTGTCGCGTAATCTGAAACAAACACGCGCAATGAACCTGATGCCTCTTAAATTCTTATGGCGAAAACAAGAAGTGATAAAATGTCTTAATTTAAGATAACCACGACAGGCAGCCCCGACTGGCTCTAGTATTCAATTAAAAAAATTCATGAGTATGAAAATGACATTTCAAAAATAGTTAAAAAACGATGTATGATCAATTCAATGGGGAAAAAAAGACATCGTTTGGAACTGTGCATTAAAAACCAGTCAATAAAATTAGCCATTAGAAACTACTATCAAGGCTATTACAACAGCGGTTTACAAGAGTAACCATAGTTTTGTAGGTTGCTCTTACCTGAGACAGAGTTCTAGCCCTCATCCAGTCACTCTCAGAAGACTGACTTAGACATATTCTGCCGTCTGTTACATCAGGGTCCATTGACTGATGTGCCTCGTCCAACTGCGGTGATGGTCCTAAACAACACCCCATGTGTAACATATAATGTTAGTCACTTTTTCCCATTCATTTTGTCGTCATCAGGAACCAGTCAATATATTAAAAACTACTTCAACATTCTCTTATGTTTAACCTACACTTTATTAAGTGATAAATAATTACACCACATAACATTTCCATAGCCATATATTTAAAACTTCTATATCACATCTGCTTTTAATATATAGCATCTAGTACTGCTAACCAAATTATTTCAGTTTTTTATTTAAGTTACTCTCCTCCATATTATTTCATAATATAAGTTATTTTAAAACATGACCTCCAAGGTGGTAATCCCAGTGGTCCTCAAACTAGGGGTCATAACCCCCTGGGAGGGTCATCTTATGATAATGCGTCATTTTATGTACACTAAAAAGGTACATTTTAACTTCTGATCTAAATAAATACAGAAACAATATAACAAGAATTTGTCATGCGCACCGAAAAACCACTGCTAGAGCTGAAACTGTCTACAAGTAGGACTGGTTGTCTACATGTCTGCCTACAATGTACATGTATTTACCAAACAGCGTAGAGAGCAGGAATGTGATGTAGTCTGCAGGTCTGAATGTTTCATTTTGGGAATCCTCTTTGTTTCTTACAAATCTACAACAGTGAGAACCAACACAGTTAAGCAAGGAGCTCGTGAAACTCTATGCTAACAGTATCGGCGTCAAATTGTACTTTTGTGAATTAACCATGAGACAGTGACTGAGTAACATGATTAACTGATCAAATCATTTCGCAGGCGTAATTCTGGATAAGTATGTCAGAATGCAGATTGTAAAGGTAACATGATATAATATCACAAGATGTGTTTGACCCATTTCAGTTGTCTGTTGTGAGGTAATTGTTTTCAGATTACCAGAATATAATACTATGGCGTCTAACTGAGCAACATTCCAAATAAAATTAGACTCCCCTCATATACAGACCCATCAATTTTTTCTAAGCCCATCACAAACATTTCAATGGAATACTTTTATTTTCCAAGGTGAAATGTAGTTCTTATAATAATTTTTTTTAACTGGTCACTGGTTTGTCAAAACGATCAAGTGTATAATCAATGGCTAATGTAAGAAACGTTTGGTCACTAGGTGACAGTACGTGTGACCCATCAAATCAGACAGCTGCCTTTGTTTCAAATAATTCACATCTAAAACTAGTCAAACAGCCCTGCAATAGTTTTTACATTTAATGTGTTGCAAATTTCTGTATTGTGAGATTTCTAAACATGCTATGATCACAGATTTTTTATGACATCACAGGCATCTTTTTCACAAAAACGAAACAGGATTTGATCATTCAGCACTTTTATATCCACGTTTCAATCAAATTGTTTTATAATCAAAATGAATAGCGATAACACAATATTGTACTTGATTAATTGGTTGGAAACACGTATCACCCAATCATAGAGACAATAAATGAATCAAAACAACACTGGTGAAACGTAGCACACAAAGTACTACTGGGTACTTTCACTACACGCATCACCTGTAGTGTAGTACTTCGAGAAGGTACTTCACAGCTGAGTCAACCAAGGCGTGACGCCGACATAGCTGAGTCAACTGCTTGAAATGCTGCCTCTCCAGTGTTGGAGAGTAGAAAACCAACTCGACCAACTGATTTTGCACATCTGGCTTCAACGTTGTCACAAACTGAGTTTCTGAAAATAATTTAAAACAATAAAACACACCACGATATAAGTTGGCACCAAGCTTGTCTGAAAAAAGTATGGAAAATCTTGCGGAACCATGATAATGGGTCCTACTGTGTCATGTGACCATGTTGACACATGATCATAACATGGCCAACATGTGACTGCCGTCCATAAAACTCGCAGGAAGGATTATACACCAGAAAAAACACATTTAGTTCACTGCTGCATATTTTTCTGTATGTGAAAATTGTCATCAAGTTGGAGTAATACTATATTAAACCAAGGTTCCTTATTACATAACTAATAAATTTCGACACACATCGACATTTTGGGAGTTACAGATTAAGTCTGCTTGCCATGCCATCTGGTGAGCAGTGACGACACAGTTCCTGACGAAGGCCATCAATGGCATCGAAACGTTGATGTGAGTCAACATTTATTAGTTCTGTATCATTGAATCTTGTTTTAATATATTTCTCTGCTCCTTGGCTGCTCCAATATTCATCTGCAATAAGTCATCAATAAATACACACCGAGTTATCTTTGCTGTGTTTCTTCCTGAAACTATTGAGTTTACTGGCGGTGTACATTTCAGTCAAGACAGCGGTGTCATGTCTTACCTAGCAAGGCCATCGTCTGCTGCTGAAGGGCGACAAGGAAAGGCTGGTGACCTTGGGAGCCGACCTTCTTCATCAAGGTCATCAAGACACTCATCAGAGCCTCATTCTGAGCACCGACCTTCAGCAGTGACCTTGGCAGTAACTCCAGCCACTGGGTCAGTGCTGTCCCGCTGAAAAGGTTGAAACAGCAAAATGCTTAATTATATTTCCAAATTAAACCCTACAGGATGCCCCCATGACAATGTATAATGTTATATGTGAATATTGGTGTTGTACCAGTGATATTATTGACATGACTTTCATGACCAGAAGTCACCCCTTTAGCCAGGATTGCTAACAGTATTAACAAGATGTTCACTAAATCAAATACACAGAATTTGAAATGTTCTAACTGTGTTCAGCATGAACACAGCCAGAACATTTCAAATTCTGTCAGAAAACACTTGTAAGCATATCGCAATATGCTGCTTTTGGACTGAGCATGGGTGCAGCCATTTTATTTTACAGACTGCATGGTTGCCAGGAGAGGTGGTAGTCAAAATACCAGTGACAGAACAGTTTAAAAGGAAACGATGGGATGTTATATAAAAAGTCTAACTTAAGAGTCTAAGTTATTAGTTGGTTTGTTGAAAAAGTGCAGACTTCCAAATTTGTTAGCGAATTTGCAGATACGTGCAGAATATTCAAAATTTCCGTAAAAACCAAAGCATGTAGTTTCACCTGTAATTAGATTAATCTACGTAAGACGTTTTATATCTCATTACATTAACTAACACCTATGAACATAAGTCAGCTAAATGATGACATCACACAGAAGGTGGTGTCTGACGAAATATTTGATGAGATGGGGCTGTGAGGTGAGGAGGTACCTGGTGAGGTGGGGCTGTGAGGTGAGGAGGTACCTGGTGAGGTGGGGCTGTGAGTTGAGGAGGTACCTGGTGAGATGGGGCTGTGAGGTGAGGAGGTACCTGGTGAGGTGGGGCTGTGAGGTGAGGAGGTACCTGGTGAGGTGGGGCTGTGAGTTGAGGAGGTACCTGGTGAGGTGGGCTGTGAGGTGAGGAGGTACCTGGTGAGATGGGGCTGTGAGGTGAGGAGGTACCTGGTGAGGTGGGGCTGTGAGGTGAGGAGGTACCTGGTGATGTGGGGCTGTGAGGTGAGGAGGTACCTGGTGAGGTGGGGCTATGAGGTGAGGAGGTACCTGGTGATGGAGGGCTGTGAAATGAGGAGGTACCTGGTGAGATGGGGCTGTGAGGTGAGGAGGTACCTGGTGAGGTGGGGCTGTGAGGTGAGGAGGTACGTGGTGAGATGGGGCTGTGAGTTAAGGAGGTACCTGGTGAGGTGGGGCTGTGAGGTGAGGAGGTCAGCCAGCAGGTGTAGGTGAGGCTTCGTGTGGGCTGCTGTAGTCGCCTCGTACTGCCTCAACACTGCCACCAACAGCTGCTCCTGCCAGTCTACAACCAGCAAACAAATTCTCTCACATATCTCACATCCTACTACAGCCTCAGTACAGTTCAGTTCAGTTCAGCGCAGCGCAGCGCAGCACAGCACAGCACAGCACAGCACAGCACAGTTCTGCCCAGCCCCGCCCTGCGCCCAGCTCAGTTCATCATCAAGTAACATTAAAAATGCATGATGACATTTCGGCATTGTGGCATTAACGTACATACAATACATGCATACACACACTTTCCTGCCGTGGTCATCTGCATGGTGGGCAGGGAACTTATCAGTTTTGTCAATCTGAAATCCCACATTTATTACTCAGTACGTCGTGGTTTGCTGATGCCACAATCACAGTTTTGCATTCAACCTGTGCCAAGGTTGGCCATTGCCAATAACCCTCATAATAATTATTTTATGTGAATACACTACTATTGGGGCACCACAACACCTTGACCAAACATTGCTGCATACACCTGTCACATGAAAACTCTTCTGAAACAACCATTTCAACAAACTATATGACAAATGTGACCCTTGGCCAGAGTCGTACCTTGTGACAGTGACAGTTTCAGCATCTTGCCGGCTGTGGTCAGCAGTGACTGGACATTGTCATGTGACTGCCGACGGGTGGTCAGTTGCAAGACGACGTAGTCCAGTATGACCTCTGTCCAGCCGGCCTTCGTGAGCCTCCCGCGGTGGTCAACCAGGAAGTGGCTCATGACCTCGCACAGGGCAAGGTTCAGCGAGACCACGCACGCCTGCAATGTATGAACATTGTTCACACGGGAGGAGGTACTACATGTGAACGTTATTCACATAGTGATATCTGCAATGCTCACATTGAGTTAGCTACAAGACGTGAACAATATTCAGCGAGTGGTGTTCAAAATGTTCACAACAAGACAACACACACCTGTAACACAGTGTTCACACACACTGGTATTCAGGGAGACAATACATGTGTGAAACATGAACAATATTCACACACCTATCCCCACTAGCACATAACACTTGGATCTAACAGGGCTTTATGCAGGACCAAATTATTGCGAGTCACACATGTTTTGGTGGACACATGGATGTTAACTGTTAAGCCAGTTTATGAACTTTCAAATGTGCCTGATGATCTTAAATGGGCTACAAACACACATGACACCATTTACACTCACTTTCAAGGCATAACTAACAATATCTATGGTTTTGGAAGACTTCTTTTTGCTCCTTCACTTTTTTACCCGTCCACCACCTGTCCACCCATATTTCTACCCATCCATATTTGATTTTATCCGTCCAAATTTGGACGGGAAGACGGTCTATACATAAAGCTTTGCTTGGATAGCAATTCCGAGTAGATAACACCAAGTAAACCAAAGGTCTAGCACAGTCACTTAGACATACAGAGAACAGGCATCGAGGGACTGACAGAGACTACAGGAGCAACAGAGACTGGTAGAGACAGTGAAAAGAGACAGAAAGGCCAAGATAACCAGTGGAAACTGAGAGACTATCAAGAGACGATAGTGATTATGTGGAGAAGTCTCACAAGGGAAGGAGTGACCACGTGGCCTGGCCCCTCGTCCTACACGTGACAAAGGAGGAAGAAGAATGTGGTTAGATCTCTTTGGATCAAGCACTATAAAGGTTCAATCTTATACTCTTTTTTATTTTAGTTACAACTTATTTCAACCACTGTGCACTCCACAAAATCTCAATGCATCCATTCCACTCGCATGAAACTCTCCACTCTCCACTCTCCAGTCGGGATTTTAAATGCTCAGGAAGAATCATCTACTGTCCTTGTTTTAAAGCATCACACCGCATGAATGTACACCCCGCGAGGCATCTACCTTTGGCTGTTTGGCCGCCTTCTTCCTGCCTTGTTGTCTGACTTCATGGACACTGTAGGGGAAGTGTAGCATGAAGTAGTGGACAAAGTCCTTTAGGTACTTGTCTCTCACCCAGTCCACCTACACACGTCACAACACACAGAGTTAATGGTGTACAAAGTCCTTGAGGTACTTGTCTCTCACCCAGTCCACCTACACATGTCACAACACACACAGTTAATGGTGTACAAAGTCCTTGAGGTACTTGTCTCTCACCCAGTCCACCTACACACGTCACAACACACACAGTTAATGGTGTACAAAGTCCTTGAGGTACTTGTCTCTCACCCAGTCCACCTACACATGTCACAACACACACAGTTAATGGTGTACAAAGTCCTTGAGGTACTTGTCTCTCACCCAGTCCACCTACACACATCACAACACACACAGTTAATGGTGTACAAAGTCCTTTAGGTACTTGTCTCTCACCCAGTCCACCTACACATGTCACAACACACACAGTTAATGGTGTACAAAGTCCTTCAAGTACTTGTCTCTCACCCAGTCCACCTACACATGTCACAACACACACAGTTAATGGTGTACAAAGTCCTTTAGGTACTTGTCTCTCACCCAGTCCACCTACACATGTCACAACACACAGAGTTAATGGTGGACAAAGTCCTTCAAGTACTTGTCTCTCACCCAGTCCACCTACACATGTCACAACACACACAGTTAATGGTGTACAAAGTCCTTCAAGTACTTGTCTCTCACCCAGTCCACCTACACATGTCACAACACACACAGTTAATGGTGTACAAAGTCCTTTAGGTACTTGTCTCTCACCCAGTCCACCTACACATGTCACAACACACAGAGTTAATGGTGGACAAAGTCCTTCAAGTACTTGTCTCTCACCCAGTCCACCTACACATGTCACAACACACACAGTTAATGGTGTACAAAGTCCTTCAAGTACTTGTCTCTCACCCAGTCCACCTACACATGTCACAACACACACAGTTAATGGTGTACAAAGTCCTTTAGGTACTTGTCTCTCACCCAGTCCACCTACACATGTCACAACACACAGAGTTAATGGTGGACAAAGTCCTTCAAGTACTTGTTTCTCACCCAATCCACCTACACATGTCACAACAAACAGAGTTAATGGTGCACAAAGTCCTTCAATTACTTGTCTCTCACCCAGTCCACCTACACATGTCACAACACACACAGTTAATGGTGGACAAAGTCCTTCAAGTACTTGTCTCTCACCCAGTCCACCTACACATGTCACAACACACACAGTTAATGGTGTACAAAGTCCTTCAAGTACTTGTCTCTCAACCAGTCCACCTACACACGTCACAACACATGTTAAATGTGTACAAAGTCCTCTACACATTTCTCCATCACCCAACTAATATACACATGAAATGTGCACAAATCAATCAATGGACATTTCCACTGTAAGACTTCAGATAACTGCCACAGTTATTATATGAGGACCTGTCTTTGCCGTCTCTAACCTCTAGCATAAACGTAAGGAGAATTAATCAAAAAGCTGCAACAAATAACACATGCTGAACTAGGAACCTGTTTGAACATTCTACTCGACACCAGAAGGGAAAACGAATACTTTCACATATTTAGTAGTATGTAAAAGTAGTCTACATGAAAAATGAAAGTGAAAGTAGCCAAACACAAATGACTTACAGTGCTGTCGGTGCTGCTGACTGAGTCAGCTTGCAGCACACACTGTAGCAGCAGCTGCAGTACACCAAGCACGCTGGCCAGGGTCGACACAGCATCCACACTCAAGGTGCTGTCTGAAACACAACGCCATCATTACAGAAACAACTTAGGTATCTGAGGAATATTTCACAACAATTCTTTACAAATATTGTAACATTTGCTAAATATTTGTAAATGAACTTGTGCATTTTGAATGTCGGATGCCACAGGAGAGTGTCATGTCAATGACTGGTGACACTAGTGCATTACCTTACGTGTCAGTGACAGATGTCAGAGAAGCATTACCTGACAGTGTCATGTCAGTGACAGATGTCAGAGAAGCATTACCTAACAGTGTCATGTCAGTGACACATGTCACATGAACATTACCTGACAGTGTCATGTCAGTGACAGATGTCAGAGAAGCATTACCTGACAGTGTCATGTCAGTGACACATGTCACATGAACATTACCTGACAGTGTCATGTCAGTGACAGATGTCAGGAGTGCTACCTAACAGTGTCGTGTCAGTGACATATGTCACACGATCATTACCTGACAGTGTCATGTCAGTGACAGATGTCAGAGGAGTGCTACCTGACAGTGTCATGTCAGTGACATATGTCAGAGGAGCATTACCTGACAGTGTCATGTCAGTGACATGTCACACGATTATTACCTGATAGTGTCATGTCTGTGTCAGATGTCAAAGGAGTGCTACCTGACAGTGTCATGTCAGTGACATATGTCAGAGGAGCATTACCTGACAGTGTCATGTCAGTGACATGTCACACGATCATTACCTGACAGTGTCATGTCAGTGACAGATGTCAGAGGAGTGCTACCTGACAGTGTCATGTCAGTGACATATGTCAGAGGAGCATTACCTGACAGTGTCATGTCATTGACATATGTCACACAATCATTACCTGACAGTGTCATGTCGTGCAGGTCTGGTGAGACCTCCACCCAGCACTGCAGTAGCAACGGCACCAGTGTGTCGAAGAAGGACCGCAGTCTCTCTCGCGATGACAACACGTCTGTCTCTCTCACGGACGACTGACTGCTGCAACACAAACACTCCACAGCTGAGCCACACAGGACAGACGTCACGTTTAACTGTTAATCTTGTTACCTATGTTACCTATTGTTATTGGAGCCCAATGATCTCATAGTTCTGTGACAGTTTGTAGCAGTTCATTATGTGGCTCTATGTTGGAGGTCATCAAGCTGGGTCCATTTGCACTCTACACATTGGTTTACTGATAGAGATCACCATTACAGGAGTCCACAACATAACTCTGTGGGAACATTACACGTTCTCTGGTACAAAACAGAAAAGACATGGAAATCAAAGAATCCTCATCTTGATCGACAGTCAGATCCCTCAATCATTGTATCGCTACCGTTGTCTGAGGTGATGATGAAAGAAAGTATTCTTGCCTAATGTACTAGTATGGATAAGCTGACACATTACAACTGTTTTGGAGCACAGACAGAAAATGTTGACACAAACATAATTGAGTACAAAAATACTCACCTACTTATATTAGTATACAGATTACAGAGTACACAATATTCTGACCACTAAACTGGACACTACTAGAAAACAAGAGTGCTGCGTGTCACCTACCTTAGTTTGAATGCTGTGCCTATATTTGCAGAGACTGCGAGACTGCCAAAGGGTTGGAAGTGACGCATCGTGTTGCAGTCGATGACACTGGAGTGATGTGTCCGTCTGTCTGTCTCCACCATCTGGTTGTCAACCATGGCTCGGAGGAACCGATGCAGTCGGTCAAGAACCTTACTGCGCCATTTATGACTGGACAGTCGACTGTTTGGGTTGACCAGCAGTGCCCGCGTCTGACCGGCCTGGCTAGACTGACCCTGCCGCGATATCTGCTCGATGAAGTTCAGCAGGAGTTGGTTGGTGGCGGAGGTCACGAGGGCGGGGTAGAACTGTAGGCAGAGGTCAAGGACGGCGAGGGAATCGACTTGGACGTCGTCACAGATGTGTGTCATGGCACAGCACAGGTGGGCGGTGACGAGAGGGAAGAAAGGACGGATCTGTGTCGGTGACACGAGCGGGAAGACGAGACGGAGGAGACGATGGATGCCGACCCGGACCGACGCGTCCTTGTCGATGAACATGTGGGAGAGACAGGAGACCAGGGGGGAGAGGTGGGTGTGGATGAGGTCAGGGTGGGCCGACAGCAACTCGTGTAGCCCCGTCAGCGCGTCCTGTCTCATGCTGGCGTTGTAGTGCGAGCACCGACTGAACAGGTCCTGCGAACACAGCACCGACAAAACATACACCACAGGGTTAAAGTTCACATTCTCCCTGATGTGTCATGAATGTAATTAATGTCATGACGATTATAAATCACTGATATATTGTTACATGAAAAAATACAGGTGAAAACCATATCTAAACTACAGGGCCCAGTTTCATGGAGCGTACTTAAGACGTCGTAGCGGGTGATAACGCGTCGTAAGCCTAAAACATTGTAAAGTTACACTAGTTGCGTTTCACGAGTCTGCTCCATAATTGCACTTAGCTGCACCATGTATTTAGTAGGCGTAATGTTACGCTGGTTGAAATATTTACGGTATGCTCCCGAAGTTTAAATATGTACGGTATGCTCCGGACACGCCCATTCTCAACAAAAATATATTTAATGTTTACACTGGATATCCTTTACATTCATCATAGCTTCCTATTTGCTATGCGAACAACAAAGGCGGCAGCTAGAAAGAAAAAGGTTGTTCATACACAGCACAAATTCAGGGATTCCCCACCGCGACCTATGTCAGTGCTACGACCATTTAGTGGCGCGAATGCTAAATTGGTCTCATGAAACCGGCCACAAGCTGCATTGACTATTCGCTGTTAGCTGCGACCAGTAGACCGCGTAATTGCGCGTAAAGTTACACGGCTTCATGAAACTGGGCCCAGGTATACTGTCATGTGAGAATTTGCTAGATGTATACTAATGAGAACATTAACTCTCATTGTCTATCTAGTAGCAGGCATGTTTGCAAATGGTGTAATAATCGATCCATTTTGCAGAAATATATTTTTGTACAAATTATTCTATATTCCAAACGTAAATAAATGAGCAATTTTTTTTAACAATCCCTCCGCTGTAGTTTTATTATATTTTGTGGAGCTAACGTTATACAGCATATGTGAAATTATATAAATCAAAAGTCTAAGATATGAACCCGAGATGACGTCTTACCGCAATATTCAACTTGCGTTTTGTTGTTGGCTGTAAGTTTGTTGTCCTTGAGACTTTTTCTCGAATCTGAATGCTGCGTGTTTTAAAAAACGTGTCGGTGACATTGTCAGCTTTTGCCAGCTTCTTTCCAACTTTCAGTTTCACTTTCTGGAAGTCTTTGAACTGCTGTTTCTTCTTCTTACTTTTTGCCATTGCAGTTTTCTATGCAGACACCGAGGTACTCTACAACAACTAGAAATAACAAAATGCAGTAATGAACCAGAACTCAATTAAGTTTTTAATAATAAAATAAATATGGTCCAGTTTATTGCAATAATTGCTACAATCATACAGTTAACCGATTAGCACTCAAGTCGGGCATTAATGGTCACCCTGAATCTCCTCAGGTTGGCCATAGCCGGCCAGCGAATACAGCTCGGCGTTTGAATTTGGTTTACGAGGTTGCATCTAGTGATTAAGGGATGCTATAAATTATAAATGCACCACCTACATAGACTTATAACATTAAATGGTGGCTATTTTGGATACTTCCGTTCTCAAAAATATTTACCCATTTTCGAAAATTTAACAGCAATAGTTTTGTTTTTTGACATTTAAAAATGTCCTCCAGCCATACAGCTAAAATGTGTAACATATACCACCAGTGTGTAGATAATGTAATGTTCTTTTAAATAAACCCAACATGTAGCAGTAAAAAGCCAAGCATAAAAAAGTTACACCACAACAAAGTATTTCTTTTACAAAAAGTTTCAAAATGTCTTGGCGTGAACAACAAAATTGTCAACATATTTTAAAGGAACAACAACAGTTTTTACACCACTGTGTTGGTACTTTTATTATCTACAACATGCATACAACATGCAATTGCGACAATTTATAATGTTATGTTCCATCTTGTATATTATGCTAAATCTTTTAACGTTTCTTCTTGTTTGGAGGGTGTCCCACTGTAGGTCTTTAAAGGTGAAATGAACATAAAAATTATAATTAAACCAAGTAAATAACATACTAATATGATACTATTTATACAGGTTTAATCCCTGACAACCTTTGTAGTTTATATATACACGCAGTTTACCGTCTAAAAATCAGCCCATCTGATCGATTTCCGAGTGAAATCCCGAAGTGAATAGTGTCAGTGGCTGCCGCTTGGAAAGTACTGATGACGTAATATGTACCATAGAAAATTTAGCCATATCACTGACACTGGCAACATGGGCGACATGGAGTTAGAATCTGGCAAGTCAGATTTGGACAGTTATGCGGCACTGTAAGAACTTGTTGGTAGGTGAAAGCATACAGTGATGTACCACTGGCTTCAGTAGTCACAAAAAACAAGCAGGAAAGCCGTCATTGAGCAACGGAGAGGGTGAGTTATCAGGGGCCGCTGCCGTTGGTGGACTACTGTACGAAGACCCAAACATTTCTACGGTGGAACAAAACATCGAAGTGGATAGTGTCGATGAAACACCAGGATGGTTGGTAGTACATTGTATGCGCATTTATGACTGTATTAATTGGTGTGATAACAATATTACATTTTCAAAGACAGAAAAGTAATAGTAGTTTTATTAATACCAACGGTATCGTATTGCCACGGAATTTCGCTATGGTAATGCACAAACTTCAGATTTTATTTCTTCCATTCAGTAATAATAATCCTGTCGTCGATTATTCTATTACTGTTGAGTTTCACGTCTAGGTCAGCCAGGCAAAAGTAACGACGCAGAAAATACTTTTAGGCTTGGAGTTTAGATGACATGTGTCGATCACTAAAAGTGTCAATGCAATTTGGACGATGTCTGTATTGACTGTAAATGTGTTTGGACTGGTTATGCCTGGATGGAATACCAGTATACAAGTGAACTTAATAATAATAAATAGAAATACTCAATTTGATTATCAAGCCCTAATAATATATAATGCGTTTGTAGATATCAAATATTAATGTTACAATAAACTCTTCAATGATGGTTGAATCGAACGACGACATGAACATGAAATGGTCCTTGACCTGAGCCTGAGGCTAATCATCGACAAACATGCGCTCCCTAAAAATTAAATAATAAACTGATTTTTCAGTTGGACATTATAATTCAACCATTCGTAAATAGGGCACTTACGCAGAATTTGGACCAACCTCAATTGTGCCATTATAACTTTATATTTGCCAACATATGATATATATTATTGCCACCATTTGTGTTAGAATCGGAACGCCTTATCTCCCAGTTCCGCCGTTTCTGGTGGAAAGGCAAGCTTCGCCTTTCAAAGCCCCGCCCTTTCCTTCGTTTCTATCTCCCGAGATTCGCTTAATAATTGTTGGGATTAGTGTTGATTTCTTCAAACGTTGTCGACTTGGCTTAAAACAAACAAACTGGTAAACAGCTGGATCTGTGACGAAACACGAACTGTCAAAATAATCTTGGCATAACGCCATAAGCGAGAACACCGAGCCGGTGTCCAGTTGACTCGACCGACTTGTTTGATCCACTGCCTTCGTCGCCTTGGCTCTTTCTCTATCGACGGAAAACTAAAGTCAGTAAAGAAACTCTTTCCGGAATTTTATTCGATGAAGAAGAACACCGCAAGACACCATACACGCCATTGAAATCCACAACCTGCTGCTAGCGTCTTTGGTACATATGACGTCACACTCACGGAAACACCCGAAGGCAAAATTTCATAGGCGATGTGAGAGGAAGTATTCTTATTTGCATGATTTTAGAAAAAAAAAATTGTTTTCAATCATTCATACTACACGGTTATATTATGTTATATATATTCTATTAACCACAGCCTTTAATCTAGCATGTTCATGTCACCTTTAAGAAGTTGTGTTACTGTTCCTCACTCTCTAGAATAGACTTATGAACAAAATCTGGCAGCTTGTCTTTGGGATTTTTATAAGTTTATAATACTTGTTATGCAGTTTGGACCCCATGATGCTGACACATATTTAAGTGTTGAGCAGAGAAGGGTTGTGTAGGCTAGACTTAATGTGGGTTGGGGATTTATTATAATTTCTCCTAATGACATCTGATTAACCCAAGTCCCAAAGTAAATGGTTCTGGAAATGCTTTTGTACCCGAGGCTTGTGAAGCAAGAGATCCTAGTGATAAATCTCTCCCTAGATGTGTACTTGATGGAGATTGCCTATAAGACTACGCCCGGCCTGCCCTAACAAAATGCTTAAACGCAATATTTTAGTTTTACGTCATATTATTCTGGTACAAAGATGTGGAATGACAGAATTCACATGATTGACTGATCAATGTCAATGATCATTCATAGCATGAATGATCATTGACATGAATCATACTGGCATCTGAGTGAGGTGTACTGTTTGTAAAAATTGCACTTATAACTCGAAATCAAATGCGCAATATACCCGAGGCGGACATAAATATGGACCGGCATTTATGCATAATTCGGACCCACCTCAATTTTGCCATTATAACTGTATCTTTGCCAACATTTGATACTTGACTTTGTTAATTTAATCATTAAAATCATCTTGCGCATATGTATGTTGTATAAACAGCGCGTCTTAGCAGACTTTTGAGGTGGAAAAGACGATGCTTCGGAAAAGACAGTGGGGTCGGTATAAACAAACTGGTTATCGTTCATTCCATGTGCACGACGCAGTAACACATGCACAGCTGCGCTTGCGACTGGCACAAATCGGAGCGCTATTTGGGTCTCAAAATGCAATATTTGTGAAACATAAAATGATAAATATATCCGTAAATATATACCTGGCCCCTGCCCTGGGAATGCTGATTGATCATGTATAAGATTAGATTTAGAGTTTGGGTAATCTTATACTTAACTGGCCTAAATTATTACGGCCATTTAAAACCGTTTTTTTCACCTTATATCGATGTGTATGTGTTCGCTATGGGATTCTACATCACTTCCGGTACAAAGAAGTCAGATTAAATTTTTTATTTGTGTTTTAGAGCAATTTAAACACGCCGAATCGAGGTAAACAACGCGATGTCACCGCTGGAAATATGGCGCGAGCTGTAGGCGCCTCCCAGAGGCATCAGAACCGCGGAGGCGATTTCTTTCGATTGCGGACATGTACACGGCACTAAGAAGAAATACTTTATTCTTTGTAATGATGAATTACATTTTATTTATTTTTAAAAAACTTTAAAAGTTTATTTTGAACCTCTCATAGGCACCAGAACCGCGGAGGCGATTTCTTTCGAGTGCAGACATGTCCACGGCACTAAGAAGAAATACTTTATTCTTTGTAATGATGAATTAAATTTTATTTATTTTTAAAAAACTTTAAAAGTTTATTTTGAACCTCTCATAGGCACCAGAACCGCGGAGGCGATTTCTTTCGAGTGCAGACATGTCCACGGCACTAAGAAGAAATACTTTATTCTTTGTAATGATGAATTAATTGTTTATTATTTTAAAAAAAAACTTTAAAAAAGTTTATTTTGAACTTCTCATAGGCACCAGAACCGCGTAGGCGATTTCTTTCGATTGCAGACATGTCCACGGCCCTAAGAAGAAATCCTTTATTCTTTGTAATGATGAATTTTTTTTTATAAAGTTTAAATAAAAAAAGAATTACTGTATGCAATGCACACACAATGCGTCTGATTTTAATGTTTCATTAGAAATATTACCGAATTTGTAGTATAGTATTCTTAGCAATGACATGTAACTGAAATTGCTGTACTTGACTGTATTAATGAAAAAAATATCACACTATAATATTATAGACATCAAAAGAACCATTAGTCTTACAAATAATGCTGTGACAAGTTCCTAGCTGGTGGCCTTTGGCCATGCCAAAGAAAATGTCATAATTTATCTGTAAATGAAGGTGATTTGTATGCTACAAGAATGCATGTAGCTAAAATGAAAATAAATGCTGTTAAATGCATATAATAATAATTATTAGCAAGTGACCACAATTAATTGCGACCAAACATGTCTGGAATAAAAATGGGAATTCATGTTTTAAATGCATGTCATAATTATTAGCAAGTCAGATTGTTTACATACGAAAATAATTGTTTGCATTTAAAAAAGAGACGTGTGTATTAACTGAAATTGGTTATGCGTAAAGATATTTTGTTACTGTTTGGAATAATTAAACTTATGTTCGTGGGGACGATTTGTACGTTTTACTTTTTTAGGTAAAGATTTAAAGTACAGATCAGACATGGGGGACATGGGGTCACATACATTTGTATTTGTATTTGAAAGTATTTAAATACTTTTTTTAAAGTATTTGTATTTGACATTTAGGAATTGAAAGTATTTGTATTTGTATTTAAATACTTTCCTAAAGTATTTGATATTTCAAATACTTTTCAAATACTTTGGGTATATATTTGGGTCAGTTCTTTCTTCCACTGTGTTTATGTAAGTTACTGCTATGGTAAATTAGCCAATGTGATATCAGTGACAGTCAGGGACTAAGAACTTAATTACACAGCTTAGCACATATGGGCACCAGTAAACCCTGGGCACCAGCTAGCTAGCCAATTCCCTTTGTGTGATAGGGGAAGAAGCCTGGCTTGGTTTATCAAGCCCTTTGTTCAAGCCAGGTATCCCCAATTAAATAAGCCACAGTGGACTTTGTTCAAACATCACTGAGCCCAGTGTGCAGGGCAGCCTAATTGATACAGATGATAAATGGAGAACCCAATTCAAGTCAGATCTTGTTAAAGGAACATGCAACCCAAAAAGTAAAAATTGCTTAAACCATTAAACAATGTTCATTGAATCATATCCCATATTTTGTTATTTTTTTCTGAAATGATTTGTTAACTTTTAAGGATAATTAGTGAACCTCCCTGGAGGCTGACATTTTGGACATTTCGGCTGTGGTCGTGTGACGTCACAGATCCACCACCACTAGCGCCTCGGGTGGGCAAAACAAAACGAATTTTTCACGTACCCACTGAGTCTGAGATATATTCATCCATTTAATTAGTTACAGAGCGTTAGTTATAAAAAAAACGCCGTCCCTTATAATATAAACATTCATAAAGAATAGGATAAAGAATAATGATGCTCAAGTAGAGACTAAAACAAAGGAAATCGCGCAATCCATTTTGGACTTGGTTGGTTCGACGGAGCTTAATAACTTTTATTATCGCCCACTTTCATATGTAAACAAATCGTTTATCCAACTAATTATTCCAGTCGACCGTCGCGCAATGAATATTTTACTAATCATTGATTTTTATTATAATAAAGGAAATGCATTGAATGATATTCTAGTACCCCATATATAGCATTTGCATACATTAAGTTCGTCCCTTTAGCGAGACCCTTCTTCGCGTGCAACACCGACCCTTCGCTTCGGCCCCGAACTTTTCGTTCTGTGCACAAATTCAGTGGGGACAGTAGCTTCGTTCAACATTCGTCTTTCACCCAATCCCGGCAACCTGTGTTCCACATCAACGGTGACATGGTCCTGGCAAACCATTTTCCGGTTGAAATTGAATGTTTCCACTGTATGACTCGTACCTATATTGTGGAGCCATTTGCTCGCCAACTTGCCCTTCGACGGCGGGCTTCGTAGATAATTTATTGGCATTTGGACAAATCGTTTTCCTTTCACGGACCCTTCTCCTGCCTTCTTTTGACATCCGCATGCTTGATATTCAAGCATTTCATTATCACAAGACTCATAAAACAACTCGATTCATGTCGCTATGCTAGTGTTTACATATTACGCTACGCCTATATCGCTGAGGTGGTGGACCGGCTACGTCACACTCACGCATTCTCTCGCGTTAATCTTCGTGAGTTCCCCGTGAAATGGGCAACAATGGCAGCGCCCATGGTCAGTGAAAATGCACGTTTCAAGATTAATTTTATGATGTATAACATTCTTACAAAATTAAACAAAAAATACATGTGTTACAATATTCTATCATGAATGTTATGTGGGAATTGGGGGGATTTTAACGCATTTTCAATACTATGGTTGCATGTTCCTTTAAGTGATCCTCAGTGAATGAATGGAAAGCTTGGCTGTGGGTTCTGTCCACATTGCCATGATTGTGTGAAAAGGGTGTGGATGAATGATTAAAAGGAGCATTCAATTAGCTTGCAGCAGGACTTTGCACTATCCCATATAAGTACTAACTTCCACCATCCTGGGTGATATAACTGACAATTTTAGAAGTATACACTGGGCAGATAGATACTAGACCATTGAATGTAACCAGACAACTTAGACAATAGCAATAAACTAGATGAACTGCTTCATATATCGTTTTGTTTCTTTTACCTATATAGTAATATATCCTGAAAATGAAAAGTATTTGAAATACTTTTCAAAAGTATTTGTATTTAAATACATTTGCATTTAAAAGTATTTGTATTTGTATTTGAATCCCTCAAAAGTATTTGTATTTAAATACATTTCAATGCATTTGACCCCATGTCTGATGGGCTGGCCATTGTTGTTGAAACCGCCAGCTGTCGCGGGTTTAGTCGCACATCTACCGCACAGACGTCTCGGATAAAAATTCCCCCAGTCCACGGCAGTTTTTGGCGACAGCGTCAGTTGCCTAGTGACGTGTAACGGAATTTCCGTAGCCCACGAAAACAGAAACCAAACCAGTTTCCCTAGGGGAACCTTGCTCTTAAAAAAGGAGCCTTCTCGTATGCTGTGTCTCTGGTGACATTGACGACATTTCCACCGTCATCCGTCCTGGGTATCTTGTTGTGCGATGAAACTGCACGGAACTGCGCAAAGAGGGCGGTCAAATTATTTTTCAACCTCGTGCAACAAGCCAGTCAATCTGTGGACGTACGTCGTCGTCAAGCATCAGAGGCAACTGGAACGGCCCGAGTATCTGTTGCGCAACAGGGGGGTGACACAGCATGTTATGTAGTGATGTATTTTATATAATTATATAATCACTACCAGGTATAACACACACACACACACACACACACACACACACACACACACACACACACACACACACACACACACACACACACACACACACACACACACACACACACACTCATTCACTGACATTTTTTGCATCGCTGGATTCACTGCATAATTACAATGTTTGAGTTCTCCCGAGTCTGCTCCCTTTCTGGCATCACCTACTTAACAACTAGATCAGCACATTAAACTTGAACTTGACATTTTATTTGGCATATATACAACACAATACAACAGACACAGAACATATGTTAATAATGAATGCCAGGACGCCAGTAATAACTAAACAAGTTGATGCAACTGGAAGCCCTTTAGAATTACAAAATACTGTCTACCTCTAATAGAACATGGTGTACATAATAATAATTTAATTAATAACAAGATAATAATAATACTAAGAAAAGAGTAATACTAATCTAATGATACTACTTATACTATAAAACATTTTATTACTATACATAATCTAATTTAATAAAGTTGACGTGAGAAATTATACAATTATTAATTAATACTGTTCATTAAGCAAGAATAACAATTTCTTAATAGGCAAATATCTGAATACGACTTTATAATAATTTGTTTGAGATTGTGCCTTTTATTTAGTGACAGGTGCAGTACATTATACAGGTGCAATAGTATGGTATGAAGTTTATAAAACAATCCCTGTTTTTTTATTTTTGTTCTTATGAAACATAAATGAATAGTATTGCTTTGTCTGGTTACATGTCATTGCTAAGAATACTATACTACAAATTCGGTATTATTTTTAATGAAACATTAAAATCAGACGTATTGTGTGTGCATTGCATACAGTAATTCCTTTTTATTTAAACTTTATAAAAAAACATTATTTGATCATTACAAACAATAAAGGATTTCGTCTTAGGGCCGTGGACATGTCTGCAATCGAAAGAAATCGCCTACGCGGTTCTGGTGCCTATGAGAAGTTCAAAATAAACTTTTTAAAGGTTTTTAAAAAATTATAAAAATTTAATTCATCTTTACAAAGAATA
>OZ024854.1:25635600-25638100 GCA_964017155.1 Oasisia sp. SBJ-2009
AACGTGAGTAGACCAGGGTGATTACTTGATAACTCACATACACATAAAGTATACACCCACAAGGAAACGCCGTCCTGATTCTGTACACGCTCTATCTTCTTGCCATTTTTCTAACAGTCGTTCTCACAGCTTCCCTTGATGTCGTCGTCGTCGTCGTCGTCGTCGTCGTCGTCGTCGTCGTCGTCGTCGTCGTCGACGTCGTCGTTGTTGTTGTTGTTGCGTTTCTGCCAGTGACGCCGTCTCCAGACAATTTTTGTCTCCACCCTGTACGTTCTGCAAACATTCCTCCAGATTGTACGCACGCCCATACCCCGTAGCAAGTCATCGAATATACACCAAACCGTTCTGTTGCTTGGTTGTCTTCACTTGCACCCTTAATTCTGTTTCGGTTGTGCAAATAACAACACTTCTCTCTTACCCAAACACAATCTTAGTCCTTGCCTTTTAGACGTCTTGTTATATTCCTTCAACCTTTCGCATGGTTCATATTTATTCTCTGTTATTTTGGACGTATGATCCGCATTAATCATCTTCATAAGAACATTCTTTGTGCATATCGTCATTCCATCTTTCACACCGGAATTAAATAATAATTAATGTCGCAGTAGTGTTATAGTTCGATGAGTGATTGTTCTCTTGGAGGTCGTTGTTACTTATGCTTTTGTTACATACACACAATACACACACACGCACTCGCACGCGCACGCGCACGCGCACGCGCACGTACACGCACACGCACACACACACACACACACACACACACACACACACACACATACACACACACACACACACACACACACACACACACAGTGCTCGCACAAAGACAAAAGTTAAGTAATTATATATTCCTCAATACTGTACCTCGTAAACGATCGTTGTTATAAATTCCTCTATGACTTTGCAGGCGACATTTGACGGGGAATTCCACCACTTGGCTGTTGTCTGGGACGGGGAGACGATCATGGTCTACATTGACGGCACGCCTGTCAGTTCCGGGGTTTTCATGGGTACGCCAATACCTTCAGATTTGTTTCCATGACATTCTTCTTTCTTTTTCTTTCACGTGAATATTATTCACGTGAAAAAGAAAGATATATATAATATAATATATGATAATCGCCATAGCCTTACATCTGCCAGTGGACACAACTAACGTTCTGTCTGGTGTTGCATCATATTCTACTTTCACAATAACTATCGCTTCAAAAGATATCGTGGCACCATGTGAATCTTTACTCACCACTTAAGCGTTAGTACCGTGTACCGTGTACCATGTACCGTGTACCGTGTACCGAGTACCGTGTACCGTGTATCGTGTACCGTGTACCGTGTACCGTGTACTGTGTACCGTGTACCGTGTACCGTGTACCGTGTACCGCTACACCGTTGAACCGGTATTTTATATTCGAGGTTGAAAAACCGGTATTCCATACGGTATGTTAGATCGCCAATGGAAAGTACTAAACATCTTTGGAATATTCCATGTCCTTGTAAACGTCATAATGATTTAATAAAAAGACAACATTCAACACACCCTGGCCGTCTCTTTCGTTCGAAAGGCGTACATCCAGAACATTATGGGAACTAATATCAGACATCCGGTTTGCAAATTCTTATATATCACAAAGTCATCGCATTATGTTCGTTATCTGATACGTCGTCGCTATTACACTTGCGTTATGTTGATGTTAGATGTTTTTATTATTGCATAACTGTTCATGCAAATATCCGGACTGTTGCTGCTGCACCTTTGAAACTGCTGCATGTGATACCTATCTTCAACAACTGTGTGCATGTTATTACTGACAAATGAATATGTTAATCATGGGTATTTTGATAGCGCCATTTCCAGCGCTTTGCACGTTCACTAGACTCAGGAGTGCAAAATACAAAAATACAAAGCAATGAAATGTCGGAAGTATACACACTACAACAGTCTCCAATCGCTTAGCCATTGTATGTTGTGTCTAGCAATATTTGTTTGCCACACAGGCAAGATCCAGCGCGTCTACCTCCCAATGGTGATCGGAGGTTGCATATGCGGCAATTGTAACTTCGATGGTTACATGGACACGGTAAGGCTACTGTCGTATTGTAGAAGTGGAGGCCAGGCAGCACTGTTAGAAATGTATTTACGTACCAGTACAATACACCTCTTTGACAAATTATAACTAAATAAACAAATACATGAATGAATAAATAATTGGGAATAAATAAAAATCATAATACTAAATATTAATTACACCTAATATATATCTTGGTAATATATAATATTTGATATGCCTGTATCACAGTTTCGAAATGGTTCGTATGGAACGACTTTTACCAGAAATGCAGATGTAATAATAACGTAACAATAATAATAACTATATATATATATATATATATATATATATATATATATATATATATACATATATATATATATATATATATATATATATATATATATATATATATATATATATATATATATATATAATGTACATGTCGTTGC
>OZ024854.1:25643100-25670600 GCA_964017155.1 Oasisia sp. SBJ-2009
AGAACAGTCACCGGTCTCACTGGAGGGTGACTTAGAGACCCAGAGAACAGTCACTGGTCTCACTGGAGGGTGACTTAGAGACCCAGAGAACAGTCACTGGTCTCACTGGAGGGTGACTTAGAGACCCAGAGAAGAGTCATTGGTCTCACTGGAGGGTGACTTAGAGACCCAGAGAACAGTCACCAGTCTCACTGGAGGGTGACTTAGAGACCCAGAGAACAGTCACCAGTCTCACTGGAGGGTGACTTAGAGACCCAGAGAACAGTCACTGGTCTCACTGGAGGGTGACTTAGAGACCCAGAGAGCAATCACTGGTCTCACTGGAGGGTGACTTAGAGACCCAGAGAACAGTCACTGGTCTCACTGGAGGGTGACTTAGAGACCCAGAGAGCAATCACTGGTCTCACTGGAGGGTGACTTAGAGACCCAGAGAACAGTCACTGTAATTTATTCATTTTTTTGTCGCAATATCTCTATTTTACATTATAATTTATTATTTTTACTTTTAAACTAACAACATTAATTTATGTATTTATATTGTTTAATTTGTCTCATTTTCCTGTGTGTGTCTATGTTAAGTGCTATGAATTCTCTGGATATGGCACTATGCAAAATAAACATTATTATTATTATTATTATTATTATTATTATAGAACTCACATTCAACGAACGTTTTCAAAACAGTGATATTGCTGCTGCGATATCCCTGGGACATTATTACTGTGACACATTATGAAGTATCCTTTTGGCACATCCTGGTGTTGACAGGTTTCACTATATATGTAATGCAAAGATCAGTTTTGACATCAAATGAATGCACAAAAGTGCGGAACTTTACTGCAAAAAGTCCTTTTTTATTACTTGAGTTTTATCTCAGGTGTTTTAAAAATATGTCTGCAAGCACTTAGCTTAACTGCTACATTGCCAAGTTAAACATTTAAAGTAAGGTTAAAACTCTTACTTTACTTTTATGTTTAGTGTCTTCAGCAAAGGAAAACATTTCTATATAGATTGTATCGATAAAATAAAATGTTTTAAATTTGTCAGAAACTGTAGCACAGGCAATCCATAATTTCTTTCACATTGTCACATACCTTTAGTTCCACTTTCAGTTTCTTTAGAGCTCTTCTTTCAATATCGTCAACAAACAGAACGTGACGACTTTCTTCACTGCCGGATGCAGACAGCTCCTAAAGGAACAGTAACACTAACATTTTAGTATATTTAATATATATTCCACTACATTTCATTACATTTAAACAAAGCAATATAGTAAAAAACAGAGAAATATAGTAAATACAATACAGTAATGTTATCAAAGCAATGGTGCCAGCTTCCAGGTTGTAATTGATGATTCATTTAATATTACGTTCTTGTGACTACAACATGCGTGTTGAAGGTTTACTGTCTGCCAATTTGTGTTTGGATCATTTATAACCTCAGAACAATGTTTGCAATTTGAAAGATTCCGCCTGCAACACGTTCAAATTGTAAATAAAACATCTAATTTCAAAACAAAATTGATTAGCAATAACACCGAGCTGAGCAGATTTAACTGCAATACACTTTGATGTTTAACTTTGCCACGTTCTAGCAGCAAACTTCTTCTCGTTACCAATTATTGCTCGGCTAATTCTGAGTAGAGAAGATGGCACCCTTGCTTTAAGATATAGTCTTAGCACGAACTATTGTATGTTATAAACAGTATCTGGAATATGAAAGCACATAGTTGCGTGGCACGTACCCCATATTGGCTCAGCTGAGACTTGAGAGAGCGAATTGTCTCCTGTAGTTTATTCGCATAATCCTCCTGCAGAAAAACATGTCATCAACAATGTGACTTCCTCACTCATTGACGCTGGTAGTACCCTTTTGAAAGGTGTAAATCACACATGCACTGACACTATAACTGTATCTTGTAATGCTGATAGCGGTGAGCAAAAAAATATTTAACTGAGTAACAACTGAATAATGATAATATTTTTACTGAATGCTGAGTGAATCTGCACAATTCGCAGTGGGTGAAATCTGTGCATTTTCATATATCCGAAAACTCCTTGTTAAATTTGTCTTATTTTACTGTATGTGTCTTATGTTAAGTGCTATGATTTCTCTGGGTATGACACTATACAAAATAAACATTATTAAATTCAAGGAATGTTTTCACAACAGAAACAGCTGCTGCAATATCACTGGGACATTATTACAGTGACACATTATGAAGTATCCTTTTGGCACATCCTCGTATTGGCAGGTTTCACTATATGTAAAGCAAAGTTCAGTTTTGTTTTGAGATGATATGAATGCGCAAGTGCGGAAATTTACTGCAAAAAGAATTTTTTTATTACTTGAGATTTTATCTCAGGTGTTTGACAGATTACGACTCGGTGTATATCGAGGTTGGCAATGAGGCTTAATAATATATTTTTTATTTAATATAGCGCCACATCCAATTTGAAATTGTTCGTGGCGCTTTACATACATTAAAATCCTAAAATACAAATACACACCAAAAGAAAAACATAAATATACTAGTAACATATATAAAAATAAAAAAAAAATATATAATAACACAAATTATTGAAGCTAAATAAATATATATATATATGTATGTATAATAAATAGGTTAAATAAAATATCGATAAAAGTACACAAACATTAAACTAAGCCGCGAGAACAGTCAGAAAGAAATATATATATATATATGTATATATACATATATATATATATATATATATATATATATATGTATATATATATATATATATATATATATATATATATATATATATATATACATATATATATATATATATATATATATATATATAAATCTAAAACATAAACACTGATTAAAACAAGTCCAAAAAAAGCACAGATTACGACTCGGTGTATATCGAGGTTGGCAATGACACTTACCTGCCGCGGGAGAGTGCTGAACATCACCGGGTGAGTGGTCCTGCCATCTGGTGTCGCCTGCAGGAACACCTGTCCTGGCCCAGCGATGGGGGTGGTGGTCGTGGGGGTGGACACAAGGTACTGGCCCCCAGGAGTGGCCGGGGCACGAATGTCACCCCAGCCCCCTGGGGACCAGCCCCCTGCTGGAGGACTTGCCCGGGAGCAGGGGTCGCTCCCTGGGCTGTGGGAATCATGAATCCACCAGGCGTCTGAACGAACACAGGTTGTTGATTCTGTGGGAATTGTTGTCGATTCTGTGGGAATTGTTGTTGATTCAGCTGGTATTGCTGTTGATTCGGTTGGAATAAATCACCACCAGGTGGCGCAGTGGTGCTCTGAGCTGCAAACAGCGCGAGAAAAGAACACGTAAGTTCTCGTTGTCTCCTCCCTTCGGTATATGTTTATATATTAGTTTGATGTATTTATTGATTTATTTATTTTATTCATCGTCGTTAATTCTATATAATATTTAATTAACAGTTTTAATATGAATAATTTAACGTTTCTACATTTTTGTTTATCTGAAAGTTAATTTTACAGTTGTATTTATTATTATTAATATTAGTTTTAACACATAATAAATAGCTTTATATTTTATTGTACAGCGCTTTGAGCATATTTGGATACTGCGCTTTGTAAATAATAAATAATATTATTATTATTATTATATGTTGTTGTTACAATGTTATGATCCTATGAAGTCTCATTGAACTAATCAGTCTTTTTCACAACATTTACACCAAGCCGACCTTTCTATGTTGGCACTGAGGGTGGTCCCTGCAAGGGTACTTGTCGTCCTCAGTGGTTCTTTTATGTCCCAAATTGAGACAGGACTGACATTAACATGATTATCAGATTCACGATGGATACGCAGTCCCCAATGTTGAGAGCCAGGTTTTAACAGCAAATATACCATGCCTGTGCAGCTGTGCTAAAAACTACATGCCCTGCACCTCTCAGTCAAAGCTACTTTGCAGGTCCTCTTTTACAAAGCTACAACTGTCGTACATTCCATTCTCACAATTACCAAAACCTTC
This sequence comes from Oasisia sp. SBJ-2009, assembly GCA_964017155.1. Lineage (NCBI taxonomy): Eukaryota > Metazoa > Annelida > Polychaeta > Sabellida > Siboglinidae > Oasisia > Oasisia sp. SBJ-2009. The sequence continues at coordinate 25,647,096 of OZ024854.1, forward strand.
AGGCAACCTACTGCACCCACCTGTAATTTCAACATAACGTCAACTTTTTGAAATCCAATTATATCATGAAAATATGATAATGACAATAATATGAACATCTTTATAGGGCCATTTTCAGCCAAAATTACTCAAAGGCGCTTTGCAGGTTTAATCATTAAAAAACAAATCACAAATACTAATAGATTAAGATCATTAAAATCGTCATAGACATAAAACATAAAACTGCAGTATTTTTTTAAACTACAGGTGTACGCAAAATGTATACAAATTTATATATTTATAAAGCAGTATCAAGAAATACCCCCTACCTCCATTAGGCAAGAGTCCATATTGAGCCCCAGCTGTTGTGACTTGAGGCATGGTTTGGTCATACCCGGGGCCGGCCATAAGTCCTGGCTGGTCAAGCCCGAGTTGACCGGCATCAGTCATGTCCACCCCGTAGTGCTGGTCAGCCGGGGGAGGGGCGACTACCTGACCCCCAGCCCCATAGAAAGTAGGCACTGGTCTCCCGGAGGTAGAACTGGGCGGGGGCGGATGGCTGGGCTGGTCCAGGTAGGGAGGGGCCCCCTGAAGGAAAGAACACAGGTAAGAACAGGTAAGTTCTGCACTCAGCAGGGTGGTCTAGACACACTCAGCAGGGTGGTCTAGTCACACTCAACAGGGCGGTCTAGACGCACTCAGTAGGGTGGTCTAGACGCACTTAGCAGCGTGGTCTAGACACACTCAGCAGGGCGGTCTAGACACACTGAGCAGGGTGGTCTAGACACACTCAACAGGGTGGTCTAGACGCACTCAGCAGGGTGGTCTAGACGCACTCAGCAGGGTGGTCTAGACGCACTCAGCAGGGTGGTCTAGACACACTGAGCAGGGCGGTCTAGACACACTCAACGGGGCGGTCTAGACACACTCAACAGGGCGGTCTAGACACACTCAGCAGGGTGGTCTAGACACACTCAGCAGGGTGGTCTAGACACACTCAGCAGGGTGGTCTAGTCATTAGCTGGTCTGTCTACAGGTAGATTGTGTTTACAATGGTATGATCTTATGAGGTCTCACTAATCAGCCTTTTTCAGAACATTTACGAAAAGGAATACGGGAACCTTGTGACAATACCTGAACCTTGTTACAATTTGGGAATCTTGTGATGATATGAAAATCTTGTGACGATATGGGCACCTTGTGAAAAATGGGAACCTTGTGACAATATGAGAACCTTGTGACATATGGGAACCTTGTGACATATGGGAACCTTGTGACGATATGGGAACCTTGTTACAATATGGGAATCTTGTGACATATGGGAACCTTGTGACAATATGGGAACCTTGTGACATATGGGAACCTTGTGATAATATGGGAACCTTGTGACATTGATATGTTGCTGTCTCAGGATGAAATATACTGCAGAGAGGTTAACGCAGTGTGTAACACAATGATACATGTATTTACATAAAATAAACAATTTACATAAAATAGTATGTACATAATTATATAAAATATAAAATTTCCAAGTCTTCCTTCAAGTCTTCAAGTGTTACTGTTATACTGCTTAAAAGTGATATTTCACTATCCGGCAGTTGTGGTTAAAATAAAAGTTTCGGGTAAATTTAGGATTAATAGAAATTAACTTAGGCTTAATTATGGCTACGGTTACTTTAGGGTCAGCATAAAACCGAAATTTGTGAAGGTCGTTTATTTAACGTCGCCTGCGATAATTTACCGATGTAGATCGCGTACGAGTTTGGCGCGAGTCTGTTTTCTTAATTTTATTCTTCACAGGAATGAAAATTATTTTATTTGTAAACTAGTATGTGTATATGTACATAGGATATGTGAGGATATGCTTGGCGGCTATAAATAAGACGTTGTTTTCATGGTTAGGTCAGAAAACCAAAAGATCGATGCGTTGTAGCCACGGCCACGGGATGACGCCGTGTCCCGGCAAGACATCCCGATACCGTTCAGTCTTCAGTATTCTAATCATATTTGAAGCCACTGAATATTCATATTCGATTCTTTTTCGAAATTTCTAGGATATTCGATTTGAATGAAATTACAGATTCGTCTTTCGCCAAATTGCCGATAACGTGCATTTTTCGTTTCGCCAATCTGTAAAAAAATTAGTGTATGGCGAAAGCCTAGCGCGAACCCAGTAATTACTGAAACGTGTCGTCTTGGCCTGACATCTGTGTAGTCGGATTGTCCGACTCATCTCGCATTCATACATATCTGATTCGACACCAGAAGTACTGAACAAATCACTTTATTACAACTACAGGAGCGAGACCACATTTGCATTTTCCATAGGCGACCATTATAACGTTTCCTTCATTTCCTATTAATCTTGATCAGTTCTGTTATTGACAATTTCACAGCATATTTACCATCCATAGACAGACGTTCAGTGAAAAATTCATGAACTGTTAATACCTCAGGCTCCCACAAACGTCTTTCAAACCTTACACCCCTCCATTTCTGCTTGAACCTACCACGGATTGCCCCTGATTACATCACCAAGCAAAATGACAACTGTATTAATACGCAGAAATGCACCGACTGACAGCTGTCATAATTTGACAGCTCTGATGCCACGCTGCACAAAAACATCATTTATAATCAATCCACACTACATATGTGCTCACAGAAATTCACACAACCTGCATAATGCTGATTTTATAGGGAACTCTTCGGTAATGGCGGACGTGCACCTTTTGGTGGTCTTACATCTACAAGCAGAGAGATAGTCTCGCTTAACCGACTGTCGGTCGGCTGCGGAACTACGCCGAGAAGACAGTCTGGTGACATTTGCCGGCTTTTGTTTGGTATCCGCGTGATCTATAAAATGCTGCCACCTCACGGACACTGCCGTAATATTTTTTTTATAAACAACTGCAAATTTGTATTTCTATTTATTTTGGGTTAATATAAGTTTAATTTTTAATAGTTTTTATAATACAGCATTATTATTTGATCAAAAGGTTTCCTTATTTAATTTGTATGCTATCCGTGTCGGGCTAGACAATGCTGCCACCTCACGGATACTGGTTAATCCTGCCGTAATTCTTATTTTATAAACAACGGTAAATTTGAATTTTTACTTACTGTTGTGTTAATATAAGTTCAATGGTGAATACTTTTCAAATGATATTATTATTTTGTAAAACTATATCGTTATTTAAATTTTTATTTCATAGTTGGCCTGAGAGCCAATCAGCGTCTCTACCCTATTCTGGGGTAAAGCTGCCCGGATGTAGAAACTTAAGCATATATACTGTCCCAGGCGTAGTTGAGGGGGCTTAAAAGTGCTGCCACCTCACGGAGTCTGGGTAACCGAGGCTAGCAGAGAGAGGGATAACACTGATCGACCTCGAGTCTCGTCATCTTCCAAGACTGATCTCTTGGACTGCATATGTCGTTCTATGCATTTACATTGGCATACCATCACATCCCTCTTTCTTCAAAACATAAAGACAAAATAACTAACTTACTAATGTCCGTATGTAAGAGAAATCAAATCATTATTCTAACTATTAGCCATAATGTTCGTGTAAACTAGAACACAATTACAGGTCCAATCGTTGTGGGCGTTTCACTCGTCTTCCGGAGCTAGTGTATTGTTCCGGTTGTAGAAGCTGGAAACGGACTGACTTCTTCTGGGGTAACACGGAGTTACACGGAGGTGGTACGACTTGCATGTCGTCTCTTCGCGTCAAGTCGTCTGTATCGTCCACGTTGTCTTGTTGGAACGGATGTCGTTCAGTCGTCTCACGGAGGTGACGACGGTTACGCCTATAAGGACATTGCCTGTCGGAGTCAAGACGTTGTACGACCGCGGCTGTACATCAGTTGATATCACCTTGGCAGGCTGCCAGGTGTCTGTCTGAGTGTCTCTCACACGAACGCCCTGTCCGGGTATTAGCGGTGCAAGTGGTTGCATATAGCTCGCTTATCATGGTTGAGACGTTGGATTTCTTGCCTCTCGGCGAGACGACGTCTGATTTCGTCTTTCGACCAGTGTTCATTTCTGATGATCACGGGGAGGTTCGACTTGTACTTGCGGGCATTTAGCATCTCTGCCGGTGACGGTAAGTGGCTGTCGATTGGTGTGGATCTCAACGCGAGCAGTGCTTTCTGCGGGTTGGATCTCGACATCGCTGCCTTCTTCAGGGTATACTTCACCGTCTGAACTTGACGTTCGATGAATCCATTCGATTGTGGGAAGTGTGGGCTGGACGTTACGTGGTCGAAGCACCACTCGGCGACGAAGTTTCGAAAAGCCTGACTGCTATAGTGTCCACCGTTGTCGCTCACAACCTTGCTTGGCGATCCATTCTCCGCAAACACCTCACTCATCTTCGATATGATGCGGTCACTCGTCACCTTCCCCTCAATGCGGTAGACAAAAGGGAATTTCGAGTAGTAGTCACAGATGAGAAGATACGTGTCCTCTCGTATGGCAAACAGGTCTGTGCCGACGATCTGCCACGGACGTGTCGGTAACTCATGCTGCATCAGCGGCTTGTGCGCCTGACGTTTCTGTAACCGTTGACACGCGTCGCACTTCCTCACGATGTCGTCGATGTCCTTGTTGATCGACTTCCAGTAGACACAGGACCTCGCTCGTAGCCGGGTCTTCTCTATGCCCTGGTGAGCATCGTGCAGTTTGCTCAACACTTCCGCCTATAGACTTAGGGGAATCACCAGACGGTCGCCCTTCATGATAAGACCGTCCTCAACTGCCAACTCGTCTCGGCATGACCAGTAGGGTCGCAACGATGCAGCTAGGTGGCGTTGGCTATCTGGCCATCCATCCACGATGACGGCTCTCAGCGCACACAGTTCATCATCGGCCTGTGTCGCCTCTCTGATCGACTGTAGTTTCTGCGTTGAAAACTGTACGAATGACACTTGTATGTCAAGGTCGATCTGCGTCGACTCGCTACTCGGTTGTCTTGACATGGCGTCGGCCAGCATCCTTTGCTTTCCTGGCTTGTAGCGTAACACAAAGTCATACGGTTGTACTCGCAGGAACATTCTCTGTAATCTCTGCGGTGCTGCTGCAAGGTTCTTCAAGTTAATCATCTCGAGAGGTTTGTGGTCCGACTCGATAACGAACGATTTTCCGTAGACATACATGTGGAACCTCTCGCAGCCGAAGACGACTGCGAGCATCTCACGTTCAATGTTAGCGTATCGCTGTTCGCAATCACTAAGGGACTTGCTGGCAAACGCGATGGGCTTCCCGTGTTGAATGAGAACGGCGCCGAGTCCTCGACTGGAGGCGTCGACCTGGATGACACTCTCAGCCTGTGGGTCGAAGTACACAAGGGTCACATCACGACAGATGAGAGACTTCGTCGCTTCAAACGCTGCGTTGTGAGAGTCCGTCCAGATGTACTCGGCGTCCTTCTTCACTAGATCACGCAGGGTTGCGGTTTTCTGCGACAGGTTTGGAATGAATGGCGACATGTACGTGGCTATGCTCAGAAATTCCTGAAGTTGTGCGACGTTTTGCGGTTCTTTCATTCGCTGGATGTCCGCGGCTTTGCCTGGGTCTGGACGTACGCCGTCTGCGCTGAATTCCAACCCGAAGAACTTCATGTTCGCCTGTTTGATGTCGCATTTATCAATGTTGAACACCAGCCCATGCTGCAGTGCTACTCTCATCAAGTTGTGCAGATGTTTGTCGTGTTCGGCTTCTGTCTTCCCGAACACACCCACGTCGTCAGCAGTACTTATCGTTCCTGGGCACTTCTCAAGGATGCAGTCCATCCTCTCCTGGAACACGTGTTGGCTGAGGTTCAGGCCAAACGGTAGTCTTCTGAAACAGTACCGGCCGAAGGGACTGTTGAACGTTGTCAGACGCTTAGACTCGTCGTCTAACTGCACGGACCAGTATCCGTGACGTGCGTCTAGCTTGGAGAAGATCATTGACCCAGCAAGCTTGTGGGTAATTTCCTCCAAGGTCGGTGTTGGGTAGTGCGGACGCTTGATAGCTGTGTTCAAGTCTTTGGGATCCAAGCAGATGCGCAACTTTCCGTTCGACTTCCTGCTGTATACGATGCTAGATACCCAATCTGTAGGCTCCTTGACCTTCTCGATCACCCCGAGTTCTACCATCTGGTTGATCTCATTCCTCACGTCGTCTTTGATGTGGATCGGACATCGTCTGGGCGCATGTACGACTGGGGTCACAGCAGGGTCTAGTGTGATGTGGAACGTTTCGCGGAACTTTCCGATGCCCTTAAAACAATCTGGATACAGCCGCTGGAGATCTTCCTTCGAGTTCAACGGCGGTGGATGTTCGCTGACTGCACAGTTCAAGGTCACCAAGTTGAGCTTGCGGCAGGAAGGTAGTCCCAAGATCACTGGACCTGGTGTGTCAGCAACAAAGAACTCTGCTTCGTGTGTGGTTGTCTCATGCACACACTTCAGTCGCGTAGTACCGTACTGCCGGATCAATTGTCCGTTGTAGGCAGTTAGGATCGTGTCTCGATGCTCAAGGCTGCCTCGCATAGGTATTCCTTCTGTGTCGATGTTTGACGGGTACATGCGCTGGAACGTTCTCAGCCGCATTACGTTACCCTGCGCACCTGTGTCGACCTTGACACGAAGTGTCGCTGGGGTGTCAGGCCTGTCTTTCAGCGTGATCCTGAGAGTCGCATATACTTCATCCCTCTCGACGGCGTTGATGTTGACGGTATTAGAAGTAAGCGGCTCGAAGTTGTCGCTGAGCTGATCGAATCTGGCGTCTTGACTGATGGAGTGAACACCACCTCGTTGGCGCTCATCTCGGTTGGTCCTTCGTCTTGACCTAGCTCGGGATCTTGGTCGCCCAGAAGAGTGTCGTCTTCCTCCGGCGCCAGACGTCCAACCTGTAGCCTGCCGACATACTCGCTGCCAGTGATTGAGTTTCCCACATGCGTTACACCTACTGCCCTCTGCTGGACATCGATCTGTGGGCGCATGATGACGTCCACATTTTGCGCACGTAGGTGCCTCCTCTCGACGTCCGCTTGGCTCATGTGTTCTCCGCGACCGGCTGACGTGACTGATGCTGCTAGCTTCTCATGAGAACTGCTGCATGTTAGCCAGTGTTGCTTCATGCGTTCTAGCAACGTCCATCGCCGCGTCAAGTGTTAGTGTCTCATCACGGCACAGTAGCTTTTCTTGCACTTTCCCGTGCCGGACACCCACTACTAACTGTTCGATCAACCTCTCCTCGGTTTCTGTAGTATCACGGAACTTGCATTTACGCGCCTGCGTCTTGCAGCGTGTCATGAATTCGTCAACTGTCTCAGAGGTCAACTGCCTGAATTTTTGCAGATGAAAACGGCTCAGCCTGTAATTAGACTTGGGTTCTATCAGAGCCTGGAATTTAGCCCAACTGACCTCAACGTCTTTCTTATCAGTTTCACTGAGGTCCCACGTATTGTACATTCGCCGACCCTCCTGTCCTACCCATAGCAGGATGTAGGTCATTCGTTCACTCTGCCCTTTTTCAGCAAAGGGCCCACTGAAAATCAGTTCGCAATATTGACGGAATGAACGAAACTCCGTGGGTAAGTCAGTGGCTAACCAGTTCATGCGGGGCGGCTCTATACCTGACATATCACCCATGGCTGCCTATTAATGGCAATCTCTATCACTTACTCAGTGAGAACAAATAGGAGCTGGCCAGCGTCGACTCGACGGTGCCGCGTGCGTGTTGACCTATTTACGAATGTCGAAAGCGCCGGATTCAACCGTAGCTGCCATCATGAAACGTGTCGTCTTGGCCTGACATCTGTGTAGTCGGATTATCCGACTCATCTCGCATTTATACATATCTGATTCGACACCAGAAGTACTGAACAAATCACTTTATTACAATTACAAGCAGAGAGAGGGATAACACTGATCGACCTCGAATCTCGTCATCTTCCAAGACTGATCTCTTGGACTGCATATGTCGTTCTATGCATTTTTATTGGCATACCATCACAATTACTGGTCCCCCAATTAAGCAGCCCTTAGAGAGGCCCAGTAACACAATACAGATGCCTTGTGCATCCTTGGCTATTAGAAAGTCATGATAAGGAAAATAACAAATCCTGCATGGCAGAGCTGTAACAAGTACATTTATTTTGTACTTGAGTAAAAGTAAAACTAACCCTAGAAAAAGCTACTCAAGTAAAAGTAAAAGTACTTCTAAAAAACTGTACTTGAAGTACAGGTAAAAAGAAAAAAAACTATGTACTTGAAGTAAACACAAAAGTACTTTTCTCCTGAAACTATTTCTCAAAGTTGTGAATAAAACAAAACATTCACAATTACAATTTAGTGTGTACACGCTATAATGATGCAAACAACACTGATTAGGCCAACTAGGCCTACAAGCTGTAAGTACACTATGCTTTATTAATAATAAGCCTACAGCAACGTACCATTGTATTCATAAGTTGAACTACCCCTGGGGGTAGTAGTAATTCACGTTATCATACGGGTGTTATATATTTCTTTAAAATGTCATATCATAGATAGTTATAGATGGACGTATGATAGTTATAGATGGACATATGATGAATTTTATCCTGTGTTAGTCTATTTGAAGGAGACAATCGGTTTAGATGAATAGTTATAATAACATGTCTTTTAAAATATGTCTTCGTTTGTAATAATTAATAACTGTAACATTTATAAAATACTTTAGTTTAATTAAACAGTTACACACACTGATCTATGTTAAAACTAGATAGAGATTATAAAGACGTGGTTCCACAAGACCAGCAGTTTGCGGTGGGCGATAACGGGGAGTCTTCGATATTTACAGCATGTGCAGTTCACAGTGAACATCTAAAGCTAATAAACTGACAACAATATGCAAGACAAAAGGAGAGGAGACAAATAAGGCAGCTGTTTTTCATATCTACTCAATGCAAGGCTTTAAATAATCTCAGTCAGGAAGTCTTGCACTCCAGTTGTGACACCCAGTTCAGGCTCAGCAGCATCAGCACCAGACCCCAGATTGCAATTATCTCACTGGCTTCATCAGGTGACAAAGCAAATCGTTTGTTCAACTGATGTAAAAATCTGGCCAGTCCAGGACACTTAACATGTCTGTTTGTTGTACGTTCCGGCTAATATTTGTAAATAAATCTATGGCTATGCTAACTGCAGACATTGCCTTGCTTCCAACAGGAGCTTTCAGGACATTCGCAAATTTAACAAAGAAATTATGAGTACTTCACTACATTTAGAAAAAGTACACATATTTGTACTTCGTTACAAGTAAAAGTACTTCAAAAAAAATGTAGGCCTACTTCGTTACTCAAGAAAAGTAAACTGTTCTACTTAAGTAAAGTAACGAAGTAAAAGTACTTCATTACATTACGGCTCTGCTGCATGGGTAAATTAACACCTTAAAGAGTATATAATTCTGCTCCGCTTTTACCCACCTTAAATGTCACGGTGCTGGTTCACGTCCGCGCGGACAGCCAGTCGCTGCCACGTCCCACGAACGTCGCCCGGTACAAAATTACGCAACATGTACGGGAGTGTCAGCGACCGATGTCGCTTCGATCAGCGCAGCAACTTGTATCTTGCCGCATCTATTCACGCCTCGAAGTGCTGACCCAGGGAATATCATCGGGCAACCGGAACGTGTTTATAAACACACCGAACGCTGTGTGTGTGTGTGTGTGTGTGTGTGTGTGTGTGTGTGTGTGTGTGTGTGTGTGTGTGTGTGTGTGTGTGTGTGTGTGTGTGTGTGTGTGTGTGTGGGGGTGGGTGGGTGGGTGGGTGGGTGGGTGGGTGTGGTGTGGTGTGGTGTGTGTGTGTTGAGGTCAGCTTAGAATTTAGAATATGTTAAGGACTGCAGTAATGCTATTAAGAAGTCAAGGGGTAAGTAAGGCCCATATTCCAGTGTTGCACTGTTGTACGCGTTTAATGAACTGTATCAACAAAGTAATGTTTGCCATTTATGAAATGTTTTGACAATTATGTTTCAATAAATTTGAATCTTTCTTCCAAGGGAGTTGAATTGTTTTTGTGTAAATAACACGTGAACGTTCACAGCAGAGAGTCTAGAGAATAAATATAAAACTATATAGTAATATGTTACGGTTGATCTAATTTCTTAGTTACTCTATGTTACATAGAAATTAGAAAAATCCATATCAATGAAACCATGACCATACATTCTGAAATCCCTTCCACCTTTATATAAAACCGACATGTGCATAATTCTTACTTCACTACACCCACTCACTCTTCTAGCTATATATATATATATATACTCCTAAAGGCAGCTTATGTCGACCGATTATGCACAAGGACCGGCTTATGTAGACCGCTGTTTTATGTAGACCCTCTCTCTCTTTATATATATATATATATATATATATATATATATAATACACATGGTTATATCAGCGTTCGGCGTGTTTGTAAACACGTTCTGGTTGCCCGATGATATTCCCTGGGTCAGCATATCGAGGCGTGAATAGATGCGGCAAGAGACAAGTTGCTGCGCTGATCGAAGCGACATCGGTCGCTGGCGCTCCAGTACATGTTGCGTAATTTTGGACCGGGCGACGGTCGTGGGGCGTGGCAGAGACTCGCTGTTCGAGCACGTTTGGCTGTCTGTCGAACGATCATGGGATGTGCCGATTATGTTGCGCCGAGCCGGGTCAAACTCGAAAGAAGCGCATTTAACGTGTTCTAAGCTGATACAGTTCTAAATAATGGTTTAATTTGAAAGAAATGATCTAACTAATAACATTGAAAGTCTTCGAATGTAGGATTATACATTGACGGCTTGTCTCTCCGGGTAGATTACCCGGACGTGAATCAGCACCATGACATTTAAGGTGGGTAAAGGCGGAGCAGATCTATATACTCTTTAAGGTGTATACCCAGCCAATACACTGCTAAGGCTCCACTTGGCTCTATGCTCTTTAATTAATGGCAGAATATTTGTTTGACGAATAGATATTATATTTTAGTTCTAATATATACAATATTAACACTTCCGTCAGCAAATGTGTTTAACAGTGATTCTCTTTTCAAAGCTTCGGGTTTACTGTTCCAAAGAAATGGATATGCCAATTTTTTTATTTGTTCCACCTTGTTTGGTACTGAGGTAAAACTCCCTACGCACCAACCTGACCTCCCCTATGGGACTCCAGTGTTCCCATAGTCATTTTTCTTGGGATTGTAGCTATAGGCCGTCTCCAGGTATATGAATCTAATTGCCATATCCTCCTGTCCTTCCAGTTTCTTCTCTACTACCTACCTCTGGACAAACATCCCATCCGTTGTTCCTCTTCCTTGTCTAAACTCCAGCTGTTCTTCAACGATTTCCCCTTACACTATTGCTTTTATTCTGCCATCCAGAATTCTTTCCAGCAACTTCAACATATGGCTTAGCAACGTGTGACATGTGGTAACACTCCACACAGTATTACTATATTGAAATAATAGCCCCAATAAAAGCAAGCAAATAGAGCAAAATCACATATAAATTATAGAATACATAATTATCATGAGTTTGTGTGTGTGGGGGGGGGGGGGGGTGGGGGTGGGGGTGTGTGTGCGTGTACGTGTGTGTCGTATTTACATTCATTGCTTACTTCTAGTAGAAAACCTATGCAGCATCGATCATCTGGTTGTGTTTTACATTTTACCCCAACAGTAAATACAAATATGGGGAATAGGTGCTTTTTCTGTGACTGTATTACTCGTTGGAATAGAGGTCTATGCTTCCTTCGATCAAGTGTTAGATCAGACGCAGGCTGAATTATTATGCGATTCTTAAATATTTTAAATATCTTGCTTTTACAATTTTGAATTAGTAATGGTTTATGAAAAATAGATATAAAATCAAATTACTTTACTAAACCGTTACGTTGCGGTTTGTGTACGTGACAATCAATTGCTGCACGTGACCTTAGTCAAGCATAACCATTGCCAATAGTATTTATAATGGTAACGTATGGGCGGCATCATATATGCTATATCAAACTGATCCCATTTTGTGTGGACACACCGGTGATATGCCAGAGGTTACGTGACGTGATAATGTTAGTGTACGCTGCGCACGTGTTTGATGATAATATACTATATTTTTGCTCAAAAATCAGTAAGAAACTTTATATTATCGGTAATGTCTATGCTAATATAAAGTCTTCTTCGGAAGGAGGGTGCAGATTAATACAAAAAAGAAATGTGACGATGACAACAGTATACCCACACAACACAATCTCTTACACATAAAAGCACGCTCTTTTTTTCTCCCGTTAGTCTCTCCCCTCAGTCTCCCCTCTCTCCCTCTCCTTCCTTCATCCTTCTCCTTCCCTCCCTCTACCCCCTCACTGCATTATCAGAATAATGTTTGTTAGTGCTAATATCACCCATCTATCTAATCCCTTATATAGAATACCATTATAAAGAAGTGTCTTGGTGATTTGGCGCAGGAATTGTGGAACAAATTATAGTGAACATTCATGCATCCGGGACATTATGTATTGTTGGAAAGTGTTTAAAGGCATATATTTTTATTAGACATTTTAATTAATTCAAATTGTTTTGAAATGACGGACAATGCTTTAGAATTTCATTTTAGTGCCATACACGTTTTAATCAGTGTTTATGTTTTAGATTAATTTATAGATTTATATATATATATTTACGTGCACAGTTTTAGTAAAGGTTTTAATTCTATATTAATTTATATAATTTACGTACCTAGTTTTAGTAGTATTCATCTTAAAAACAGTGTTTAATTTATTTTAAATTAATTTATATAATTTATATACAAGGGTTTACTAGTACATCTTCAAACCAAAAAATTAATATCATTTATATAAATTTATATAATTTACATTTCTATTTATTAATATACATTTAGTATATTTCTTGTGCAGAGCAACGATCAGTCATGTGGGAATTAGCGCTATATAAAAACTGTATTATTATTATTAATATTTAAACCGTTCAGTGTCCATTTTTAGCAAATAGATGAAAGAAATGCACAAATGAGTAGCGCTGCAATCCGTTTTCGTTCTGATGCACAATGTGTCAGAGTGAACAAGTTTGTGAGGTTGTTTTTCTCTCCTTGTCTGTCTCTCTTCTGATTTACCTCTCCCCATCCCATCCTTTTAAAAATACTCAACATTTTCTCCCTTCCTCCCTGCTTGGCGGCCCTTCGCCGTCTCCCTCTCCCACTCCCTCACTTTCTTTATCCTCTACTATTTCCCTTCTCACTGTCCCTCTACACACGTCTTCCTCCATACTTTCATCAACCAATCCTTTTCAACCCTCCCGTCATTCTAATTAAGCCGCAATTCGGTACGGTCATGGGTATTTGCACATTCGACAAGAACAGCGAAGCTACTTGTGCCATTCAAGGCAAACTTGATTTGCCCGTGTGTAATACCTGTCATGTGTCATTGTCAGTTTAACACAGACAATGCAATGTTTCACTGCCGTGGACATTCTTAGACTGACGTGCGGCCTCCGACAATGGTATGTTCTTGGTCCCGCTAAAGAACGCACTAATTGACAATGTATAATTAGCAACATCTGTCGCGTTGAACATGGCAGTTGCTACAAACAAATGCCTTAAGCGTTCGATCGAAAGCATGGATTTGTCGAATTTTAAGTGCAGTTGTAGTGGTAATGCAGTTCTCACGGTTTTCAGTACAAGACCAACTTCACGTGTTTACGGATGCTTCGTTTAGGGTCGGGTGCAGCGTATCGTATGATATTCAGCAAACGATATACATTTGACGCTCTATGTGGTTTGACAGTTGGTCTCGAATGAGCTGCACATGTTGCAGTTTGGGGAGTCATCAGACATTGGGATATACAATAAGACGTCAAAAAGAGAGCGACGACTGCTACAGACAATTGCTTTAAGGTAGGCCATGTGTGTAATGTTGTTTTAGAACGGCAACTGTTGGTAGTACATTACATTAGTTGCCATGTGGTACATGCAGTGTCGACATTCTGTATCGCTAACATGCATAGTCAAACCAGCAAGGCATTACGGAAGACAAACATTATCATCATTATGCATAACTGTTAGCATCGTTCTACTGTGAATATAATTATACAGATAATACATTTCTCAGTAATCAAAACATTACTTGGCAACATAGTTGATATGTAATGAATGGATCCACTTGCTGATTTGCGTCGATGTAAATCGTAGGTAAGCATTGTATTTATTTATCAAAGAAAATAACTAATAATGTTTTAATCCACCTGTGTTTATTATTTTAAATTATGAATTCTCGTATACCAAGGCGAGTTATATTAGTCACTGTAGGGTGTACTGTATTATGTATCTGCGTTTAAAAATAATGCCTTATTTAATTTTATGAAGGAGGAAATGTCGGCGACGCCATATTGTTGCCCAACTTCCGCTATAGAACCATGAATCTGGTTAAGTCTACATTAATAATTATAGTTATGCATGTTAACATGTTTTATGTATAATATGATATAGCATGACATATAAGCGAAGTTGTAATGTAATGCTACAAAATAAATAACGTCAGATATATCAGCTAACGTGTTTTACAAGTTGACACCACAATTTCACCAGCTAAGGCTCGGCATGGGTTTATAAGCAAACAAAATGGCTACCTTCTGCAACTGAGTGTTCCGACCGCACGTGGCGGAAGGGGTTACCAGTGACGCTCATCCTATGGAGGTCACAACCGGTGCGGCGAACCGGGGTTTGGGCCAGGTAATTTCCTCCCATAGGAACACTTCCGGCGGAAGTCGGTCAGTTGTGAGGGAGTAAGGATTGTGACCAACCGTGCCAGGGAACGTTATGAGGAGCAACCGATGAGGTACCCCTGGCCGAACTAGTTACATTAGATTGTACTACAGGCTATATACCCAGTGTCTCCCACTTCCTCATTCCCTCTCTTTTGTTTTTCAAAGTTTTTTTCTTGTAGGAAACAGTTATACTCGCAACAGCACATTAACTTATTTTAAGGTATATTATAAATGTTTTAACAGCTTTAATCGTACACAACTCAGCCTCACGGTAAGCTTTAGTTAATTTGTTGTACGTACGTAAATATTATTGAAAGATATAAAAATGCTTGAACTCTCTTACATTTCAAATGTGGAACGTCCACGCCTAAGTATACGTCGCCTTGTATGTAACTACAAGGGGACGTACCTAATTATATGTTGGAATTATATTATGTTGTATTAAAAAATATTTATTTTAATATCTGTTGAAATATTTCATGATTTTTTCATTCTATAGTAATAATTATTATATTTTTCGTATATCGCGCTTATCCAAATAACTGTTTTGGCTGGAATTATAATTGTAAAAGAATTAATACCATGCATAAAATCATCAATATTTTATTGATAGTAAATTTTTAAGATACAATCATTTCTACTATACAAAATAAACCACATTGTCTTTAGTCATCAATAAGTAAATAAATATAACTATGGTATATTAATAATTGTTACTTTGAATGTATGAATAAATAACTGCGATCATTAATTGTTAAGATACCTTTCTTTAAAAATGAGTTTGCATAAGTTTACACAGGTATAATATTACCTAGAATAACCTTTGGTTATAATCTTTGCTTTGATATATTCATTATTATTATTAATATTGTTTCTTAATAATTAAGAAACACAGTTAATACAAATACCCAGTCAATATAATCGTGTACATTACCAACCTTTCATACGTGTACATAACACCTGCATCAACAAAACAACTATTAAATACACATAACAAAAATGTCGAACATACTTGCATAGTTTTCTTTTTATTATATATAATGTAGGATTATACATACATTATTCATTATTACACACACACCACACGAACACACACACCCCACGCACCACACAGACACACACACACACACACACACACACACACACACACACACACACACACACACACACACACACACACACGCCCGCACACACACACACACACGCCCGCACACCTAGCGAGTATTTTATTGAAGATAACGAACTAGAGGACATTTTGTATAGTGTTAGACGATGCTACATGTTCTGGTTTAATAATCATAACTCATGCTTGTAGGAAACAGTTATACTCGTTTTGTATTTTTTTTTGGCAAAAACAATCTTTGAAATTAGGTGTTGGGCAGCTATAATGGCGTGATATGAAGAGTTTTTACAGATCGTGTACTAATTATTGTGTATTCCTGTCAGTTCATGTACCTGTATATTAATGTTCTAATAATACAGTTGTGTCATAATACAGTTGTGACTGATTGCAGTCAGAATACTGTGTTTTAATGCAAAAACACTGCTAAATGTTTCTCTAAACCAATTGTTTTTACTTGTACAGTTTAGGGTAATGTCGGTTCAGTGTTGTGTGTGGTAGGTTCATACCCTGCTGGTGTTCTTTATGCAAACACTACATGTTGTGTGCACACACATTGATTCCATTTCATCAGTTCAGGTGGTTTTGTGATATCTTAGAAATCTATTAACTGTAGTCAAACTTATAATGTGTGTGTGTGTGTGTGTGTGTGTGTGTGTGTGTGTGTGTGTGTGTGTGTGTGTGTGTGTGTGTGTGTGTGTGTGTGTGTGTGTGTGTGTGTGTGTGTGTGTGTGTGTGTGTGTGTGTGTGTGTGTGTGTGTGTGTGTGTGTGTGTGTGTGTGTGTGTGTGTGTGTGTGTGTGTGTGTGTGTGTGTGTGTGTGTGTGTGTGTGTGTGTGTGTGTGTGTGTGTGTGTGTGTGTGTGTGTGTGTGTGTGTGTGTGTGTGTGTGTGTGTGTGTGTGTGTGTGTGTGTGTGTGTGAACGGATTAAAGTGGCTTCCTTGATTAAATCAATTTTTTTTGGTGTCCAAATATAAATATGTAATCTAAATACATTTATTTAATATATGTCAGTGATTTAATGCTTTAAAGTCTTCCGGGTTTTTGAGAGAATACGGAAGCCAACAATAGGAAATAGCACAATCACGTCGTGATGCAAGAATATTTGAATTGAATATTCTGCAGCAA
Organism: Oasisia sp. SBJ-2009; assembly: GCA_964017155.1. Classification (NCBI taxonomy): domain Eukaryota; kingdom Metazoa; phylum Annelida; class Polychaeta; order Sabellida; family Siboglinidae; genus Oasisia; species Oasisia sp. SBJ-2009. The sequence continues at coordinate 25,664,112 of OZ024854.1, forward strand.
TTAAATAAGTAAGCAGTTTTTCAATTGATTTTATCAAAGCTACACTTTAAAATCACAGACACAAGCTTGCATGTGGTAATGAATACTTTGTAGATTTGCTTTTCTATAAAAATAACTGAACACGAGGTGAAAGCAAAATAGATTACAATCGAGTCCACCTTTGCACCACTGCACTATTACGCCCCAGAATACCATGCTAAGATGTCATCACAAGCTGTCAGCTTGTCAGCACAACAAGCTGTCAGCATCACTCCCTTACCTGCATATCAAACTCTCCCGCCGGAGTCGGAGTTCGGGAGCGGTTCAACAGGACATCACTAGATGGCGTAGTAGGTCGATGTGAATCATCTTGGCATAGAACCTGTCGAGAAACAATGTCATATAGCAACAACTGTGTCGATTATGAACACAGTGTCGTCTAGCTGTTGAAACACCAAACATTTGACTCTCATACGTCAGCTTAAAGCAAATGTAACAGTTTTGCATTAAAAACAATTACCAAGAAGACAATCAAATACACAGCCACCCCAAATAATGCTCCATGAAACATTAACCGATTGGTAGTCAAGTCGGGCATTGACGGTCACCCCGAATCTCCTCAGGTTGGCCATAGCCGGCCAGCGAATACAGCACACCGTTTGAATTTGGTTTACGTGGTTCCATCTAGTGATTAAGAGAAGCAATAAATGCGACACCTATCTAGACATAGAACATTAATTTGTGGCTATTTTGGATATTTCCGTTTTCAAAAAATATTTACTGCATTTTTGAAAATGTGACAACAAACGTTTTCTTTTTTGACATTTTAAAATGCCCTCCAGCCAGGAAGTTGGCCACGTATACTGCTAAAATGTGTAACATATTATAACAAATTATATACCAGTGTGTAGATAATTTAATGGTCTTTTAAATAAACACAAGTTGTAGCAGTAAAAAGCCAAGCATAAAAAAATTACACCGCAATAAAGTATTTGTTTTACAAAAAAATTCAAAATGTCTTAGTGTCAATCAAGAAATGGTCAACATATCTTAAAGTTACAACACCAGTTTTGACACCAGTGTGTAGGTACGTTTATTATCTACAACATGCATAAAACATGCAATTGCGAGAATTGAATAATAAAGGCATTGGAGCAAAGAAAATGGGACAAGCAATATTTTAAACATCTATGTCAAATATTTGATGAGGCACAGGCTTCCCGTTAAAATTGGCTGAGTGCTATTGGGTTAAATGAAAACAATTGGTCCTATGATTTGAGAGCTTAGAGAAAAATAAAATCGAACGTGGCATAACTGATGAGGAAACCATCTTTGTGGGACGGAACAAGGGAAAGGATGTGTAAAGCACTGAAGGTCAAGTGAAGGTCACCTGTTCAAGGTTATTCAGCTTCCGTTGCAGCTGCTGGATGCTGTCATGTGACACCTGTCTCCGACTCTCCATCACCTCAGCGTGACGACTCATCTTCTGCTCAAGCTGTAGCAAACACTTACGTTAGTGTTACAGATGTAACACCGTTACATACACACTTTTGTGTAACGCCCACTCCTGTGTGTGTTAAAGATAATCATGTTACAGACATACCCTTGTGCTACAGACACAGACACAAGACCCTTGTGTTACAGACACCCATGTGTTACAGACACAGGTGTTACAGACACACTTGTGTTACAGACACACTTGTGTTACAGACACACTTGTAATAAATAAATAAACTGAGATAAATAATTAAGTAAGCTAAGATAAATAAATAATAAATATGCTAAGATAAATAAATAAAATTAGGGTGTAAAAATACAGCTTCAAACAGAACAATTTAAAACCAGTCAATGCTATGAAATATAAACCAGTGCCATCAAGGCATTTAATACAAACGAAATAGATAAGTTTTGAGTTGTTTCAGGAAAGTTGCCAATGTTCCAGTTGACCACTTCACATATGTCTCTACCCAAAAGTTGCACCATTGTGTCAGTGACATCTCTGAGACGTTGACAGAACTAGTCACCTTCAGCTGGTATTGTTGTTCTTCAAAGTAGTTAGTGTTTCCCTTTGCCGTTGCGTCCTGTGGCACTGGGGTGTTGGCGCCACTCCGGATCTGAAACAGAACTCACCAGTCATTGATCGGTTCATGTTGCAAGTTCACAAAGACATTCCATTAACATGTTTCACTCTCAAGGTTTCACTCTCAGTGATTCACTCCCGAGGTTCTGACTTAGTGGCCATTGTGACAATGGATGACTGACCGCTTGAGTGGACATAGTGACCACAACAACAATCTTATATGATTCAGAAGAAATATATCTCAGCCAGGTCCAACAGTTGGGATCTGAACAGGAAACGAGATCCCCATGAACCTTGCCACAGAAAACATATAGTGTTCACTTAATAAAACCAAGTAATGTTTAGCAATGGTGGCAGCTTCTGGTATTTCTTGCATCAAGCCATTATTAATATTATTATTTTAACAAGGAGAATAAACCAAGTTTTCAATAAAATATAAAATTTAAATTTCGATGACATTTTCTTCATCGCTGGGAAATGATCATTTAAAGCGACATGGTCCATTTGTGGCTTTTTATTTTTATTGCAAAATCATGTTGTACAGTATAAATTATACCTATTATAGCATAAAGACAGTCAAAATATGTTTTCATGTATCATTTAGGAGTTGAAAATAGACGCAGTAAGGGGTGCTTAACTCTGTTTACACATCGACCACGAGGCGTTTTCGAAACTAATGTAGGCGAGGCTAAGAGACCAGGAAATGCATGATCACGTGATGCAGTATCACGTGAACACAAGTTGACGCCACTAACGCCACACCCAGCCAGGTGCACCACGAACGGACCATGGCGCTTTAAAAGTGCTACAAATCTGAAGAAAAAGACAGAAACACAAGCGTGACGAAGCGTGACGAGGCGTGACGACACGTGCACACATGCGAGAGAGTTACCACGACGAGGGTTTGTTTGAGCATGCTCAGATGCTCCTGCAGGTTGTCCTTCTGGTCGTGGAGCTGCTGCAGCTCCGTGCCCATCTTGATGCGGGATCGCTCCAGCTCCAGCATCCCCTCCGTCACCTCCTGGGCACACGGGCGATAGGGTGACTCACAGATAGGGTGAGAGTGAGATTGGGTGAGAGTGAGATCAGGTGAGAGCGAGATAGGGTGTGAGTGAAATAGGGTGACAGTGAGATAGGGTGTGAGTGAGATAGGGTTAAAGTGAGATAGGGTGTGAGTGAAATAGGGTGACAATGAGATAGGGTGAGAGCGAGATAGGGTGAAAGTGAGATAGGGTGTGAGTGAAATAGGGTGACAATGAGATGGGTGTGAGTGAGATAGAGTGAGAGCGAGATAGGGTGAGAGCGAGATAGGGTGAGAGTGAGATAGGGTGAGAGCGAGATAGGGTGAGAGCGAGATAGGGTGAGAGCGAGATAGGGTGAGAGTGAGATAGGGTGAGAGGGAGATAGGGTGAGAGCGAGATAGGGTGTGAGTGAGATAGGGTGAAAGCGAGATAGGGTGAGATAGGGTGTGAGTGAAATAGGGTGTGAGTGAGATAGGGGGTGAGTGAGATAGGGTGTGAGTGAGATAGGGTGAGAGTGAGATAGGGTGAGAGCGAGATAGGGTGTGAGTGAAATAGGGTGTGAGTGAGATAGGGTGTGAGTGAGATAGGGTGAGAGTGAGATAGGGTGTGAGTGAAATAGGGTGTGAGTGACATAGGGTGTCAATGAAATATGGTGTGAGTGAGATAGGGTGTCCGGGGATAGAGGGTGACAGGATAATAGGATGTCTGGGCAATAGGGTGACAGGCTGATGGGGTGTCTGGTAATAGGGTGACATGTTGATATGGTGTCTGGGCTATATCCCAATGTAAAATCCCCCATTGCTTCAAAAAGTCACCTATTATCCCTGTTCCCAAATATTCTACAGCCTTTTGTTTAAATGCTTGGTCCTCCAGTTTCAGAATTCAATTATCGATCAATTGCTTGACTGATTTCGGTTTGCATATCGTGAAAATAGATATGTCAACACCAGTGATGAAAACAACGTAAGAGACAACAGCAGTGATGACAACAACGTAAGAGATAACAGCAGTGATGACAACAACGTAAGAGACAACAGCAGTGATGACAACAACGTAAGAGATAACAGCAGTGATGACAACAACATAAGAGATAACAGCAGTGATGACAACAACGTAAGAGATAACAGCAGTGATGACAACAACGCAAGAGACAACAGCAGTGATGACAACAACGTAAGAGACAACAGCAGTGATGGCAACAACGTAAGAGACAACAGCAGTGATGACAACAACGTAATAGATAACAGCAGTGATGACAACAACGTAAGAGACAGCAGCAGTGACAGAGAACAGAATGAGAAGTGTGAGCCGCGGACCAGGCAGATCAAGAGTGTCACTCACTGTTTTGATATCGTCCTTGAGTTCTCGCAGTGTGTCCTCCAGTTCATGTTCCCGGCTGGACAGTTCCTCCTGGGATTGCAGCTGGAGGGAAGAGACGGATGGGATCAGGGGACAACAGGGACAGACAGGTATATCGGGTCATTTGGTGGGCCACAACCAGCTGGGCCAGGAGCAGACAGGGACAGGAGTGTTGTCAAAAGTACATAAATGTGTTTTGTACATTCATGTATGTGTGTGTGTGTGTGTGTGTGTGTGTGTGTGTGTGTGTGTGTGTGTGTGTGTGGGTGTGTGTGTGTGTGTGCGTGCGTGCGTGCGTGCGTGCGTGCGTGCATGTGTGTGGTGTGTGCGAATGTGTGTGTGGCACCGCTCTACCCACTGGCTTGGCGTAGGAATAAGAGGTAACATACCCGCCGCACTATTTCCAAGTGTTCCGCTCTCAGATAGTTGAGTTCGTCTCCAAGCCGATTGGCTCGGCTGTAGTGCGCGTGGGCGATGCCTTCAAGGTCGGCAATCTCAGCAGCCGACTTCTTTCTAATCTGACGAACCTCCTGGTGAGTAAACAATGAATTACAAAGGTGGACCATTCAGCAGTGATTATTATAAAGTAATCTAATAATTGCCTACCGCGTAAAAGACCCGCAGTTAAATTGGTTCACGGTGTCACAAGGCAGCACTGTAAAAGGAATTATTTTTCATTTCATTCTTTATCAAAAGAAACATAACTTCAAACATTGTTTATTCTCACCTGTAAATCTTGCGCGTTTGTTTATATTTAAATACTAAAGGAGAATTTGTATGAGCCGTCTCAGATATCATTTTGTAAGTTGCTCATTAGTTTTCTACAGTTGACCAGCTACATGATAAATTCAGACAGCTCCTAATAATAACTCATTATACGAAAAAGCTGGGTACAAACTTGTCTCTATACTACACTATCAACAAACACGTTTAGAAGACATGTCTCAGTCTCACCTGGTCGCCATACTACACTATCTACAAACATGTTTAGAAGACATGTCTCTGTCTCAGTCTCACCTGGTCTCTATACTACACTATCTACAAACATGTTTAGAAGACATGTCTCAGTCTCAGTCTCACCTGGTCTCTATACTACACTATCTACAAACGTGTTTAGAAGACATGTATCAGTCTCAATCTCACCTGGTCTCTATACTACACTATATACAAACTTGTTTAGAAGACATGTCTCTCTCTCTCAGTCTCACCTGGTCTCTATACTACACTATCTACAAACATGTTTAGAAGACATGTCTCTGTCTCAGTGTCAGTCTCACCTGGTCTCTGTCCTCCAGGTTGTGTCTGAGACTCGTCACTTCATCCTCCAGTTGCTGTATCCTCAGAGCCCGCTCAGACGACTCCTGGACACAACATCAAGTATCACAGACAGCAGGGGCAGACTGGCAGAAGCAGTGTGACACCGACACCATTAGTATCATGGCGTCATGATGCCACGAGTATCATGGCGTCATGATGCCACGAGTATCATGACATCATGCTGCCATGAGTATCATGACATCATGCTGCCATGAGTATCATGACATCATGATGGCATGAGTATCACGACTTCATGATGCCATGAGTATCACGACGTCATGATGCCATGAGTATCATGACGTCATGATGCCGTGAGTATCATGACATCATGATGCCGTGAGTATGATGTCGTCAGGACGCCATGAGTATCATGACATCATGATGCCGTGAGTATCATGACGTCATGATGCCATGAGTATCACGACATCATGACGCCATGAGTATCATGACATCATGCACAGTGTTTTTTAACCGTAGGTAAATTCTGTGATAGAAAATATAGTTTTCAACGAAATGAAAATTACTGTAAAATTAAGATTGTAAGCTTTCAGCTGAATGTGTATTTTGTTACTAAGCAGTCAACGTTTTGTTACCATGGAGACCTGAACTAATGTCTATGGTTACTAAGCAGTCAACGTTTCGTTGAAAATTAGCAAATAAGTTATTTATTACTTTTAAATTAAATGTATATGCATAATTTATTACAAATATATAATAAATATTATTATGGAA
>OZ024854.1:25673100-25675600 GCA_964017155.1 Oasisia sp. SBJ-2009
GAGTGTGTGTGTGTGTGTGTTTGGGTGGGTGTGAGTGTGTGTGTGTGTGTGGGTGTGTGTGGGTGTGAGTGTGTGTGTGAGTGTGTGTGTGTGTGTGTGTGTGTGTGTGTGTATGCGTGCGTGTGTGCGCGTGTGCGTGCGTGGGTGGGCGGGGATGAGTGTGAGTGTGCGCGCGTGTGCGTGTGTGTACGGGGGGGGGGGGGGCGTGTGGCGTGTGTGTGCGTGTACGTGTGTGTCGTATTTACATTCATTGCTTACTCCTATTAGAAAACCTATGCAGCATCGATCATCTGGTTCTGTTTTACATTTTACCCCAACAGTAAATATAAATATTGGGAGTAGGTGTTTTTTTCTGTGACTGTATTACTCGTTGGAATAGAGGTCTATGCTTCCTTCGATCAAGTGTTAGATCAGACGCAGGCTGAGTTATTATGCGATTCTTAAATATTTTAAATATCTTGCTTTTACATTTTTTATTAGTAATGGTTTATGAAAAATATATATAAAAAATCAGATTACTTTACTAAAACGTTACGTTGCGGTTTGTGTACGTGACAATCAATTGCTACACGTGACCTTCGTCAAGCATAACCATTGCCAATAGTATTTATAATGGTAACGTATGGGCGGCATCATATATGCTATATCAAACTGATCCCATTTTGTGTGGAAACACCGGTGATATGCAAAAGGTTACGTGACGTGATAATGTTAGTGTACGCTGCGCACGCGTTTGATGATAATATACTATATTTTTGCTCTAAAATCAATAAGAAACTTTATATTATCGGTAATGTCTATGATAATATAAAGTCTTCTTCGGAAGGAGGGTACAGATTAATACAAAAAAGAAATGTGACGATGACAACATTATATCCCCACAACACAATCTCTTACACATATAAGCACGCTCTTTTTTACTCCCGTTAATCTCTCCCCCAGCCTCCCCTCTCTCCCTCTCCTTCCTTTATCCTTTCTTCCCTCCCTCTACCCCCTCACTACATCATCAGAATAATGTTTGTTAGTGCTAATATCACCCATCTATATAATCCCTTATATAGAATACCATTATAAAGAAGTGTATTGGTGATTTGGCGCAGTAGCACCTCGACTGTGGATTGAATTACCTGTGAACATTCGTGCATCCGGGACATTGTGTATGTTTAGAAAGTGTTTAATTCAACTCTACACCCCTCTTCCTCCATACTTTCATCAACCAATCCTTTTCACCCCTCCCGTCATTCTAATTAAACCGCAATTCGGTACGGTCATGGGTATTTGCACATTCGACAAGAACAGCGAAGCTACTTGTGCCATTCAAGGCAAACTTGATTTGCCCGTGTGTAATACCTGTCTTGTTTCATTGTCAGTTTAACAATGCTTCACTGCCGTGGACATTCTTAGACTGACATGCGGCCTCCGACAATGGTATGTTCTTGGTCCCGGGCAAGAACGCACTACTTGACTGTCGCGTTGAACATGACAGTTGCTACAAACAAATGACTTAAGCGTTCGATCGAAAGCATGGATTTGTCGAATTTTAAGTGCAGTTGTAGTGGTAATGCAATTCTCACGGTTTTCAGTACAAGACCAACTTCACGTGTTTACGGATGGTTCGTTTAGGGTCGGGTGCAGCGGATCGTATGATATTCAGCAAACGATACACATTTGACGCTCTATGTGGTTTGACAGTTGGTCTCGAATGAGCTGCACATGTTGCAGTTTGGGGAGTCATCAGACATTGGGATATACAATTAGACGCCAAAAAGAGAGCCACGACTGCTACAGACAATTGCTTTAAGGTAGGCTATGTGTGTAATGTTGTTTTAGAACGGCAACTGTTGGTAGTGCATTACATTAGTTGCCATGTGGTACATGCAGTGTCGACATTCTGTATCGCTAACATGCATAGTCAAACCAGCAAGGCATTACGGAAGACAAACATTATCATCATTATGCATAACTGTTAGCATCGTTCTACTGTGAATATAATTACACAGATAATACATTTCTCATTAATCAAAACATTACTTGGCAACATAGTTTATATGTAATGAATGGATCCACTTGCTGATTTGCGTCGATGTAAATCGTAGGTAAGCATTGTATTTATTTATCAAAGAAAATAACTAATAATGTTTTAATCCACCTGTGTTTATTATTTTAAATTATGAATTCTCGTATATCAAGGCGAGTTATATTATTCACTGTAGGGTGTACTGTATTATGTATCTGCGTTTAAAAATAATGCCTTATTTAATTTTATGAAGGAGGAAATGTCGGCGACGCCATATTGTTGCCCAACTTCCGCTATAGAACCATGAATCTGGTTAAGTCTACATTAATAATTATAGTTATGCATGTTAACATGTTTTATGTATTATATGATATAGCATGACATATAAGCGAAGTTGTAATGTAATGCTACAAAATAAATAACGTCAGATATATCAGCTTACGTGTTTTACAAGTTGACACCACAATTTCACCAGCTAAGGCT
>OZ024854.1:25680600-25698100 GCA_964017155.1 Oasisia sp. SBJ-2009
TATGGAACTATACAAAATAAATATTATTATTTCACATCACAAATCGTGTTTCTAGTTCATAGTGTATGAACGGATTAAAGTGGCTTCCTTGATTAAATCCAATTTTTTTGGTGTCCAAATATAAATATGTAATCTAAGTAAATTTATTTAATATATGTCAGTGATTTAATGCTCTAAAGTCTTCCGTGTTTTTGAGAGAATAAGGAAGTCAACAACAGGAAATAGGACAATCACATCGTGATGCAAGAATATTTGAATTGAATATTCTGCAGCAATTAAATAAGTAAGCAGTTTTTCAATTGATTTTATCAAAGCTACACTTTAAAATCACAGACACAAGCTTGCATGTGGTAATGAATACTTTGTAGATTTGCTTTTCTGTAAAAATAACTGAACACGAGATGAAAGCAAGATAGATTACAATCGAGTCCACCTTTGCACCATTGCACTATTACGCCCCAGAATACCATGCTAAGATGTCATCACAAGCTGTCAGCTTGTCAGCACAACAAGCTGTCAGCATCACTCCCTTACCTGCATATCAAACTCTCCCGCCGGAGTCGGAGTTCGGGAGCGGTTCAACAGGACATCACTAGATGGCGTAGTAGGTCGATGTGAATCACTTTGGCACAGAACCTGTCGAGAAACAATGTCATATAGCAACAACTGTGTTGATTATGAACACAGGTCGTCTAGCTGTTGAAATACCAGACATTTGTCTCTCATAAAAGCAAAGCAAATGTAACTTCAAGTCTTCAAGTATTTACTGCTAAAACGTGATGTTTCACTATACTGCAGTTGTAACGTGACTGTGTGCTAAAGTAGTAAGTTAATAAAATAAATATGACAAATAGACAAATACAATTAACTGTATATTTTAAGTGTACATTAAAACGATGAGTAAATTAATAAAATAAATATAATAAATAGATACAAATTATTTGTACATTGAATTTCACGGTCATGCAATGTAAAGGATACTACACTGTGAGCTAAAATAATATGTTAATAAAATATTAGAATAAATAGATCAATAAAAGTATTAGTACATTAAATAAAAAAAACAGGTAGTCCATGAATGATTAACACTAAAACAACCTACTACAATGTCAATGTCTGAATGACTGGGATGGCGTTAACAGTTTTGCATTAAAAATAATTACCAAGAAGACACTCAAATACACAGCCACCCCAAATAATGCCCCATGAAACATTAAATGAAAACAATTGGCCCAATGATTTGAGAGCATAGAGAAAAATAACACCCAACGTGGCATAACTGACGAGGAAACCATCTTTGTGGGACGGAACAAGGGAAAGGATGTATAAAGCACTGAAGGTCAAGTGAAGGTCACCTGTTCAAGGTTATTCAGCTTCCGTTGCAGCTGCTGGATGCTGTCATGTGACACCTGTCTCCGACTCTCCATCACCTCAGTGTGACGACTCATCTTCTGCTCAAGCTCAAGCTGTAACAAACACGTTACAGTGTTACAGATGTAACACCGTTACATGCACTCCTGTGTGTGTTAAAGACATAATCATGTTACAGACACACTTGTGTTACAGACACACTTTTGTTACAGACACACTTGTGTTACAGACACACTTGTGTTAAAAGACACACTTGTGTTACATACACACTTGTGTCACAGACACACTTGTGTTAAAAGACACACTTGTGTTACAGACATACTTGTGTTAAAAGACACACTTGTGTTACATACACACTTGTGTTAAAAGACACACTTGTGTTGAAAGACATACTTGTGTTACATACACACTTGTGCTACAGACACACTTGTGTTAAAAGACACGCATGTCGTACAGATACACTTGTGTTAAAAACACACTTGTGTTACAGACACATGTGTGTTAAAAGACAGGCTTGTGTTACAGACACACTTGTGTTAAAATACACACTTGTGTTACAGACACACTTGTGTTACAGATACACTTGTGTTACAGACACACTTGTGTTACAGATACACTTGGGTTATGCATGTAAGTGTTACATATAAACTTGTGTTAGACATTATAGACATGTTACAAACATGTTTGTCACACAGACATGTTTGTACACTGATACACGTGAACAATCATTGCCAAGTAATGCAGACAATCTCACAGGTTGTTTTGACACCTCTTGTGATAATAATAATAATTATGTTTGTTAACATAGCACTTTTTAAGTAATTAAATGCCAACCAAATCAAAGCGCTTCACATTAACATGATGTGTTGACTAATAATCTAAAATATAAATGAATTAAATACATAAGCTAAAATCAAATAAATAAACTAAGATAAATAATTAAGTAAGTTAAGATAAAAAAAAAAAAAATGTTAAGATAAGTAAATAAAATAAATAAAATAGGGTGTAAAAATACATTTTCAAACAGAACAATTTAAAACCAGTCAATGCTATGAAATATAAACCAGTGCCATCAAGGCATTTAATACAAACGAAATAGATAAGTTTTGAGTTGTTTCAGGAAAGTTGCCAATGTTCCAGTTGACCACTTCACATATGTCTCTACACAAAGGTTCCACCATTGTGTCAGTGACATCTCTGAGACGTTGACAGAACTAGTCACCTTCAGCTGGTATTGTTGTTCTTCAAAGTAGTTAGTGTTTCCCTTTGCCGTTGCGTCCTGTGGCACTGGGGTGTTGACGCCACTCCGGATCTGAAACAGAACACACCAATCATTGATCGGTTCGTGTTGTAAGTTCACAAAGACATTCCATTAACATGTTTCACTCTCAAGGTTTCACTCTCAGTGATTCACTCCTGAGGTTCTGACTTAGTGGCCATTGTGACAATGGATGACTGGCCGCTTGAGTGGACAGTGACCACAACAACAATCTTTTAATTTAACAGAAATATATCTCAGCCAGGTCCAACAGTTGGGATCTGAACAGAAAACGAGATACCCATGAACCTTGCCACAGAAAACATATAGTGTTCACTTAATAAAACAAGTAATGTTTAGCAATAGTGGTAGCTTCTAGTATTTCTTGCATCAAGCCTTTGTTAATATTATTATTTTAACAAGGAGAATAAACCACGTTTTCAATAAAATATAAAATATAAATTTCGATGACATTTTTCTTCATCGCTGGGAAATGATCGTTTAAAAGTGCGACAAATCTTAAGAAAAAGACAGAAACACAAGCGTGACGAAGCGTGACGACACGTGCATGCATGCGAGAGAGTTACCACGACGAGGGTGTGTTTGAGCACGCTCAGATGCTCCTGCAGGTTGTCCTTCTGGTCGTGGAGCTGCTCCAGCTCCGTGGCCGTCTCGATGCGGGATCGCTCCAGCTCCAGCATCCCCTCCGTCACCTCCTGGGCACACGGGCGATAGGGTGACTCACAGATAGGGTGAGAGTGAGATAGGGTGTGGGTGAGATAGGGTGTGGGTGAGATAGGGTGAGAGTGAGATAGGGTGAGTGAAATAAGATGAGAGTGAGATAGGGTGTGAGTGAGATAGGATGAGTGAGATAGGGTGTCCAGGCAATAGGGTGTCTGGGGGAATAGGGTGACAAGCTGATGGGGTGCCTGGCAAAAGGGTGACATGGTGATAGGGTGTCTGGGCTATTTGCCAATGTAAAATCCCCCATTGCTTCAAAAAGTCAACTATCATTCCTGTTCCCAAAAATTCTACAGTCTCTTGTTGAAATGCTTGGTTCTCCAGTTTTTAATTCAATTATTGACCCATTGCTTGACCGATTTCAGTTTGCATATCGTGAAAATAGATCTGTCAATGATGCTGTCTGACAACAGCAGTGATGACAACAAAGTAAGAGATAACAGCAGTGATGACAACAACGTAAGAGACAACAGCAGTGATGACAACAACTTGAGAGACAACAGCAATGATGACAACAACGTAAGAGACAACAGCAGTGATGACAACAACGTAAGAGACAACAGCAGTGATGACAACAACTTGAGAGACAACAGCAGTGATGACAACAACGTAAGAGACAACAGCAGTGATGACAACAATTTGAGAGACAACAGCAATAATGACAACAACTTGAGAGACAACAGCAGTGATGACAACAACTTGAGAGACAACAGCAGTGATGACAACAACTTGAGAGACAACAGCAGTGATGACAACAACTTGAGAGACAACAGCAGTGATGACAACAACTTGAGAGACAACAGCAGTGATGACAACAACTTGAGAGACAACAGCAGTGATGACAACAACTTGAGAGACAACAGCAGTGATGACAACAACTTGAGAGACAACAGCAGTGATGACAACAACTTGAGAGACAACAGCAGTGATGACAACAACTTGAGAGACAACAGCAGTGATGACAACAACTTGAGAGACAACAGCAGTGATGACAACAACTTGAGAGACAACAGCAGTGATGACAACAACTTGAGAGACAACAGCAGTGATGACAACAACGTAAGAGACAACAGCAGTGATGACAACAACGTAAGAGACAACAGCAGTGATGACAACAACTTGAGAGACAACAGCAGTGATGACAACAACTTGAGAGACAACAGCAGTGATGACAACAACTTGAGAGACAACAGCAGTGATGACAACAACTTGAGAGACAACAGCAGTGATGACAACAACTTGAGAGACAACAGCAGTGACGACAACAACGTAAGAGACAACAGCAGTGATGACAACAACTTGAGAGACAACAGCAGTGATGACAACAACGTAAGAGACAACAGCAGTGACAGAGAACAGAATGAGAAGTGTGAGCCGCGGACCAGGCAGATCAAGAGTGTCACTCACTGTTTTGATTTCGTCCTTGAGTTCTCGCAGTGTGTCCTCCAGTTTATGTTCCCAGCTGGACAGTTCCTCCTGGGATTGCAGCTGGAGGGAAGAGACGGATGGGATCAGGGGACGACAGGGACAGACAGGGACATCGGGTCATTTGGTGGGCTACAACCAGCTGGGCCAGGAGCAGACAGGGACAGGAGTGTTGTCAAAAGTACATAAATGTGTTTTGTACATTCATGTGTGTGTGTGTGTGTGTGTGTGTGTGTGTGTGTGTGTGTGTGTGTGTGTGTGTGTGTGTGTGTGCGTGCATGTATGTGTGTGTGTGTGTCTGTCTTGTGTGGTGTGTGTATGTGTATGTGTGTGTGTGTCTGTGCGTGTGTGTGTGTGTGTGTGTGTGTGTGTGTGTGTGTGTGGAGTGCGTGTGTTGTGTGTGTGTGTGTGTGTGTGTGTGTGTGTGTGTGTGTATGAGTGTGTGTGTGTGGCACCACTCTACCCACCGGCACCACTCTACCCATTGGCACCACTCTACCCATTGGCACCACTCTTCCCACTGGCACCGCTCTACCCACTGGCACCGCTCTATCCACTGGCACCGCTCTATGCACCGGCACCGCTCTACCCACCGGCACCGCTCTACCCACCGGCACCGCTCTACCCACCGGCACCACTCTACCCACCGGCACTGCTCCACCCAGCGGCACCGCTCTACCCACCGGAACCGCTCTACCCACCGGCACCTTTCTACCCACCGGCACCGCTCTACCCACCGGCACCATTCTACCCACCGGCACCACTCTACCCACCGGCACTGCTCCACCCAGTGGCACCGCTCTACCCACCGGCACCACTCTACCCACTGGCACCACTCTACCCACGGGCACTGCTCCACCCAGTGGCACCGCTCTACCCACCTGCATCGCTCTACCCACCGGCACCGTTCTACCCACTGGCACCGCTCTACCTACTGGCACCGCTCTACCCACTGGCATCGCTCTGCCCACTGGCACCGCACTACCCACTGGCACCGCTCTACCCACTGACACCGCTCTACCCACTGGCACCGCTCTACCCACCAGCACCGCTCTACCCACCGGCACCGCTCTACCCACTGGCACCACTCTACCCACGGGCACCGCTCTGCCCACTGGCACCACTCTACCCACTGGCACCACTCTACCCACTGGCACCGCTCTACCCACTGGCACCGCTCTGCCCACCGGCACCGCACTACCCACTGGCACCGCACTACCCACTGGCACCGTTCTACCCACTGGCACCGCCCTACCTACTGGCACCGCTCTACCCACTGGCACCGCTCTGCCCACTGGCACCGCTCTGCCCACTGGCACCGCTCTACACACCGGCACCATACTACCCACTGGCACCGCTCTGCCCACCGGCACCGCACTACCCACTGGCACCGCACTGCCCACCGGCACCGCACTACCCACTGGCACCGCTCTGCCCACCGGCACTGCACTGCCCACCGGCACCGCACTACCCACTGGTACCGCACTACCCACTGGCACCGCTCTGCCCACCGGCACCGCACTACCCACTGACACCGCACTACCCACCGGCACCGCTCTACCCACCGACACCACTCTCTACCCACCGGCACTGCTCCACCCAGCGGCACCGCTCTACCCACCAGCACCACTCTACCCACCGGCACCACTCTTCCCACCGGCACCGCTCTACCCGCTGGCTTGGTGTAGGAATAAGAGGTAACATACCCGCCGCACTATTTCCAAGTGTTCCGATCTCAGATAGTTGAGTTCGTCTCCGAGCCGATTGGCTCTGCTGTAGTGCGCCTGGGCGATGCCTTTAAGGTCTGCAATCTCAGCAGCCGACTTCTCTCTAATCTGACGAACCTCCTGGTGAGTAAACAATGAATTACAAAGGTGGACCATTCAGCAGTGATTATTATAAAGTAATCTAATAATTGCCTAGCGCGTAAAAGACCCGCAATTAAATTGGTTCACGGTGTTACGAGGCAGCAATATTCTGCTTTCACAGCCACACGTGAATAGTATGCTTAATCTGAAAAGCTTTCTTTTAGAGAAGGACCTATAGGTATAAATTTCAAACCAGGTAATATATATATAGTATGTGATGAGTGATCAGATTGTATCTGTATTCTGTACCCCGAAATATGAAAAATATAATTCTGGAGTGAACAAACGCCCAACTTTGGGTGCTTGTAACTCTGAAATTATCACATAAACAAAACCAAATAAGTTCAGAATCCAGTTTCCCATACAGGAGTTACGTTATGTTGCATATTGTAGAATAGTAACTTCAAAATTTATAAAGTTATCTGCATTCCAAAATCATGACAAAGATTTATTACAAAAACTCGGAATTTGTAGAAGTTAAATGATATGAGACAAGTTAAAACTTGGCAAAGATATAAATTACCACAGTATACGTATGTTAATCATATTAAAAGCTCTTATTGCTGGATAAATGCCCACATGGCCAAACCACCTTTGGTATGAGGGCATTCTTTTAAAAACAATTATTTTCTTGTCATATTTGGACCCCAGCCATATGTGTATTCAGCCACATGTGCTTATTCTGATGAGCTTTCTTTTAGAGAGGTATATACTTCAAAACAGGTAATTTATACGGTATGTGATGAATGTTTATAGTAGTCGTAGATGATGAAAGTTAACTCTGCCATGGACGGTCCCAAGCCCGGCTGAGAAAAGAGGAGGGTTGGGCAAAGGGCTAACAACCCTTTCCTGTAAAAAAAACAGATTGTTACGAAAACATCGACCAAAGGAACTCTACTGAACTTGGGAGAGGGAGGGCCTCCTGGGGAGAGTATGACGCCATGCAGTGAAAGCCGTAAGGAAGCTACATCGCCGATACCCTTCTTATCTTCCAAGAAAATCTCGAAAATCGGAACATGGAATGTGAGAACCATGTTCGAAACAAACAAAGCAGCCCAAATAGCAAGGGAACGACGGGCCTACAACATCACAGTACTAGGGCTATGTGAAACAAGGTGGACACAGTCAGGGCAAGTCAGACTGAATACGGGAGAAATGATTCTCTATTCGGGGCATGAAGAGGAAGATGCACATCATACAGAAGGCGTGGCATTCATGTTGTCACATGAGGCACAGAATGCTCTCATTAACTGGGAAGCAGCGGGACCAAGGATCATCTGTGCCTCGTTCAAAACAAAGAAAGAAAACATCAAGCTCAACATCATTCAGTGTTACGCACCCACAAACGACAAGGACGAAGAAACAAAAGACGACTTTTACAACAAACTGCAGACATTGTGTGACAAACTGAAGGAGAAGGACATGACAATACTCATGGGAGACTTGAACGCCAAAATCGGATCAGACAACAGCGGGTACGAAGAAGTCATGGGCAGACAGGGACTTGGCAAAATGAATGAAAATGGCGAGATGTTGGCCGACTTTTGTGCATTTAACAATATGATCATCGGAGGCAGCGTGTTCCCGCATCGCAGGATTCACGAGGCAACCTGGGTATCACCGGACCACAGGACAGAAAATCAAATAGACCATATCTGCATAGGACGAAAGTTCAGAAGATCAATGCAGGATGTGAGAGTGCAGAGAGGGGCAGATGCAGCCTCAGACCACCATCTAGTGCTGGCCAGAATGAAGATGAAGCTAAAGAAGAGAGAAGTCAAGCGAAGCACCAGAACGCAGTACAATGTGGACTTCCTACAGGACAGGGTGACAAAAGAGACCTTCCGACTTACAGTCAGAAACAAATACGAAGCCCTACAAGATATCCTTGATGAAGGAAACATGGACATAGACACACAATGGCAACAGATCAAGGAGATGTGGACCAGCACATGCAGCGAAGTTCTGGGAAAGAAGAAATACCAACAAAAAGACTGGATTTCTGCAGAGACTGTCAACAAAGTGCAAGTGAGGAAGGAAAAGAAAGGTGCAGTTAACAACAGCCGAACGAGAGCAGCAAAAGCAGCAGCACAGGAAGAGTATACAGAGGCAAACAGAGCAGTCAAGAACAGCGTAAAAACAGACAAGGCAAACTTCATTGAAGACTTAGCCAAAGAAGCAGAGGATGCATCAGCCCAAGGAAACATGAAACAACTGTATGATGTAACAAGAAAATTAGCAGGAAAGTACAAGAACATAGACAGACCCATCAAAGATAAGAATGGCAATGTACTTACCAGTGATGAAGACCAGTTGAAGAGATGGAGGGAACATTTTGAAGAACTGCTAAACCGGCCACCACCTCAGAACCCTCCAGACATCGCACCAGCGGAAGAAGTACTCCAGATAAACTGCGAAAGACCAAGTAAGGCAGAAATTGAAAAAGCCATTCAGCACATGAAGAGAGGGAAAGCTTCCGGCCCAGACAAAATTCCTGCAGAGGCAATCAAGGCTGACATAGAGACCTCCACCGAGATACTGCATGACCTATTCGGGAAGATATGGGAACAAGAAGAAATACCAACGGAATGGAAAGAAGGGTACCTTGTGAAGCTCCCAAAGAAAGGCGATATGCAAGAATGTAAGAACTATAGAGGGATAATGCTCCTATCAGTACCCGGAAAGGTCCTCAACAGAATAATCTTGGACAGACTGAAAACAGGTGTAGATGCCAAGCTCAGAGACCACCAAGCTGGCTTCCGGAAAGACAGATCCTGCACCGACCAAATTGCAACACTGAGAATCATTGTCGAACAATCCATGGAATGGGACTCATCACTGTATATAAACTTCGTTGACTACGAGAAAGCATTTGATAGCCTTGACAGAGACACGCTGTGGAAACTCCT
Organism: Oasisia sp. SBJ-2009; assembly: GCA_964017155.1. Taxonomy (NCBI): domain Eukaryota; kingdom Metazoa; phylum Annelida; class Polychaeta; order Sabellida; family Siboglinidae; genus Oasisia; species Oasisia sp. SBJ-2009. The sequence goes on from OZ024854.1 coordinate 25,690,173, forward strand.
ACAGCACTACGGCATACCTGAGAAATTTATATCTCTGATAAGAAGTAGTTATGAAGACATGGCATGCAGGGTCATTCATGCAGGACAACTAACGGACTCCTTCATGGTGAAGACAGGAGTGAGGCAAGGATGTCTTCTGTCACCGTTCCTATTCCTGCTCGCCATAGACTGGATCATGAAAAAGACTACAAAAAATAGAAGAAATGGGATCCAGTGGACACCATGGAGCCAATTGGAGGACCTGGACTTTGCGGATGACCTCGCTCTCCTCTCACACAGCCATAAACAGATGCAGGAAAAAACAGAGCAGCTAAACACAGTGTCAACACAGCTTGGACTCAACATCAACAGAAGCAAGACAAAGACTATGAAAGCCAACACAAAGAACAACAACCCCATTACATTGAACGGAGAGCCACTGGAAGAGACAGATGCATTCACATACCTGGGCAGTACAATAAACAAAACTGGAGGGACAGAAGAAGACGTCAAAGCAAGAATCCAGAAAGCAAGAGTGGCATTCATCATGTTGAGAAAAATTTGGAGAGCAAAACGAATCAAAATTAACACCAAGATGAGATTGTTTAACTCAAATGTGAAGGCAGTTTTGCTCTACGGAGCGGAGACATGGCGAACCACACAGAAGACACTAAAGAAAATACAGACCTTCATCAACAAATGCCTGCGCAGAATACTACACTTGAAGTGGACAGACAAGGTACCGAACACCACACTCTGGAAAACAACCAAGCAACTACCCATAGAAAATGAAATAAAGAAGAGAAAATGGAGGTGGATAGGACATACACTAAGGAAACCACCAGAATCAATCACCCGTCAAGCCATCACATGGAACCCCCCAGGGAAGAGAAGAAGAGGTAGGCCACGAAACACCTGGCAGAGAGACACAGAAAAAGATACAAAAGAGATGGGGTACACCTGGAAAGAAATGGAGAAGATGGCCACAAACAGAAAACAGTGGCGTTCCTTAGTCGATGGCCTATGCTCCGAGCGAGCGAAAAGGCATAAGTAGTAAAGTAAGTAGATGATGAAAGTTGTAGCTGTACCCCAAAACATGAATAATGCTATTCTGAAGTGAACAAACACCCATTTTTGAGTGTTTGTAACTCTAAAACTATCATATAAATGCACACAAAAATCAGAATCCAGAAAATTAACCTACACATTAAGAAATATATTAGCATTCCAAAATCGTAAAAACAAATATTACTGCGGTCACGATTGCAAAGCCAAAGAAAAGGTGTAACGGACTCTGTACTCAATGAACTATAAGTTTATAACTAATTAGAATTTAACTCTAACAGTTTGCGTTTAGCGATCATTTAGATAGCTATATAATTATATTATGTATATATTATACATAGCCATGTGTGAAATTTCATTAAAACTCGAGATGGTAACCTGGGAAGATTTCTGGATATTGGTTGATTTGGCGTGGAATGAAACTATATTGTTTTAATCATAGATCTTAATAGTAACTGAAATATTTTCAAAATATTGCACATGGGACAATGTTAAACTACTAACAGCTTAAACACCATTAATGTTCATTTTGGATAGTTTGTAGTGACAATTCTGGAAGAAAATACCAACTATCACCCATTGTCATTGACATTGTCATTGGCATTGTCATTGATTTGCTTGCTCCAGGACCAGGATAAAATAATATTATTATTTTTAAATATCACCACCTATTATTATTATTGTGAAACACAACAGGGGGATAAACTATAGTAATATCCCAATACTAATTCTGCTAATGAGACACTATTTATTTTATCACATACAAATTAATAATCATAATGTCTAGATTTGTCATGAAAAGAAACGCACTACCCATTAGCACTAATTTACGGGGTACTATGAACGGTAATCTTATACTTAACTCAATACTGGCCTAAATTATTACGGCCTTTTAAGTTTTAAAACCGTTTGTTCACCTTATTGTGATGTGTATGTATTCGCAATGCGATTCTACATCACTTCTAGTACAAAGAAGTTAGATTAAACTATTTTAATTTGTGTTTTAGAACAATTTAAACACGCCGAATCGAAAGAAATCGCCTCCGCGGTTCTGGTGCTGTTTAAATTGTTCTAAAACACAAATTAAAATAGTTTAATCTGAATTCTTTGTACCGGAAGTTATGTAGAATCACATTGCGAACACATACACATCGATATAAGGTTAAAAAACGATTTTAAAAGGTCGTAATAATTTAGGCCAGTTAAGTCGATAATCAACATAAATTTGACATATAGACAAACACGCCCTCACTTGGCCACCTTGTCATATAAACATTATTTACAATAACACTTTAAAAGGTACATGGAATAATCAACCGAATACATAAGTGACATATTCACACTTTAAATTGATGAACAATTGATAAATTAATACTAATAGAACACATGTGTATGATTTGCAATGCGCCCTTCGCCGTTTATGTTGAGTACGCCCATGCCATCGTCGCTGTCATCGACATGACATGAGCCAGTCGTCAAATTTATCAACGAAGCGACTTAATTATCCGTACCGACTTCCATACCATATCCATACCAGGCCCTGCTGTAAGCAAAGAATTTTGCAGTGTGCCCGTGGCTCGAAGTTAACTGAGATAGAATCTGTAATTTTAGATCTTAAACTAAAAGTCCCAAAGAAAAATTTGCAGGCCGTCCTTGACCTTACCGAGTGGGCGGAGCATAATTTGTAGCTAGTGCGCATGACAACCTCAGCGAACCAAAAAATACGTTTGCTCTGCTGTTTTGATGAAATAACACAACAATTGTTTGTATATCACAAGATAAGTTCATCTATGTGATAATATGTTGTATTGTAGAACATCCCTGCTAAAGACACATATAACATACATAAGATTTTTTTTTTTATTTAAACAATAAGCCGTGTCGCCTAACCGATACATTTATCAAAACAAAGATATCCACTTCAATTTTTAAAATCTTTATAATAATTAAATTTGAGTACTTTCAGAAATAAAATTTATTAATACAAGTTTAGGAATGCATGCTCTTGCTCTTTAGTAACTTGCAACTGTTTTGTAGTGAAAGCTATAGTAACGCAGGACCAAAAGTATATTAGGGCGACACCACATATCAGGGTTAGGGCGACACTTGTCGCCCAAACGACGTCAGATTGTCGCCCAACCGATGGATTTGTGTAAATATATATACATATACATATACATATACATATACATATACATATACATATACATATACATATACATATACATATACATATACATATACATATACATATACATATACATATACATATACATATACATATACATATACATATACATATACATATACATATACATATACATATACATATATTATGAATACCATTATGACTAGTAACCCTACCGTGTGCTGCCTAGCAAGTAGATGAAACAAATGCAGTAACGAGCGACGCTAAAATCGATCCTTTTCGTTCTGATGCACAATGAGTCAGAGTGGACAAATTAGTGTACGACGTCTGTCTTCGTCTCGTGTTCCCCTATGACTACAGTTACCCATTGGGCATTAGTGGGGTATACGCGAGCCGACTAGTCAGCTGACCAGCCAACCGTGACGGGTCTGGCTGGCAACATTGCGTAACACAGCATTATGCTCTTCAAAGATGAGAATGTGGAGTGGCAATCCAGAAGGCGATGTACAGGCCACCTTCGCCCTGCGTTTATGTATACAATATGTAGTATGCGTGCATTCATGTGTGTGCACGTACGAACGAACGAACTTACGCTAGCACACATGCACAAACAGACACAGACAGACACAAACACGCACAAACATGCTTTTGTCCTCATACGCTCTCACAAAGACGGTAATCTTTACAGTGACAAAGATAAAGATAAAGACACAAAGTCAAAGACAGATCCACTCCAACTCAAAGGTCATATCCGGTGGGTGTAGTGCCTAATCATCTTTGCCTCGTTTCGTGACATTTGGATATAGCCGTGAAATGTTCATTATCAGGTTACAAGATTTTAATACAATAATTAGCCACGTTTGATTGATTAATTGCGACCACGAAGTGTGCACACACTCGTGCGTGGGTGAGTGCATGGGCATATAGGAGTGACCGGCTGTCGCTGGACAATGACTTCAACTATCAACCGTTATTAAATATGGATGGATTATACATCAGATAAGAAAAACCGGGACTGCGCTTGCTAGGTTAACTACGCAGCGGCTTACTGCATTTATTTCATCTACTTGCTAGGCAGCACACGGTAGGGTTACTAGTCATAATGGTATTCCATATATGTAATGTATATATATATATATATATATATATATATATATATATATATATATATATATATATATATACATATATATATATATATATATATATATATATATATATATATATATATATATATGTATGTATACACGTATAAATATATACGTATATATAATAATTATATATATATAACTGACTAGCGATTCAATTCTTATTAAGTAATCAGGGAGGTTGGATACATTCTGATGCATTCTCATACAGCGATACCAGTCAACTGATTTCAAGATAGGTAATTCCGAATACGAAGACAGATTTTCATTTTTTGTCCGACGGATCTCTTTCTATAATCTATAAAGGAATTATTCATATATGTTCGTGAATATGTGTACAATCCGGTTTTAATTTACCCAATTTATTTCACAAGAAACCGAGATTTGACATCCGAATAGTTCGGCTGTATTTGCCAGCCAGTATATGTGTACTGTCGTTTAGAAATATTCTTAGGCGAAAGTTGGATTGTTCGTAAAGTGAGTGAATATGATGTTCATTTATTAATGCAGATTGTCTTTGCTGTTTTTATATTAAGAGTGGCTGGATCTACCGCAACATTCGCTTAATCAAAAGATTAGGGCCTACATGGCGGCGGCGGTGAACATTCTAATTAACACATTTGCTAATCTGAATGTATATATTAAGAGTGGAATAAATGTGGAAGGACTGATGGAAGAATTTGGGGCATATCATTTCGATAAACCGGATATTCACCAATATACAGCTATTTCCATTCGTAGGCCAACAAAACAGTATGACACAGTGGATAATGCAAGATATATTCTTTATTTCGGTCACAATTACACATCAAACGAACACTTTTAATAACTCTGGCGAAGATCTTTGACGTAAGTTCGCCTAACAAGAAATATAGCTTGTGGGATATCCTGTTGCGTTCGGGTAAACATCATACCCATGACATCAAGCGATCTCTCACGGAGCAGCAAGAACCGGCATGCACAGGCCCATGTTGCTGGCAAGAATGCTGACCTCCAAGGGACTGAAGGCAACCTTAGCGAAGCTGATCTGTAATGGAAAACACCAATATTGCGATAAATATACAACGTGACAGATGACTGGTGACTTAGACATATATGTATGTATATGTGTACTACTAAGAAGGCATACATGTATAAGGAAAATAAGCACTGTTGCTTAATTCCATTTGTTACGTTTTGTAATGTAGTTAGTTATACAATGTTTACTTTACTGTTGTTGAGTAACGACATGTACATTATACATGTATATATATATATATATATATATATATATATATATATATATATATATATATATATATATATATATATATATATATATAGTTATTATTATTGTTACATTATTATTACATCTGCATTTCTGGTCAAAATCGTTCCATACGAACCATTTCGAAACTGTGATACAGGCATATCAAATATTATATATTACCAAGACATATATTAGGTGTAATTAATATTTAGCATTATGATTTTTATTTATTCCCAATTATTTATTCATTCAGGTATTTGTTTATTTAGTTATAATTTGTCAAAGAGGTGTATTGTACTGGTACGTAAATACATGTCTAACAGTGCTGCCTGGCCTCCACTTCTACAATACGACAGTAGCCTTACCGTGTCCATGTAACCATCGAAGTTACAATTGCCGCATATGCAACCTCCGATCACCATTGGGAGGTAGACGCGCTGGATCTTGCCTGTGTGGCAAACAAATATTGCTAGACACAACATACAATGGCTAAGCGATTGGAGAATATTGTAGTGTGCATACTTCCGACATTTCATTGCTTTGTATTTTTGTATTTTGCACTCCTGAGTCTAGTGAACGTGCAAAGCGCTGGAAATGGCGCTATCAAAATACCCATGATTAACATATTCATTTGTCAGTAATAACATGCACACAGTTGTTGGAGATAGGTATCACATGCAGCAGTTTCAAAGGTGCAGCAGCAACAGTCCGGATATTTGCATAGATATAGACATGAACAATTATGCAATAATAAAAATCATCTAACATCAACATAAAGCAAGTGTAATAGCGACGACGTATCAGATAACGAACATAATGCGATGAATTTGTGATATATCAGAATTTGCAAACCGGATGTCTGATATTAGTTCCCATAATTTTCTGGATGTACGCCTTTCGAACGAAAGAGACGGCCAGGGTGTGTTAAATATTGTCTTTTTTATTAAATCATTATGACGTTTACAAAGACATGGAATATTCCAAATATGTTTTAGTACTTTCCATTGGCGATCTAACATACCGTATGGAATACCGGTTTTTCAACCCCGAATATAAAATATCGGTTCAACGGTGTAGCGGTACACGGTACACGGTACACGGTACACGGTACACGGTACACGGTACACGGTACACGGTACACGGTACACGGTACACGGTACACGGTACACGGTACACGGTATACGGTATACGGTACACGGTACACAGTACACGGTACACGGTACACGGTATATGGTTCACGGTACACGGTACTAACGCTTAAGTGGTGAGTAAAGATTCACATGGTGCCACGATATCTTTTGAAGCGATAGTTATTGTGAAAGTAGAATATGATGCAACACCAGACAGAACGTTATTTTTGTCCACTGGCAGATGTAAGGCTGTGGCAATTATCATATAATATATTATATATATCTTTCTTTTTCACGTGAATAATATTCACGTGAAAGAAAAAGAAAGAAGAATGTCATGGAAACAAATCTGAAGGTATTGGCGTACCCATGAAAACCCCGGAACTGACAGGCGTGCCGTCAATGTAGACCATGATTGTCTCCCCGTCCCAGACAACAGCCAAGTGGTGGAATTCCCCGTCAAACGTCGCCTGCAAAGTCATAGAGGAATTTATAACAACGATCGTTTACGAGGTACAGTATCGAGGAATATATAATTACTATATATAATTTTTGTCTTTGTGCGAGCACTGTGTGTGTGTGTGTGTGTGTGTGTGTGTGTGTGTGTGTGCGGGTGCGTGTGCGTGTGCCTGTGCGTGTGTGTGTGTGTGTGTGTGTGTGTGTGTGTGTGTGTGTGTGTGTGTGTGTGTGTGCGAGTGTGTGTGAGTGTGTGTATGTGTGTGTGTGAGTGTGTGTGTTTGTTTGTGTGTGTGTATATTGTGTGTATGTAACAAAAGCATAAGTAACAACGACCTCCAAGAGAACAGTCACTCATCGAACTATGACACTACTGCGACATTAATTATTATTTAATTCCGGTGTGAAAGATGGAATGACGACATGCACAAAGAATATTCTCATGAAGATGATTAATGCGGATCATACGTCCATAATAACAGAGAATAAATATGAACCGTGCGAAATGTTGAAGGAATATAACAAGACGTCTAAAAGGCAAGGACTAAGATTGTGTTTGGGTAAGAGAGAAGTGTTGTTATTTGCACAACCGAAACAGAAAGTAAGGGTGCAAATGAAGACAACCAAGCAACAGAACGGTTTGGTGTATATTCGATGACTTGCTACGGGGTATGGGCGTGCGTACAATCTGGAGGAATGTTTGCAGAAAGTACAGGGTGGCAGAAACGCAACAACAACAACGACGACGTCGA
>OZ024854.1:25710600-25933100 GCA_964017155.1 Oasisia sp. SBJ-2009
TGATGCATCATATGATATAACATAACATATAACCACAGTTTTAATGTAATGCTAGGACATAAATAACGTCAGATATATCAACTTACGTATCTTACAAATTGACACCACAATTTCACCAGCTAAGGCTCGACATGGGTTTATAAGCAAATAAAATGGCTACCTTCATCGCAACTGAGTGTTTCGATCGCACATGGCGGAAGGGGATACCAGTGACGCTCGCACTATGGAGGGTCACAACCGGTCTGGCGCACTGGGGCTTGGGCTAGGTATTTCCCTCTCATAGGAACACTTCCGGTCACAGTTATTGTGATGATACTCGGTTTTTGTAACATAAATAACCACAGGAATCATGAATTTACTTGATAATTGCCAGGTGTTCTACGTCTGTATTTGATTTGTGATTACTTCCATACAGCACAAAACAGTTTTGCTTATAAACGTTAAAACGATATATTTTATCAAACCGACATAAGTGTGATGGACAGTATTGGCTTAAGTTTGATTTACAATTCAAGCAATTATAATTTGCAATTTTTAAATGCTTTGTGGTTTGATAATTCAGTCTTACCAACCGTAAACCTGAGACATTTCCGTGCAATCGTGCTGACATTTACATTTCTAATCGCAGACAAACAATAAAACACACGTGTACATGCGCTCATACGCACGCGAAAAATTGTAATATTTTTATGTAGAATCGATCGGTTTCTTCCAATTAAACGAGTGACGTAACTATGTCGGTGTATTATTATAATATTTTATTATAATAAAATTAGTAGATTTATTGGTGTAGTCGAATTGTCGTGTAATTTACTTCCTATTTGTGTACTGTCAGACGGGTCCGCTGCGACTGTTCTACTCCATATACGAAGTGTCGATGAAGCGACGGAAAGTGTCGGTGACGACGAAGAATCCACCGAACGGCGCCACTGAGCCGCCCGCGTCATCCGCGATCAAGCCGAAGCAGGAAACAGCGCCACCTGTTGATGGCCAGGCGAAAGAGAACGGCACCTGCACGAATGCTGCGGAATCGTCTGCACTTGCGCCGACACAGCAGCAGCAGATTCAGCCACAGCAACTTCAGCAGCAACACCAACAGCTACAGAAACAATAGGATAAACAGCAGGATGAATATCATGTCGTAAGGAAACAGCACGACAAGCAACAGCAGCAGAAACAACAGCAACAAAGTCACTAGGTCCAGCAACAACAGCAGAATCACCAGCAACAGCAGCAGAATAACCAACAACAGCCGAAGCAACAGCAGCAACTACAGGAGCAGAATCACCAGCAACAGCCGAAGCAGTTACAACAGCAACAACAGCACAAGGCGATTAGCAATATGACACCAACAACATGGTCGACGACCGTTGCCTCTGGCATCATGCCGACTGGCGACGTGCCGATGAAGACGTTGGCGGCAGCGGCGGCGGCGGCGGCGGCGACGACGGAGCGGGACAATGAGCAGACGGCCAACGCCCTCGGACTCATCCGCAGTGTCCCCGTCAGTCTGCCGCTCCTCAGAGACATCAACAAAAACCAAGTGCCGCGAAGTTCGGCCAAGAGGAAGATGAAACATCAACACAAACATCCCCACCATCATCATCACCATGCCGTCACCACATTGAGCCCATGCAGCAGCCGCAACAGGAAATGCAACAAGAACAATAGCACACAACAAAAGCAACAACAAAAACAGCAACAACAGCAACAACAGACGCCAAACAATTTACAGGAAACAAAAGAAATGTGTCCCCAAAACCTGCCACTGGCAAAGTGAGCAGAGAAAACAGCAGCCCCAGCAGAAACAACAACCGGGGTTGCCTCGGCAACAGAAACAACATCAGCATCAACATCCAGAACAGCAACAACAGCAGCAACCACATGCACAGAATATTGCTTCCACGGAGCAGCAACAACAATGACACAGCTGTGACCGCCATAATTCGACCCCTGCCACGAACTCGCAGAAGCAGTCCGTGGCGGGGAAAGCTTCAGCCGGCCGGATGTCGACGGCTGACGAACAGGAAGCGTCCCTTGACCAACACAGACCGAAATGCGTTGAGGTGAAATAAGTGTATTGTCCCGCTTAGTTGCGTCGTTAGAAGGTGTGTGATTGAATCAAGTGGCTTCGATGGTGGACCGATTCCATGACCTTTTTGTTCCGGCCCCGATGTTATATTATAAGTGCTGGCCGACAGGGCTACTGTCTGCACTGCGTGATCGTCACGCATATAAGTAATGGTAATCAGATTATTGTACATACATTGATTAGTGGGTCCGTTAGATGGGCATGTGTCGTTGTTACATGTATGTGGCGTGTTGTTATTTTCGGTGTGGTTGAAATATAGCAGCGAGATCCTTGTACTGTAAATCCTTCTGACGTGTTATGTTCATGCCAGATGGTCTGGCGATGTCGTAACATAAAGGTGTATGTGATGACATTCGCACTACATTGTATTCATGTGCATTGTTCCAACGCAAGAAGAGACCATCTCCCGGGTGGTTCGATAGCCACATTGTACCATCACGGACTGGTCAAGAGTTTGCACAGCGTTTGCACTAAACGAACGATATATTTAGCTATAATTTTAAATACAAGCGCATGTCCCAAGGCAATGGTTCTACACTGTCAGGGTTCAAAATGCCCAACTAGTATGTCGGTCTATGTAGGTCAAGGGGCGCTTCTTGCAGAAAGGCGAAAAAAAAATTGACCTAAAATTCTGTAAGAATCCGTATCAATCTGTATCACTAATCAGATCTTCTAGTTAACTGGCTTAAGTTACTAAGGCCTTTTCAAAATGGATTTTGCGTGCCTGAGCCCTTCCCACTCGTAAGTGGCCCTTAATACTCCCTAATAAACTACAGCTGGGCCTGGCTCTGTTTACGGTAGATCAATAAGACACAAAATACGTTGTAATGGTAATATGGCAATCTAGATATTTTATTTACAACTGGATTGCCTGGCGCTCACTTGAAGTGTGCGCTCTGCTGATTGTACCTTGAAAGACATACAGTATTATGGTAAATGATAAGCATCCAAGTACAACAAAAAGCCTATCGTACAATCAGCTACTTGCATGTATACTGATACAATGTAATGCATAATAGTGTATCGACAGAAAACACATGCGTTAAGCGAAAGTATACATTGACAGAAACCGTAAAGGGGGAAAAACAACCCCACCCTCCACTGGAACAGTGGAGCCTACCCCCCAGGCACAGCAAAGTACACAAGACAAACAGTGCATGTTGGAGACGTTACGAACACGAGACCTACTTCCGGGTCAGCCAAGTATCCGCCACTGACCCCCACACACAAAAAAGCGCTGTCATACCACGAACAAACAAACAAACGCAGAAGTCCAAGGGCGGCTTGTCAGCAAATACGCTGGCAACGACACTGTCAGTGATCGGCACCGGCCGGATACAGGCAGTAAGGAGTAGAGAGTGGCCTTTACCAGCTGCATCCAGGTGGCGTCGCGTCGCGTGTATCCGGCCAAGGAGTCGCGGAATCGACATACAGAAAGTGCCAGCTCACAGCAGTGCGGCAAACCGTCACGGGCGAAGTCAATAAGCAGTGGTGTAGCCGAGGTGTTACCCGAGTTTCCCAGCCTGGATGTTGGCAGTCTGTCGCAGGCCGACCAAGCCGTCCAAACTTCCCGTGCGGCATAGCTGCAACAAGAAAATATACCAAAGCAGATTCCGCACATATGATGAAACGCAGGCTACACAAAGACAAAGTCGCTGCTGCAATGTGTCCCTATGGGTGAACATGCGCTGGGGCATGGTAATAAGTGACCGGTACAGTGAGGTCACAATGTCTGCTGACGCATGTCTCCCCACCCACGGCAGTCCTACAAATAAATAAACAACCACAACGCAGAGGCTAACAAGATGGCTGAACAAAACCTAGAGAAGGCCACGGACATGCAGCCAAAACCGTGAGACGACGACATACATAACGGAACGCGTCTGTAATTAAGATCAAAGCAGACAGACACGGCATATTCACACATGCAGACGTGCACGAAAGCATGACAATGCATGCGAGACAAAGGAGACCACCGCATGTTCCGAAACAGAGCAGACATGGTACATATGCACTGAGCAAGTCGCACCATATCACGCGCAGATACAAGTTGAATAAGCAAATGATGCCACACCACCCAATGTCCACGCACACGCAAACACCCAAGGAAACGTCATTACAGGAAAATTCCCATCGGCACAAACACCACGTAAACACACATGATTATAACGACAAATTAACAAGTGTTGTGTGCACGTATGTATATGTTGTGTAACCGCATCATGATAATCAAAACTAAGAAGCGCCACGTAACAATTTTATGAAAAGGGTTCACAGGGATAGACACACATAAGTGTTGCACTTCATGGCTACTCCTCTTCAAAACATAGTTCTGAATAGTACTTCATGCGGCTTACGAGTAGTAATCGGATGGCATGCTTTTGAATAATGTTGCGTGTTTTGAAATAAAATGAATGAAAAAGAATTGAATTGTAAAATAAGCAAACACACATAAGATGTGACATCATATCAAGAACCCAAAGATGGTAGATATTGGTCAGTAATAGACACTGCCAAACCGTAACAAACAACTAAACGAGATGGAAGTGTCCATGGTCATCAATCATGTTAAAACAAAGCACGCACCAAAACACGTAGAACAAAGCCGGAAGCACATAATACCTCACACTTTCTCAGGCGAGAGAAAGACATATAAACACAGGAAAAAGACACCCAATAACATGCGCCGAAACAAGAAGGCCATGGAAGATGAGAACAGTGTTGGAAAACAAACACCTACCATGCATAACCACGTGGACACGGATCATTAGAGCAGACGATGGCACATCGTAACATACGTCCCAGATAAGGACAGCAATCCAAAGTGATTATATCCTCCAGCACATGCGTCACAACAAATGAATAAGACACATAAACACGATCCACCCAGAACAGGCAAGCAGAATATAGAAATGGGGCAACTGCGTAGAAAAGAGCAGACCGCATCAAGCGCCCAAACACGTCAAACCGGGATAGACAAAATCCGCGGTCGGACGACATCCTGCGCGTAGAAAGTGTGGGCATGGCTTATACATAATAGGCCGAGCCCGAAAATAGCAATCACCCAAAACCAAGTGGCCCAGAGTCGGATAACCCCATGTGCCTGACAATAAGAGCCGCCCAAACAAATCGGACATGCATCAAAGTAATCACGTCAACCACAACGGGCGCCCAAACTAAGTGAACACCGTTCAAAAACAAGCAATGCGAACACAGGCCGAACTATGTGAACACGCGTCCAATCAAATGTGACACGCACACCGGCGCGGAAGTCGGCCGGCACCGGATAAAAACGTGAACGGAGTGTGAAGTGGAATCTGGCGGTCAATATTCTTCCCGCCAGGTAGAGCAACTGTGTAATACGTAAGCAAAACAAACACAGCTGAAACAGACGACGCTTCGCAAACAACTGGCATGTATGTATTGGTCAATATATACATGACGCCAGGGAGTTTCGCTTAACCGACTGTCGGGCGGCTGCAGAACTACGCCGAGAAGACATTCTGGCGACTTTGCCGGCCTGTAAAATTGATCCGTGTGAGGCTAGGCCATGCTGCCATGTCATGGATACTGTTTAATCCAGCTGAATACATAACAGAAACAACCGGACATTTTAAATTTTATTTTCGTGGTAGTATAAGTTTTACGTTTTGAATAGTTTTAAAATACAGCAATAACTGCTAAAGAGTGTCGTTATTCTATTAGTTATGTGAAAAACGGCCTGGGAAGCAATCAGGGTAACTACCCTAATCTGGTAGAAGGTCGCTTTGGCGGTTACACTTGCAGCCCATAATTTCCCAGGCAGAGTTGAGAGGTGACAATTCCGCCACCTCACCTAGCCTGGGTGAACGAGGATAGGCACCAGATAGACATATGTGGATCACGCCGGCAAAGAACGCACAGCTGAAAAAGACATCCGGCAATACACTTGGCACTAGGCCGAACCGCCCGTGTATGACGCAGGCAAAACACACACACAGCTGAAACAGACGACGACTCGCAGGTACTGCCAACCCACATGGCGCCAGTAGCAACACCGATGAAACACGGCGGCAAGTAACGCACAGCCGAAACAGACGACATCTCTCTGTGTTTTTTTTTTTTTTTTTTAACTAATGTAGATATTTCATGTCATGTTTTAACGAGTTTTAACTTTGGGTATCTTTCTATGATTTCTTGTAACAGCGCCTTCGAACAAGGTAACTTGGATTAATGGTGCTATATAAATGCTTATATTATTATTGTTATTATTAAATTAAGGCCAATATACTTGTCGCCAGGTAGGGCCGTGAGGTAAATCACGCACAGCTGAAACAGACAACACCTCTGTTATCCTAGCATATTACGGCCATATACTTGGCGCCAGTCAATGAGGTAAATCACGCACAGCTGAAACAGACGACACCTCTGTTATCCTAGCATATTACGGCCATATACTTGACGCCGGGCAATGAGGTAAAACACGCACAGCTGAAACAGACGACACCTCTGTTATCCTAGCATATTACGGCCATATACTTGGCGCCAGGCAATGAGGTAAATCACGCACAACTGAAACAGACGACACCTCTGTTAACCTAGCATGTGACGGCCATATACTTGGCGCCAGTCAATGAGGTAAATCACGCACAGCTGAAACAGACGACACCTCTGTTTTCCTAGCATATTACGGCCATATACATGGCGCCAGGCAATGAGGTAAATCACGCACAGCTGAAACATACGACACCTCTGTTATCCTAGCATATTACGGCCATATACATGGCGCCAGGCAATGAGGTAAATCACGCACAGCTGAAAAAGACGACACCTCTGTAATCCAAGCATATTACGGCCATATACATGGCGCCAGGCAATGAGGTAAATCACGCACAGCTGAAAAAGACGACACCTCTGTTATCCTAGCATATTACGGCCATATACATGGCGTCAGGCAATGAGGTAAATCACGCACAGCCGAAACAGACGACACCTCTGAAAGTACATCGGTGTACGTCGCGCGTAAAAATATAAACCAAATGCATACAAATGAAAAAGTGCAAACGAGACATTCTGCTAATCCCGGTGTGTAAAATAAAAACGAAGTGAACAGGACACTGAAAAGCGCAAGAGAGAGGGTCCAAAATAGCGCCCACTAAACGGAGTGGGAGAATGCGCGAGGCTGAGAAACGGCCCTTGTTCAGCCGTAGGCTGGGACCGAAGCAGTGTAACTGACCTCCGCTTGATGACGCCCAAGGGGGCATGTAGAGGAAGCAAGGGAAAAAAGGTGTGTGTGTGTACACGGACGTGTCCAGGAGTTAACATGGGCGTACTAACGTATACACAGGTATATACATATACATATATATATATATATATATATATATATATATATATATATATATATATATATATATATATACATATATATATATATACATATACATACATATATATATATATATATATATATATATATATATATATATATATATATACATATATATATATATATATATATATATATATATATATATATATATATATACATATATACACACATATATATATATATATATATATATATATATATATATATATATACATATATATACATACACATACACAAACACACATATATATATATATACATATACACACACATACACACACGCCTGCACAGACACAGCGAAACATAACAATATATATATACATACATATACATATATATATACATAGACACACATATGCATACACACATGTAAACCCCGAGTCTATACTCAGCAGAGCCAGCAGCACAGCGTGGGACAACCGCATATACATCCCGGGCGCCCCCGGACGACGCAGCCTGCGGCTGTAGACTTTACCACCCGCCAGGAGTAATTAAACCGTATCTCTAAGGCAGGGTCCCCGCGGCGAAGTTCAAACGGTAATTAACCCGTCGTCAAATAGCGCTAACCAGCCGGCGCCTGGACAGCGTCGGACACCCCAGTGTCCTCGGCCGATAGGACCCAACCGTACACAGCCCGACATTCAAAAGCTGCGAGCGTGCCCAGGACAAGACAAAAATAGTTGTGTAAACAAAACGTAAACTTTCAAAGGGACGTGAGGATATGTTAGCGTCACCTAGATTACATCTCTCCGGCACTGAGGCAACAAGCAATCAACACCTCTTTTACCGATGCAACCGTAGCTAAAGTGACTCGCACGAAGAAGAAACGATGGCAGCAAACACCCACCGGGGTGTCAACTCACGCGAAAATCATTATACAACGAGCAAAGCATACTACTACAGCTGGATTGTGTCGCAAAAAAAGAAATAAACATACGTGACGTGGAGGGAGTTCCGCAGAGCAAACGTCCAATTAACAGCACATATCTCAGATCAACCAGGAAATGTATGTGATGATCGCAGAGTGGATTCCCGCAGAGTTACAACACCGCGCTGTATAGTCAATGAAGACAGCGGGATGAAAATTTCGTTAAAACCAACAGAGGTACCGACAAACCCTGTTGCCAAGTCAACGAATACAGCGGAACTGCCGGTTCGAGGTCACCGGCCAGGTGGCTGTCACACTGCCCTCTCCTGCCCGGGGCTGGGCGACGGGAAACGTTGACCTTAGGTGGCCTCCATTCGTTTCGTGTGCCTAGCTTCATTCAGGGCTTGCCTCAAAATTATATTGCATCCCCCTGGACACAATACAGTTGTTCCGCGATTTTTGTCGACGTATTTTCGACAACACTAACACTAAACGATTATTCCATTTTGTGATGCATACACGGACATAATGTTGTTACAAATAATGTCTTCATAAATTTAGTTAAAATCCGTATCAAAGTGGAGTACGGCCGTATCACTTAAAAACCGACAACATCCGTATCGGATACGTGTATGCCGTATCATGTGGCAAGTCAGTTCTTGTTCTTCAGCCGTCGACATCCGGCCCGCTGAAGCTTTCCTAGCTTAAATTGTAGTCGTAACGTTACATGATGGTACTCGTCAATGCCGAGTCGCATTGGCAACAACAAGTTGGTGTCGCCTTGTCATTTCCTATGCGCCGCTTCACCTTCTAATAGGAAATCATGTCCGGTTTCCCCGCTGAGTTCGCCAAACATTACTTCGTCGTAAGCGTACTTACTTTCTAAGGCGGACACGCCAACTTCATCATCTCTAAACTGCTTTTCTGCAGGAATCCTTCCGTGGAAATATGTGAAAAGGTAACGTTACATACAATTATAGTATGTCTGTTAGCAGTGCAGTGCATTAATTTGTTTAATTTTATTTGTTTTAATACGTTTCGACATTTGTTGTGAGAGTCATGCTGCGAGATCTATGCTGCGTCGCCTACTGATTGGCTGCTACAGCGAGTGTAAGCATCTCGCCGGGTCAAACCGGATGTACGGACACACCGACATGAGCGCGATGGCGGCGGCCTGTGTCGAAAATAGCCCACTTTCAAAAATATTTAAATTGTACCGTGACGCTGATCTTGTCAAGTTATGGCGACAAGTACTATAAATTATATGTTCTCATGTTTGTAAATTATATGTTCTTATGTTTGGGCTGTGGTTGTTTGGGCGTTTCTGTCCCCCTTTAAAATAAACAATTTGCAATGGCACTGGCACGCAGGGATCTGTGCTTTCATCGAGGTTTCGTGCGATTCTTGTAGCATTAACAAGTGTAGTTTGTGCAATTCTTGTAGAATTACCAAGTGTAGTTTGACTGAATGCATGTGTTTCACTAGTGAAGATACGTCAAAACAGTGCACTGACAACGGTGGAAGGCGTGACAAATCATTGACAACGTAGCAAGGCACGGACTGGGGTGGAGTCTCAAATAAAATGTTCATCATATATTGTACGTTGTTAAGTTCGTTATATTTGTCCATTCACTTGATAAGCCTCGGGGTGGTCACGATTGTCAATTTCTGAAACAAAATGCTCTTGGCGGATGCAATATCATCGTCAGAATAAAATCAATGAGTAGATTGACGCTTCGATCAACACATACATGCCATGTTAATTCACCGATTCGGTTTCTACCATATTTCAAGTTCTTCTTTATCATTAAAATTATATTTCTGGATCTTATATTAAATTCATCTTTAAAAGATGAATGGGTTCCAATTTTTGTGAGTTCACTCATAAACGTTTTACAAATTGTACAATATATGAAAGTACGTGATAAAGTATTGCTGTAATTTGCATATAATAACGGAGACATATTTCTCCTTGCTGCACCGTATCTCATGTACAGAGATGCCGTGGTCTGACATTATTTTACACTTGAATTTCTATTTACCCACATTTGTCTGGTCAACACATTACCAGGCACACTGTTTGGGACAGTGTACGTTCGCAATATTTTTAATATAAGGACTGCAAATAGCATACGCAACTGCTTCAACAAGAGAAATGACTATGACATCTGAATTCTGAACACAGAACAATGTTGCACAATCATGAACAAATGGAACATTGCGTACACTGGGTGGGTGTTTCACAAAGTCCCGGCCTCAGAAACAATGTAGCATTCTTTTATTTCGATGGTATCACCAAATACTATTTCCTATATTTTATGCTCTTTGATATAATCTCATCAAAATGTATTTCCGATGTGCAAAAGCACACAAATAAATGTTCACAACAAAATCAATCCTTGTATGTCTACGTTTGAACCAATGATGGGATGTCTTCGTGCATGACAGTCCATCACGGGGATTATAGTTCCACCGAGGCCTCGTTCACAACAAGAGGCCATACACAATCATTTGTATACATTACACATTTTATTATACAATACGCATACATTACGTACCAGAAATAAGCATGAATATCCGGCGTAGATACTTCACGCCAATGCGCTTTACTTTCTAGTTGATGCACACCTTCCCAGCTTTGTTTGTGATCCATCTGTTATACACGAACGTATGTTTCTGCTTGGGCACGCCCTTTTCCGCCCTACCAACTTGGAGCACCTCCATTTTGACCCAATTGCATTTCCAATCGTCGTTGTAAATCTGCCGCAGGGTCATACAACGCACGCCGCCCTTGAAACACTTCGCATCGAACGTGAACGTGTCGATCCTACGAGACAGACCTGATAGCCTGATAGTAAGCAACTCGTAAAATCAACTTATGAGATCCGTTTCAGAACCATTCATTTAAACACCATAAAACACGCATCAGCACGTGAGTTGATTCATTAATTGTTTATAATTATGGCGTCAAAAAAATTCGGCGATGCAAACTAGAGTGCAATTCTTAGTTTGGTGACAAGCGAACCGGGCGGGGAATGAATCGGTGATGTGCTGAACGTTAAATGTAGTATTAATGATGAGTGTAATATTGTTCATTGCAGTTGCAAATGTTAGATTGTATTCACTCTCTTATAGATGCACATACACAAAAAGGTGACGTTTGTTTCCATATAAATCAACAATTGTATTGAGAACGTTACTTCCCCGTTTGATTCAAATTCGTTCTGGTCGTAGTTGTTGAGCCCTATCATCAGAGTTTTGTCGGTATTACTTCTTGATAAAAAGACAAGGACCAAACCATTTGTCGCCGCCGTTCTCAGCGCGTCGGTTTTTGTAAAGAGGCGATAGCGACATTCTAAAACAGATCAACGGTGTTTAGGCTAACCATCCAGCTAAGCTGCTACTTCTGATATAACTATTCTATTAGTACGTTTTCTTTAATATATTTAAAACCGTCAACATAAATTGTTTTTTTTTATAGCCTGCGCACATTTCCTTGTATAACCTTTGTTTCCACTACGCGGGCTAATATTATTTAGCGACAATACCGACGTCTTTTGGAACGCTCGCTACCCGGATTGTTCATAAGCGTAGGTACCCTATTTCTTCCAAGTGTAAGTTATTTTTGTCCTTTTTTTAACGAAAACATCCTCGCGCTCCAGGGGTCGCTGCTGATGATGACGTCAGTATCGGGCAGCAGTACCACAGACTAACCCTATTGCAAAACTCTGAACTTACGCTCAACAATGAAATCGGCAGCGAAGAATGTGGTTGGCCTCCGGGCATGTGATACAAATTGTGGATGATTTCAGCCACACGTTGCTCGTGCTACACGCAGTGTTTCGGATACAAAAGCAAATATTTAAATGCATTTAGGCGGACGAGTCATCTTACAGGAATTCCCAGAAATTGTGTATCTGTGTCGCCACTGGCGGGGAGGGCTTTGGCAAGTGGACAGCCGCCACCATCGACAAATGTGAACGTTACTACAAGGTTGCCATTCGGTGTTACATCAACGGTCTGCCAGGGATGGTGAATACAGTGTTTGTCACATTTGAGCAAGCTGTGTCGACTGACGAATAATCGCAGCATGACCGGTGTCCAATGGGCCGGTGTCCAACGGACATTTACCAATCGGTCGCCGCCAAGTCCGGCCGACACGGACCGTGTACACCGCAACCACGTTCGCACACCAATCTCCAGTGCCGTTGCTCGGCAGTGTACGTTCGTTAAAAGTGACGAAAGTTTGCCGAAGTGATGCTTGAGGGGTAAAACCCAAAGCAGCAACGACAGCGTGCACTCGGTGCTATGGCCCACGTGTCCGAGGAAAGACGTTTGCGGAAAGATACGGCTGAGTAGAAGGGCAGCAATTAATTTAATTAATTTAACATTTAATTAATGCTTTAATATGTATTTGACAACCATAAATGATATATTTAAATACAAAAATGTATTCCTACTGTTTGTCTTGCTAGACTTGTGTACATAAATACACATAGCATGAGCAAGTGTCTAGTTGCATTTCCTTGATGGACAGCTGCCCAGTTCTGTTTAAATCTAACAGTAAAAAATAGTTAATTGAAAATGTGAAAGGCTGGCGGTGATTCTACAGACTTTATTGTGGCCACTTGTCAGTGAGTTTATGTTTAAGTGTAATAATAAAAATGAGGCAATTGTGTTCACCTACCTATGCAAATTGTGTTCACCTACCTATGCAAATGCAAATTTAGATAATTTGAATAAATTTATGTTGTGACGTTATTTCCTGTGACGTTTTCCGTGACTTAATTATATATGGCGACCATGAGCGGAGTGAAAAGGCATTGACCTTGTCTTTTATCGTTGACCTTGACCTCAAAAATAAAATTAAGGCGCCCCTGGCTGCATGGCTATGTGTGGCCCAACAGTGACACATTATTCAAATGTACTTCACCTCAGTCCAGAAACTGGACTTTCTGGCCCCCTGAGGGCACACTGCTGAGAAGACCTAATATATCAAGAAAACACTAGTGTAATATATCGCAAAATGGCACCTATCGACACCAAACTATGATAAATAGCACGTACATCCTGAGATATCATGACGTTTCCCCTTTCGTAGAATCGGTACAATTTTATATAACTTTCTATAATTTTAAAATGAACCAGCTGCATTTCGTATATGACATAATGAATACGTTACTATGCGGTTGGAGTTTATACAAGACGCGTGGCAATGCTCCTCGGTTGCTGACAACCTCCGGTTTTTTCGTAGCAGGGGTCGGCTTGCGTCTTCTGCCACCGCCACCACCACGACAACCGAACGTGACGTCGTCACATAGCAGTATAGAGACGACACAGACAATGAAGCGTCTGAATATCATGTCTTCAACTGAAGCCGACTGCGTCTAATATATAATATTCCTATGGAAACTATTACTCGTTCATATCAGCGCGCAGTGTTTATTCGCATTGATGACGTCATAGTGCATTCGCGTTGTAGCGCTTACATTTTTAACGGAAGTGACAAACTGTCCGGGTGACGTTTCTGCGCATGCCGGAGTCAGTCGGTGTCACTAGTTACCATTACGTAGGCCCTGCATTAATCCTTCTCGCTGAATCTCATATTAAATATATCTTTAGTGTGATGTATATCGGCCACTTTAAGCAAAAGGACGTATATAGTCTTTCAGAAAAGTTATTTGTCGCAAATTAACACGAGGTAAACTGGTATTTGTGCATGCTTTGACGTGACTGCAATGCGCCATTATCCAGTGATTTAAACAAAAGTAATGTTTTGTTGATTACCATGCCATGGAAATGGGGGTCGGACAAAAAAATCACTATATTTAAGTCGTCAGATGGGCACAAAACAGATATTAACCTTACATTTTAAAAATGTACCCTATATATAGCTGTTATACCTACCCTTAGCAGTTGCATACATCTGTCGATATTTGTTTGTTGAGTCTCAGACCTGCCACATGATACGGATCACCCGTATCCAATACGGATTTTTGCGTTTTTTGTGATACGGTCGTACTCCATTTTGATACGGATTTTACGAGTACAACGCCGTACCTGGCAGGTTCCATAGTATTCTATTCAATTAATCAGTTACTGAGCAGAGAAATTATATTTTTAAATGGGTAATGATTATGGTAATGCAATGTTTGAATCATAGCAACAAGAATAGAGTAGATTGTTCGGAATTATTTGACTTTGTCGTAAAAAGTTTCTCTTTAAAATGTTTGCTACAATGTTACATTATTAATAGTGTTGTTTGTTTTTTTATTACTGAAAAGTGTCCCATTAATTACTTTTGCGTGTTGCTAAATGTTCAGTACTTGATAAGTTCTCTGTTTATGGTTAAATAATGTTTCTGTTAAATTATATTGGGTATTTATTTGCTTTATATGTTGTATTCAAGTGTAGTCATGGTATGCGCGACAAATTTGTATACGAGTCATTTGATACTGATTCTTACAGAATTTTAGGTCACAAATACAGATTGCCACCCAAAAAATGTGGCAGGCCTGTGTGTCTGTCACCCAACAGTTTCCGCCTTTCGATATTCTGTTCGCATTTGAAATGTGTTCAACACAGCCACAAGGCCCCTCTCTGCTCTCGTGCGGTAACAATGGACTTTGCACTCGTCAAAATGTTGTTGTACCGCCATTATCCCGTTATCTCGCAAGATCTGGCTGTATCATAAACTGGCTATATAACAAGACAAGGAAGTGCTTAAAACTTCACGGCACATAATCAAAGTGTGTGAATCCGTCATCAAAGAGCGTCGTGACTTATTGTATTACTGGTTATGCCATTCAATTTGGCAGGTCAACAATCCGTGTCATTTAAATGTTATCGAAGGGTTGTTTACATGTAGCGCTGATAAGACGCACGGTTTTTGACAGTGGCGTCGATTTCACGATTTAAGATTCATCATTGTATTTTTGTAGGTACTTTATGCAAAGCAGCTATTGTAATCTTTTACTGAAGATAATCTACAGTAAATATTTGCTACATACGTAGCACACAAGCCTTATAATCAAACATTGTAAAGGCCTGTGCGTGTCCTACCACATCTTTACATGTCATATTAGTATCACCAGGAATCATGGAATTTTAGTAAAATTCGATGGAGACGTAAGATATGAAAAATTATACATATAGAGGTGCAGGACAATATTCTAGATGATCTTCGTAGGAGTGTGTGCTCAAAATGAGGGTCAACAGCAAGTCCATTGGTAAGGTAACAAAGGAAGGTGTCTATTATATTTATAAAAAAACAATACAGTTCTCTGGGACTCTGCCTAGATGTGTGTGTGTGTGTGTGTGTGTGTGTGTGTGTGTGTGTGTGTGTGTTTGTGTGTGTGTATGTTTGTGTGTGTGTGTGTGTGCGCGCGCGCGTGCGTGCGTGCGTGCGTGCGTGCGTGCGTGCGTGCGTGCGTGCGTGTGTGTGTGTGTGTGTGTGTGTTTGAGGCCCGCTCTCTCCAACAATTATGCATAAATGGGGTTTCAAGGTGAGTTATAACTTTAATATATTTAGGCATATATATCACACCAGTTCTCATGAAACTGTATTGGCTTCCCGTGAAACAACGGGTTCAGTATCCAATCCTGCTACTGCCGTTTTGTGCACAACGTGAACTGGCGACACCTTACATCAGTGACCTTCTCGAACAAATAGCCACTAGAGTGATGCGCTCAATCTCGAGCAATGGTTTGTACGTGCAGCCATCTCACAGCCGATACGGTGGCAGAACTTTCCCAGTATCTGCTCCACGGCGGTGGAATTCTCTTCCAATTGAGATGAAGAAAACCTTTGCCTCGTAACTTTTAAAACTTGAAAACTCACCTATTCCGGGCTGTGTATGGAGTGTAGACACATATCAGTTTTTTTTTTTTTTTATTAATTATTAGTTATTTTTATTTTACCTATTTATTATCTTGTACATGTTTTACACTAATTTTACACAATGTCTTCATTCATTTATTACCAATATCATCATGCTGACGGTCGCGAAGCGACAAAGACTGCTTCCATCACTTAACTGTTGCTCTCCATTTATCTCTCTGCTGTGAGAGTGATGTCCATGAGTCGATCTTTATGTCTCTCAGCTTCAGGTTTCTCTTGATGGTGTCCTTGAATCGGAGACGAGGGCGCCCTCTCTTTCTGAGACCAGAAGACAGTTGAGAGTAGAAAACCTGCTTCGGTAGCCTATCTGGGGACATCCTCATGAGGTGTCCAGTCCACCGGAGATTCTTTCTGATCAGAAGATCTTCCATAGATGGCAGCCCTGTCCATTCGAGTACTTCCTTGTTTGTCACTTTGTCCATCCAGGTTATCCTCATGATCGAACGAAGATGTCGCATCACGAAGGCATGCAGCTTTTTCGTATGTCGTCTGTACACTGTCCATGCCTCGGCTCCGTATAGGAGGGTGGACAACACGATTGCACAGTATATCTTGCCTTTAACCCGCATGGACACATGGTGGTTGTTCCAGAGTCTCTGGCGTAGTCGGCCGAAAGATGCACTAGCCTTGGCCATCCTCCTCTGTATTTCGTCGTCAATGCATCCATTACTTGATATAGTGCTTCCAAGGTAGGTGAATTCCAGCTTCTTTCCATCAACCATGATATCCTCCTCTCAGGTTCTTGTAGAGTTGGGTTGGTACAGCACCTCGGTCTTCTTGATGTTAATCTTCAGGCCGAACTTCTTTGACGCATTGGAGAAAGCATCCACTATTTTCTGCATCTCTTCAGCAGAGTGTGCAACTAGTGCACTGTCATCTGCGAATAGCAGCTCTCTCATCAGTATCCGAGTAGTCTTGGTCTTCGCTCTGGAGTGTGCAACGTTGAATAGGTCAGCGCTCTGTCTGAACTGTATGTAGACGCCATCCCCCATGCCTCGATCGTTGTTGTGAACTTCCCTGGGCATCCATACTTCCTCAGTAACTGCCATAGTCGGGTCCTCCCAACTGTATCGAACGCCTTACTGAAGTCGACAAATACCATGTACAGTGGCCGGTCCTGCGCAATGCACTTTTCTTGTAGTTGTCGGAGACAAAATATCATATCCACGGTGCTCCGGTTACCTCTGAAGCCACATTGTGTCTCCGAAACTACTTCTGGTGTTATGTGGGTAGATAGTCTGTTGAGGAGGATCCTGGCGAAGATCTTGCCTGCTATGGATAGAAGAGAGATTCCTCTATAGTTTCCACAGTCTGTTCGATCACCTTTCTTGTAGATGGTTACAATGCTGGCATCCTTCCATGCTTGTGGTACAGAACCCACCTCCCAGGCATTGGTGATTAGTTGGTGCAGTCTGCTGAACAGATTGTCTCCTCCGGGCTTCCATACTTCTGCAGGAATTCCATCTCCTCCAGGTGCATTGCCATCTTTCAGGCCGGCGATTGCTCTAGCCATCTCATCCATAGTTGGAATCCCATCGAGGCTTGTCTTGGTAATGCGCTGCGGGATGTTGTCCAGAGCTTCGTGATCTATGTCGCCAGGGTCATTGAGTAGCTCTTGGAAGTGTTCACTCCATCTTGCCACAACTCTCTTGCTGTCAGAGAAGGTCTCCCTTCTTTTGGGGTCCCCACACTTCCTTCAGTTAATTGTAGAAGCCCTTCATGTTGTTACTGTCAGCAGCTCTCTGCAGCTCCACTGCCATCCTTTCCCACCAGTCTGACTTCAGTGAACGGGTGTGTGTTTGTAGCAGTCTGCAGGCATCTTTGTATGCTGCAGTGGTGGATCTAGTGCTCCTGGTTTGCAACATTCTCTGGTGAGCTTGGTCTCTTCTGCTTATAAGAGTCTGTAGCTCCTGGTCGTTGGGGTCGAACCAGTCCAGGTGTTTTCTGTCTGGCTTGCCAAAATATGTCTTGGCTGTGTTATACAAGACCTGCTGCAGAGCTGCCCATTCCTCGTCTGGTGTTGAGGTTTCCTTCTCCTCCCATTGGGCGAGAGCACTGTCCATCTTCTGCTCAATACTCTCCCTATTGCTGGTGGTACTTAGTTTTGCAGTGTTGAGATTGGTCGGCTTACTTGCCTGTTGTTATTATTATATTACCAATATACCCTTTATTTTAATAGTCATATTTAAGCTAACTTAGGCCGCTATCTATTTATCAGAAATCCGATTCGCATAGGTTAAACATATGGGACAAATATAAAAAAAGTGAAAGAAAAAAGTTTTTTCTTGGGAGATTTGTCTACACACACCATGCATATGTTAAACCATTTAAAAGCCCACGTGTCCCTATCCTATCCCAAAGAGTCCTGTCGTATAATTACCAAGGGTGAATCAAATGTCAAACAATTGCAATGACAAAGTGCGTGTTATCAAAATGTCTTAATATAACTACGGTGGGATATCTACTTCATTTATTTACAAAATGGCCTCGTCACATATTTTTGGTAAGCTTATTTTCTCTCCGTCAAAATGAAGTAAGATGTAACGCAGTTACATTGAATAGCAACGGTGAAAAGACGTATAATATTCGATTGTTTGGTGGAATGCCGCGAACGGCATAAACATATACAGTGACTACGCATCCTCTTCATTTCTATGAAGAATTCACACACTATGAGAATCAATAACACCACACCGTCACAACGAGATATGACATGGTGTTGTCAGTTGAGACGTTTGTATAGAGCGATGATCAAACAGTGTCACTGTCATGTGATAAATGTTCGTAATGACGCCACTATATAAACGTTATGCCATATTCAAGTGGTTGGATATATCTACGATACATCTTTGTAAATCCTGCCCCCCCCCCCCCCCATATTCAAGTGGTTGGATATATCTACGATACATCTTTGTAAATCCTGCCCCCCCCCCCCCCGTAAATACTGGATACGTCAGCGCGCTAACAATTTGTGTATTAATTACGTACAAAATAAATTAAAGTTAAACATGGTCACCAACAAACGATTTGTTTAAATAATGCCTCCGCTTCGGGCGGGCGGGCGGGCGGGCGGGCGGGCGGGCGGGCGGGCGGGCGGGCGGGCGGGCGGGCGGGCGGGCGGGCGGGCGGGCGGGCGGGCGGGCGGGCGGGCGGGCGGGCGGGCGGGCGGGCGGGCGGGCGGGCGGGCGGGCAGGCAGGCAGGCAGGCAGACAGACAGACATGTTATACATGGTATCGTGGAGTACATGGTATCCGAAGTAACAACAATACCAATCATTACAGGGGCAAATATTCATATTTGTTGTTGAAGCCGGATGTTTCGCGGAGGCATGGCTGAGTCTTGGGTTCGCTGCCGTCCTCGGTTCGGGATCCAACACGTATTGGGCTAGGTGTGTGTGTTTACGAGTCTCAACGGGAGGAACGTCATATGTGTCTTGGCCCACCAATACATTCATTTCGTTCCGGAGAACGATGTCCATGCACGTACACACACGCACACACACGCACTCGCCCCACACGCACACGCAACACACACACACACACACACCACACACACGCACACGCACACGCACACGCACACGCACACGCACCACACACACGCACGCGCAAGCGCACGCGCACACGCAAACGCACACGCACACGCGCACACACACACACACACACACACAGTTGGTGTACATTTTGGCAAGAATACTAGGTAAATTATATTTACATTAAATAAAGTATTCTTGATTTTTTACTGTAGACTTAGAGCATCTTTGGCAGCGGTCGTCTGCGTCGGCTGGATTCGCTTACTACGTAACCGCGACGATCGGCGTGACGTCATAATCACGAGTGGTGCCGCCTGTCGGTATACTGTATCGTCAAGATGGTTGCCGCCGCACGCTGCTGCGCGTGGTGTCTGCTGGCGCGTTTGATGCGCACCCTTGCAGTGGCGCCACCGTGCGGTCCGGTCGACTGCGCCGACATCATCCGCTGTTGGGGTCTGCACACGTCTGTCCAGAAGGTGTTCGCGCCGACCCCACTCACTCTGCAGTGCGACTTCAAGACGGACGGCGGCGGCTGGACGATCCTGCAGCAGCGACGCGACTACAGCATCGATTTCTACCTCAAATGGGCCGACTACAAGCGCGGCTTCGGCACCGCCGACACGTTCTGGCTCGGCCTCGACAACTTGTACCGGCTGACGAGGAACCACGAGACGAAACTGCGAGTCGAGCTGACCTTCGGGCGGTTCCGCACGACCCACTACGCCGAGTACGACGGCGTGACGTTCGGCAACGAGGCCGCTTTCTACGCGCTCAACTACTCCGTCTACAACCGGCGCAGTCGCCTGGAAGACGGCCTCCGTAACCACTCCGGTCCGTTCTGCTGCTGGGACTCTCCGGCGGGCGATCGATGTCGCCGGTTGGCGATGTACGGACGCACGGCCTGGTGGTTCGGCAAGGGCCGCCCTTTTAGTTCCGATCTGAACGCGGTGCTGCATGGCAGCGTTCAGCGGCAGAGCGTGTACTGGATCGGCGTGTCGGATATCAGCTTCACACGGATCATGTTCCGGCCGTCGAGGTTCGGCCTGGTCACCGCCGACTGCGACAAGTCGTGTCCGAACGGCGGGACGTGTCTCGGCGCCGCCAACGGGACGTTCCACTGCCGCTGTGCGCTCGGCTACACGGGCGTGCGCTGCGAGTCGACCTACATACCGGCCTTGGCATGCTTCTGCTTCCACGGCGGCACGTGTCTCGCCGACGGGTCATGCGCGTGCACGGCCGGCTACACTGGGTCGAAGTGTCAGGTGAAGATCACGTCGGACCTGAAGGCGACGCTGTCCCCGGGAAGTGGGGTGGTGCCTAGCACAGGGACTCGCGACGAGCGTGATAACTCTTACAGGTGGGTGCGTTTGGAAATGTCATGCCGTTAACGTTTGCGGGTGGACGTCGGTAAACGAATGATAAAGAGCGCAGTGGCTCAGGGGTAGAGCTTCGGACTCTCGACTACGAGAACCCGGGTTCGAATCCTGGCTGCGGCGTTAAAACCTTGGGCAAGTTTTTTCACTCTACATTGCTCCAGTTCACTCAGCTGAATTAAATGAGTACCTGGCTATAGACAGTGGTGGATATGTGTACGAGCAGCCTTCGCGCATTAATTGTAGCATATGGCTGGATGCTTCCCAGAGAAGCCGAGATGGTGTCTGAGTGAACAGATCTGTCAGGGAAGTAAAGTGTAAAGCGCTTTGAACGGTCCTGAGGATTGGATATTGCGCTATATAAGAACTGCCTTTACTTTAAAGATAATTGTAACGCCGTGTCGGGTCGGTGACTCGATGTCAGAACGGTGCTTGTCCACCCAGAGCCACTGGCTCGTGGCGAGGTTAATAGTTGAGCTGAGAACTGGAGCTTCAGCTCCACTCCGCTGTCAGCTCATTACTTCGGAGAACGAAGGGCGACGGGGTTCTATCAAATATTTTTCGCAGCCACAATCGAGTTTGTAAGTTCACCAGAAACGTTATTATCGCCTCTTGACACTTGCCAAAAGATATCAAAGCTCTCAAAAGCATCCCAGTTTGTCCCCAGTTTGACCCTCGCCAAAAACCTACAAGCAGGCTCAAATTTACAGTGGGGACAGAACAATACGGCCGACCTCCACCCCACCTCCCTATCGCGAAATTATTGCAGAAGCTGCTCCCTTGCTTTTCCTTTTCCCGCGGTTATATACAGACCCTTTTAAGCATGTCATTTAGCCAGAACGTTGTAGGTTCAACCTTAGCCTTATAGGTTTTCCTTGTCACGGGTCGATTGTTGGTTCAAAAGTAGCCTTAAATACACGCTTTATTTTCATAAAGTTTTAGGTTCTACACGAAGCTTAAATGTACACCTCAGATATTGGGTTCTATTGCTGGCGTTTGGAACTTTAGACAAGTTATTTTCCTTCACGTTGCATCAATCCACTCATCAGTTCGAATGAGGACATAACAATATACAGTGGCTGATATATCTGCACGAAGTCTTCACGTAGTTATCATAGCGTGGCTGAATGTTTCCTGAAGCTGGACGGGCTACCAGGGAGTAAAGTGTAAAAACGCCCCGAGCCGTCACAATAACTGGACATAGCGCTAATAGGTCATTGGACACGAAGAGGATTCAAAAGTAGTGTTGATAACGGAACTTTTCGTCAGAAAACTAAGAATATGTAATGTGTGTCGGACAATAACTAATCTCTTCTATAAATCTACGGTCCAGTCAGTCCTATGCTACTGTCTAATTTGTTGGGGTGGAAGCACATTATTATTAGTTCAGAATAGAGTACTGCTAGATCGTGTAGTACGGTCAGCCAGCAAAACCATTGGCACGACATTCCCTACAGTGGATGAACTCTACGAAACATATATTATGATGAAAAAACAAGGGACATCTTAAAGGAGACTTCTCACCCGTTGCACGAATTCAACCATGTTGCACTATCTGGTTGTAGGTACATTTCCGAAAGAACACGCACGAACCTTTATCGAAACACACTTCTTCCAACTTCTGTTAGGCTACTAAACGCGAAATCGGGGAGGGGGAATAATGGGGAGGATGGGGGATACAATAGGGCGCACTACTTTCCCACAATTTTGCACTGTCACTACTAAATGTCACTACTAATGTTGTTGTGTTATGTGAATATATACCACAAGAATTTCCTCTTTGGGGGACTATTAAAGGTCATTGTATTGTATTGTATCATAAGTTACTTCTTCATGTGACGATTGGATTTTAGGGGCAATCTGTTAATGTGGAGCACCCTGAATTTGACAAATAATGTATACGTCTAAACGAACAATTCTATACATAACACCACCACAGCAACTCATTCAATGTACCCTCTTCCAGAATAGACCTTGGGAAATATTGTTCCCAGGACTATACCAAACTGGAATAAACGTCCAGATTAAGTAGTGTCAGCATCTAGCCATGGCTCCTTCAGGGTCAGGGTTGCTGACCACTTCACATCACCTATTTACTTTTAACTCTTAAATTCTATACAACATTCCCATGCGCACCCATTCCAACTCTATACCTACAACGATCTTGGGAGAAGAAGTTGATCTTTGTACGCCCGATCTTCGGTTTGATACAAAGTGTTCTCGTTTCACGGTTTCAGGTTCAAGTCCTGGCGGACCGTCACCGGACTGATCGTGTTCATCGTGTTCCTCCTGCTCTTGTTGCTGGTTCTCGCCTTCATCTTTTTCGCCTGTAGACGCCTGTCTGCGTCAGACCCGTACCCGGAGTACGACTACCACGACCAATACCACGGCTACGGCTACAATGAACAGGAACAGATGTCGCGCAATTATTAATGGTTTGGCTGGCTATTAAATGTGTCCCTGCTGCATGCGTAAACACAGTATGTGGACCATCGTTTGTTCTCACGGATGGTAAGCGTATCCCAGTCACCCTGTTGAGGTCGATATGTCAGGGGTCTCAACGAATTCAGCATCACGTGGTGCTGTGTAAGCGTCACTACTCCCGTTTGATCCCACAGTTATTAGGGATAAATTCACTATGGAATATAGTGAATTTATCCCTTTCGTAGATTAAACCCGGATTAGATATATATATCCCAGTGTGGATTCATCACTTGGTGGATTCATCCCCAATACATTTATCCTCTGATGAAATCACCCTCGATGTACTCATCCATTGTATATGTATGTTTGTGTGCGCCGTGTTATCGTCAACACGTACGAAGCTGACAACTTAGGGACTCTAACAATTACACACACTACTATGTTGTTGGCAGCGTGTACGAAAAGCGACAATTTGCCGTCTCCATGAGCAGGGGCGTCGATCCGGTTTTAAAAGTGGGGGGGGGGGGGCGGGGGAACAATTGATATATACACACTATATATATATATATATATATATATATATATATATATATATATATATATATATATATATATAAATATATATACATATTTGACAATATATATATATATATATATATTTGACATGTGATATATATATATGAATTATGTTTTATATTTACAAATTTATTTTGTATTTCAGGTCATTACATATATATATACATATATATATATATATATATATATATATATATATATATATATATATATATATATATATATATATATATATATATAGATATATATATATATATAGATATATATATATATATATACATATATTTGACAATATATATATTTGACATGTGATATATATGAATTATGACCTATGAATATGAATATGAAATACCAAACAAAATTGTAAATATAAAACATAATTGATTGTTGGTCTGGTGCTAATTCTAAAATAAAAAGCCTGTATGTTATGCTATATATAATAGTTATGTTGGCAACATATATTTGAAGAGGGGATGACCCCGCCCCAATCACTGAATATTTGGGGAGGTAGAGTTTGGACCCAACACTGCTTGCCTGATTCATAGAGTGACAAAATGCAGAGGTTATAGGGGTGCCTGTGTAGGACTTCCCAATCCCACCTTTTGGCAAATTAATTTGTCATCACTCAAATGAGATCTTATTACACAAATTGCAGGAAACCGCTGGTTCTGCCGTAGGCAATATAAATATCCACCAGTGCGACCAGGCTGCAATCCAAGGGGTGACAGGCTAAATAAAAATTAATAATCTGCAATGTGCTTGATGGCCAATGCCTATTAATATATCAACACAAGGGTGCAAAATTACAGAGTCAGGCATGATGAATATCTACTGGACTAAGATAAAGTTGCGGGCTGCGGCAAATCAAGCAATTTATCTAGTGATTTTCCACTAGGTAGTCGAAAGTTTATATCTGATCTATGATATGTTTTTTATATGAATTTTACAACAAGGCCGATGTAGGATTTTAAGAGAGAGGAATGATCAGTCTCGCCGTATATGCCTATAAATTTATTTTATGAACTGAAAAAGTGTAAGGACATTTCCTATGCTGAACCCCTCAGGCCGAAAAGTGGGAGGACGCGTCCCCCCACGTCCCCCACCGATCGTCGCCCGTGTCCATGAGAGGGAAGACCAGCCAGACGATGCAGAGACGAACTAGACAAGCATTGGAATGGAACCATCAGGCGGAAGATAGCGCAAGGCAGACATATCTCGAAACAGCATGCTGAACTCTTCACCCAACCACGCGATACTACGGCTGCACAATGATGGTGATGGTGATAATCATGATGATGACGATGATGATGATGATGACCACGATCGCAAAACAGGGGCTCGCTTCCGGTTTCATCTTCCTTTCACATTCAACCCGTTGGGAGATGGGTGAGATCGCGACTGGAAAGGAGGGCCGGTATGGCCGTTGGATACGTAAGTGTCGATTATGTGCCGGTGCACTGGCCCTCATTGGGAGTGTTGCGTCACACGCTGGAATGTTTAAGATGGATTGTGACGCAGTGGCCAGTTTACGTATCCATTAGGTGACCAGTTGCTTAGGAAACCCTCCGCCAGGCGATGACTAAATGTCTCCCGAACACGTGCATTTAGAAATACTGGTTTCAGAAGATTACATTTAGGCAAAATATAATAAATATAGACTTCTGGTTTCAGCATTTATGCCAAAAGAAATCAATGAGAGTTTCTAAAGTAACAACCGTATACAGTAATGTTTGACACAAAAGCTGTCATGCCGCAACAGTATAATGAGATGGGGAACCTACAGGGTCATTAGGGGCGCTGATTCGCAACTCGGGCATAGATAATCCTTCCGAGCTGGGGCTCTTCAACATACAGCGCCCTCATATGGATGGGATCAAAACTTAAAACAAATACAGTACAAAACGACGAGACGTCCGAGATTGAGCTTCGAGTCACTCGTACGAGTGCATGACACGCGTAGTCGTGGCGAAACAAGAGAGTTGCGTGAGTGACATCATAAGGTGAAGGCCATTACAGACGCACACGTGCTTGTTTGCGGCAATAGCTGACAGTTGCAGCAGTAGTGAAGAAGAACATGCATTTTGCTCGGTGCATTGGCTGTGCTGCAGCAAATTAATAACGAACAAAAAAGAAAGAACAACTGAAGAAACGGAAAAGATGGCGGATTCGCCCATGGATTGCGCGGCGCCAGCAGTTCGGCGCATTTCATGCTCTGATGAAAGAAATTAAAGTGGATGGAGGCACCGTAATTTCAATATTTTCTAGACGCTGTTTCGCCGTTAATAGTCCACAAAGACACAGCCATGCGCGACGCAATATCACCTGCTGGGCGTCTTGATGTAACTTTTTAGCGACAAGTATAATATTATTACATAATTATGTGAACGCATTGTTGACGTTTCAATGATTTTATTGCTAAGTTTAGTCTTCATTAATTTTTTTTGGCTTGGCATCAGCTATTATCGTAATTCGTTTTAAGAACATGTTATCATGTACATGTAAAGCGCCCTGAATAGTTTTTAAGCTAGATTTGGCGCTATATAAGTTTCTTTTATTTATTGTATACGCATTAGCTGGACCTCTGCAATCTGCAGAGAGCAGCAACCATCTGCAGATTACGCAGGTAAGGCGTGTCTATTTGTTGACAAATAGCCTGGACCTGGTGGCCACGCGAATATTGCAATAATGCACGTTTCTAAACTTCAGACGTAGCGTAGTCACAGTTTTGTTTGGTCAAAGATTGCCTACCTACCAAGGTGTGTTATATAGAAATGAATTGCGGTGAGAACAAACGTTTTTCTTTCATGTAGGTGACATAGACATTAATTGTAATTAACGTGAAATATTTGATTTTACAATTTTAACAACTTACAATATTTATGTGAAATGTCAGATATACCACCAGGCCTGTATCAGTAATTTTTCGTAAATGTATTATTTATTATCCATAAAAGTAAACCCCCGCTTGATAAAAACCAAACCTACAAACAAGCAACATGGACATGGGGCAGTGTTGTCTTTTTTTAGATAAAGATATACTAATTACTGCCAATAAAGAAATGTTCACTATTATATACTGATGATATTATGTGTATACATTTGTTTGATAAATAATAGGTTTGTCTTGTCGTGTCTTACATGCATCAGAAGACAGACAGATGAAGCATAGAGGGGACAACTCGATCCACAACACAAAGTGGTATCAACGTCTATAATATCGCAAACCCGCAGCTCTCAACACCAACCTGTTAACATTATAAGTGACACATCACAGACATCGGGTGGGACTAGGTGTAAGTTTACTAATCTCAACGCGATGGACGTTACGGGTCCAATACCAATATTCACCTCATTGCGATGTCCACGCACATGTGCACAGCTCGCGTAAATCTTGGCAAGAATACCAGGTAAATTGCATTAATATATAATAAAATATTCTTGATGTTGGTACATACTGTAGACTTACTGCGCTTTCGGCTGCGGTCGTCTGCGTCAGCTGGATTCGCTCACTACGTCAACGCAACGATTGGCGTGACGTCATAATTATGAGCCCGTAAAGAAGACGGTCCACTGTATCGTCGAGATGATCGCCGTCGCACGCTGCTGTGCATGGTGTCTGCTGGCGCGTTTCATGTGCACCCTTGCAGTGGCGCCACCCTGCGGTCCAGTTGACTGCAACGACATCAACAGGTGTTGGGGCCGTCGCACGTCGCAGGTGGTCGCGCCGAACCCACTGACTCTGCGGTGCAACCACTGGACGGACGGCGGCGGCTGGACGATCCTGCAGCAGCGACGCAGCAGATACGTCGATTTCTACCGCACGTGTGCCGAATATAAGCGCGGCTTCGGCACCTGGGACACGTTCTGGCTCGGCCTCGACAACTTGTACCGGCTGACGAAGAACCACGAGTCGCAGTTGCGCGTCGAGGTGACCTTCGGGCGGTTCGGCACGGTCTGGTACGCCGAGTACGACGGCGTGACGTTCGGCAACGAGACCGCTTTCTACGCGCTCAACTACTCCTCCTACAACGGGCGCGGTGGGTTGGAAGACGGCCTCCGTAACCACTCCGGTCACTTCTGCTGCTCGGACTCTCCGGCGGGCGATCGATGTCGCCGGTTGGCGATGTACGGACGCACGGCCTGGTGGTTCGGTGAGGGCCGCCCTTTCAGTTCAGACCTGAACGCGGTGCTGAATGGCAACTTTCAGCGGCAGAGCGTGTACTGGATCGGCGTATCGGACATCAGTTTCACGCGGATCATGTTCCGGCCGTCGAGGTTCCGCCGGGTCACCTGCGATAAGTCGTGTCCGAACGGCGGGACGTGTATCGGCGCCGCCAACGGGACGTTCCACTGCCGCTGTGCGCCCGACCACAAGGGCCGGCGCTGCGAGGTGATCGACGCCAGCTACGAGCCGCCCTGCGGTCCGGTTGACTGCGACGACATCAAC
This sequence comes from Oasisia sp. SBJ-2009, assembly GCA_964017155.1. Classification (NCBI taxonomy): domain Eukaryota; kingdom Metazoa; phylum Annelida; class Polychaeta; order Sabellida; family Siboglinidae; genus Oasisia; species Oasisia sp. SBJ-2009. Next base: position 25,739,182 of record OZ024854.1, read on the forward strand.
CGGTGTTGGGGCCTTCACCCGTCCAAGCAGAAGGTGTTCGCGCCGACCCCACTGACTCTGCGGTGCGACTCCGAGACGGACGGCGGCGGCTGGACGATCCTGCAGCAGAGACATAACCCAACCGTCGAGTTCTACCGCACGTGTGCCGAATATAAGCGCGGCTTCGGCACCGCCGACACGTTCTGGCTCGGCCTCGACAACTTGTACCGGCTGACGAAGAACCACAAGTCGCAGTTGCGCGTCGAGTTGACCAACGGGTATTACATCACTACCAACTTCGCCGAGTACGACGGCGTGACGTTCGGCAACGAGACCGCTTTCTACGCGCTCAACTACTCCGTCTACAACGGGAGCGGTCAGCTGAAATACGGCCTCCGCGACAATCGCGGCTGGTTCTGCTGCAAGGACTCACCGAACGGTCGTTGTAGCCAGTTAGCGAGGTACACACACACTGGCTGGTGGTTCAGCGACAGCGATATGACTTCCGACCTGAACGCGATGCTAGAATTCAGTGATCCACAGGACGGTGTGTACTGGTACGGCGCGGAGGAGATCATCGCCACGCAGATCAAGTTCCGGCCGTCGAGGTCCGGCCTGGGCAACTGCGACACGTCGTGTCCGAACGGCGGGACGTGTCTCGGCGTCGCCGACGGGACGTTCCACTGCCGCTGTGCGCCTGGTCACAAGGGCCGGCGCTGCGAGGTGATCGACGCCAGCTACGAATCGCGCCCGTATGAACGCAATACTTACAGGTGGGTGCGTTTGGAAAGGACGTGCCGTTAATATCTTCGGATAGACGTCGGTAGATCGAAAGTAATGAAAGTAGTTGTGTCTGGTCACCTCACTAGTTGTCAGACCCGTATTGGTCCATCCAGAGCCACCGGCGCGGGACAATGTTAATATTGGGGGGGGGGGGAGCCTAGAGCCGTATTTTACAATCACTCACGTTGCTCCAATCCACTCATCACTACGAATGAGTGCCTAGTAATATACAGTGATTGGTATTTCCGCACGAGGTCTTCGCGTAGTTATCGCAACGTGACCAAATGCTTCCTGAAATTGATAAGAGAGTTCGAATGGACGGGACGGGTCTGCCAGGGAGTAAAACTCCCCGAGCAGTCACAAGAACTGGACATCGCTCGCGCTACGTATCAGAACTTACTTCTTCACGTCACGACTAGATTTTCGAGGCGATCTGTGAACGCGAGAAACGTTGAATTTGTCAATTAATGTACACGTCTAAACGAACAAGTCCGCATGTTATACATAACACCTCCACAGCAACACAGTCAAAGTACCCTCTTCCAGAACAGAACTGCCCACGCTTCATTATTCCCTTCATATGTCCAACATCATCGTCATCATCACCATCAACTCACAGCAAACAAATTCCTCTACTGCACTCTATCTTGACTTATTTACTTTTAACTCTTGAATTCTACACTAAATTCCGATGCGCATCCATTCCAACTCTATACCATCAACGATCTTCAACTTGTTCGGTTCGTCGGTTTATTTCAGAGTATTGTCGTTTCATTGTTTCAGGTTCAAGTTATGGGGGACCATCGCCGGACTGGTGCTGGTCATCGCGTTCCTCGTTGTACTGTTGGTTCTGACGGGCTTTTACGTCTATAGACGCCTGTTTGCGGCAGATCACGATCATGATGAACAGGAACAGTTGTTGCACGATTAAGAATGACGATTAAACGACTCCATGTTTGGAACGTAACACAATAGACGGTTCATCGTTTGTACTTACGTCACCACCCCCACGGGTGGTAAGTGTATCCCAGTCACTGTGTAGAGGTCTATATGTCAGAGGTCTCAACTTAGTCAGCATCACGTGGTGCTATGTAACTGTCACTACTCCCGTTTGATCCCACAGGCGATTTATTCCATAGTGGATTCATCACCTTTGTGGATTCATCCCTGATGGACATATCCCCGTGTGGATTCATCCCCTGGTGGATTCATCCCCTGGTGGAATCATCACTTGGTGGATTCATCCCCTGGTGAATTCATCACTTGGTGGATTCATCCCCTGGTGGATTCATCCCTTGGTGGATTCATCACTTGGTGGATTCATCCCCTGGTGGATTCATCCCCTGGTGAATTCATCACTTGGTGGATTCATCCCCTGGTGGATTCATCCCCTGGTGAATTCATCACTTGGTGGATTCATCCCCTGGTGGATTCATCCCCTGGTGGATTCGTCAGTTGGTGGATTCATCCCCTGGTGAATTCATCCCCTGGTGGATTCATCCCCTGGTGAATTCATCACTTGGTGGATTCATCCCCTGGTGGATTCATCCCCTGGTGGATTCATCACTTGGTGGATTCATCCTCTGGTGAATTCATCACTTGGTGGATTCAACCCCTGGTGGATTCATCCCCTGGTGGATTCATCACTTGGTGGATTCATCCCCTGGTGGATTCATCACTTGGTGGATTCATACCCTGGTGAATTCATCACTTAGTGGATTCATCCCCTGGTGGATTCATCACTTGGTGGATTCATCCCCTGATGGATTCATCACTTGGAGGATTCATCCCCTGGTGGATTCATCACTTGGTGGATTCATCCCCTGGGGGATTCATCCCTTGGTGGATTCATCCCCTGGTGGATTCATCGCTTGGTGGATTCATCCCTTTGTGGATTCATCCCCTGGTGGATTCATCACTTGGTGGATTCATCCCCGTGTGGATTCATCCCCGTGTGGATTCATCCCCTGGTGGATTCATCACTTGGTGGATTCATCCCCTGGGGGATTCATCCCTTGGTTGATTCATTCCTTTGTGGATTCATCCCCTGGTGGATTCATCACTTGGTGGATTCATCCCCGTGTGGATTCATCCCCTGGTGGATTCATCACTTGGTGGATTCATCCCCTGGGGGATTCATCCCTTGGTGGATTCATCCCCTGGTGGATTCATCCCCTGGTGGATTCATCCCCTGGTGGATTCATCACTTGGTGGATTCATCCCCTGGGGGATTCATCCCCTGGTGGATTCATCCCCTGGTGGATTCATCCCCTGGTGGACTCATCCCCTGGTGGATTCATCCCCATGTGGATTCATCCCCTAGTGGATTCATCACTTGGTGGATTCATCCCCTGGTGGATTCACCACTTGGTGGATTCATCCCCGTGTGGATTCATCCCCTGGTGGATTCGTCCCCTGGTGGATTCATCCCCTGGTGGATTCATCACTTGGTGGATTCATCCCCTGGTAGATTCATCCCTTGGTGGATTCATCCCCTGGTGGATTCATCTCTTGGTGGATTCATCCCCTGATGTATTCATCCCTTGGTGGATTCATTCCCTGATGGATTCATCCCCTAGTAGATTTATCCCCTGGTGGATTCATCCCCTGATGGATTCATCCCCTGGTGGATTCATCCCCTGGTGGATTCATCCCGTGGTGCATTCAACCCCAGTAAAATCATCCCCAGTTGATTTATCCATTGGTGGATTCAACCCTTGATGGATTCATCCCCAGTTGATTTATCCGCAATTGATTAATCCCCAGTGGATAATCCCTTCGGTAGAAGCATCCCCAGTTGATTCGTCTCCTGGTGGATTCATCTCCTTTCCTTGGTGCGTTCAACCCCAGTGAAATCATCCCAGTTGATTTATCCATTGGTGGATTCAACCCTTGATGGATTCATCCCCGGTTGATTAATCCCTTTGGTAGATTCATGTCCAGTTGATTCATCCCCTGGTGCATTCAACCCCGGTAAAATCATCCCCAGTTGATATATCCATTGGTGGATTCAACCCTTGATCAACCCAGTGGATTTATCCCCAATTGATTCATCCCCAGAGGATTCATCCCCTGGTGGATTCATCCCAGTTGATTCATCCCCTGGTGGATTCATCCCTTGGTGGTCAATTGGTGGATACATGGATCTGTTCTACAGTTAATTCATCCCCGGTGAAGCCGATTCATTAAAGCAAAAAAAATGCAACTGTTTCGTGGCATACACCTAATAGAGTTAATATAAAGTAACAATTTCCACATATACTCAATTTTGTAATGCCAGCGGTTTACCAGAAAAATATTTTTGAACACTCAGCCATCGAAATACTATGAGCTACTCCATCTTAGACGAAGAATGACGTTGACGAAGCTTAGGCGCTCTCCACAGATTCCCTGCACATTAGTTATTCATAAATCCGTCTAGAGGCGCTTTGCGCAGTTTAGGGCCGCACCTCGAAAAAATATCAAAATGATCACCTACGATGACCAAACTTCGCAGGGCGTATCTACTACACCTGAACAACGCGTATGCACTTGTCACGTGATCAAATAATAATAATTAATGCCTGAAATCGATCAAAATGTGTAAGTAAATAACGGTCTGACCCCACAGTTTAACGGCAGCAAGATGGTAGCGCCACCTGACGGAGTTCACTGTTGCAATAGTGACTCGGCGAGGAAATCGCGTTATTTACTTACTCATTTTGATCGATTTCAGGCAGTAATTTTTTTGGAGTACAGGTGTAGTAGATGCGCCCTGCGAAGTTTGGTCATCATACGTGATCATTTTGATGTTTTTTTCTAGGTGCGGGCCTAAACTGCAAAAGTATCGGCAATTGTTAATCCTTTGCTTCAATATTACCGGTGGTTTCAACGGGAAAGAAAAAAAAGATAGCTCAAAATTTCTCACGGAACTATTACTGCAACTGTATGCCGAACAATAAGGCATAATTACTAAAGTTTAAATTACCATAGATTTGACCACAGATTTAGATACACATCTAAGCAGCTGCTACATGTCACGCCAACTGAACGAAGACTCAAAGTTGTTGACCCTTAACGACGTTGTAGGAAGCTGACCGGCTTCAACAGACCTAGAATGCTGCGCGCTTATTGGCCAAGCCAAGTTAACCCGTCACCGTTGGCGGCGTCTAGGCCATCGTGGATTTCGTTAGAATTTTAGATTTTCAGGTCACATTCTGAGGAAAAAAAGCTGACGTTAAAAAATTTGTATATGTGGAAATTGTTACTTTGTTTAAACCCTATTAAGTGTATGATACAAAACCGTAGCCTTTTTTCCCCTTTAACACGCATCTATAGAATTAATATTTTTGTGGATTCATCCCGTAATGAATTCAACCCAAGGTGAATTCATCCCTTAGTGCCTTGCATGTTAGTGGTTTCATGCCAGCTACATTCGTTGAACAAGTCTACGAGGGGGTAAAGATTACAACACTCTGAGCAGTCCAAACAACTGGATATTGTGCTATATTATAATAAAAAACTGTTGGCATTAATTTCAGTGATAACTCTCTATGTGCTCGTGGAGCAATCGGGAACAACAAAAATCTCGACGTTGCAATAAATTATTTAATACGGTGTAAAAATCATGTATGTACACGTACGTTCACTGATCAGTCATAAATAGTATTGTACAATGCTGACGCAATCACAGGAGCAGGTGATCCTGGCAGCCCAGTTTACCTGCTTACCTCTCACCTGTCAAACATTACGGACGCATGGTCAAGCAACATTTACATATGACAGGGAGACACTTTACGACCAACTGGTCATAGTGAAATAGGACTGACTGCCTGGAAGGCACCACAGGCAGTGGTCCACTAAATATATTTTAGTGACTACTTTGATTTAGCAGGCACGGTCAACAGAAAGAAAATGCAAAACCACTGGAGATCTACAAGATCTCAACTGTATTATAAATACTATCTTCCACCCGCCCACCCACACACAGAGATATGTCTACGGACAACGTTCATCGCCATTACGTCATGTTTATCTTAAATTTACATTCGCTGACAATTGAATTTCTGCTGTCACTGGTTAAGAGGTCTGGTTAAGAACATCAAGCCATCAACGCCCACGTTTGCACGTTTGACTATACGTAAACAGTGGACATAAAACTAAATATGCCACTACGTTCGTGGCTCCACGAATCTCTATCTACAAACATGACATTTGTCAGGACAATCACCAGGAGTAGCATAGGGGTGGTACTTGACCACACACACCCTGACCAACAATCCTGACACAAATCCTGAACGATTATGTGTTGCCACAATGTTGTTTGGTACAAAGAAACAACACATCACCACATCAAACACACTTTCTCCCTCTCTCTCCCTCTCTCTCCCTCTCTCTCCCGCTCTCCCTCTCTCTCCCTCTCTCTCCCTCTCTCTCCCTCTCTCTCCCTCTCTCTCCCTCTCTCTCCCTCTCTCTCCACTCATCCTTTTGCAGACTCACCCTTCTACTGCAAGCATCTCTCATTCATTTTATAATTAGACCTGCATGCTTCCCGTGACTTGCCTGTCTCAAATATAAATCTCACGGCTCTAACAGGGACGTGTACCCACTCATTACTCCAACTTTACTTCAGTTTGACTTGATGACTCAAACTAGATTCAGTGCTAACCATCTGAGAGCTCATTCCACAGGAACAGAATAAGAATGTGTCCCTCAGGCTCTAGTGGCTCTAACAGGAACACCTCTACTGCCACTGGTGGCTCTAATGAGATGTCCCTATATCACATCTTTACTGGGTAAATTGACCCATCTTCAGGATCCCATGTTCCGGTGATGAAGTCACTCGGATGTGTGTGGAGCCAGGCAGTAGTGGCAGCTCCACTCTATATTAGTGGCCCAGCTCTAGTAATGGTCCAGCTATAACGATGGCCAGCTCCAGCTCCAGCTCCAGCTCCAGCTCCAGCTCCAGCTCCAGCTCCAGCTCCAGCTCCAGCTCCAGCTGTAGCTCTAGCGTCGGTTGTTACTCAGGGAGCCATGAGACGCTGTTAACAAAAATCATCGGACATGTTAAGAAAAGAAACAAGAGTCATGTCTACAGAGAGTCATAAAACATGTCCATATGAAGTCACCAAACATGTCAACTGTCATCAGACATGTCAAAACGGAGTCATCACTCGGATTTGTCAACATAGTCATCAGACAGTCAACAAAGAGTCATATATTTCAATGAAGTCATTCTGTAACTATTAACATGTATCATATTATCTCAACGACAGTGGAACGACAAAATAAAATATGGAAAATAATGAAATAAATATGCAAAATAAACAAATAAATATGCAAAATAAATGGTGTCATAAACTCAATATGTCAATTAGCCAACTCATCAACACCCAACTCATCATCTAGTCAATGAATCAACTCATTACCTAGTTAACACATTAACTAGTCAACAACACATCACCTAGTTTACACATTAACTGGCCAATGTATCACCTAGTTAACACATTAACTGGCCAACACATCACCTAGTCAACAAATGAACAAGGACACAAACATATGAACCGGTAGGCTCATCAACCGGCCAACACATCAACTGAATAACCATCAACATACTAACACATCAACTAAAGAACACGTCAAACTGTCAACACGTCAACTGATCATGTCAATTTACTAACACATAATCATACTACAATCTTAAGATATTCTTCTACAGTCAACACATCAACTGAACACATCAACTAACCAACACATCAACTAAACAACACATCAAACTGCCAGCACATCAAATAGACAACACATCAACCCGCCAATGCATAAACTGACTAACACATCAACCAGCAAACCCATCACCCAGCTACTCACCAGCACCAAGACGAAGTTGCAAGTGTTCGAGTCGTTCTATGTAGTTGTCCTGGTCATAGCCATTGGTGTGAGTGAGGTAGGGTGACTGTGCCCCTCCGTCGGACAGTGAGGGGGGAGGGGGCGGGGTTGACTCCAACATGGGGTCAAGGGCTGTCAACATCTCCCTGTAGGGCAACAGATATCTCCATGTATATTCTAAGGAACATCATACACAACTGATGTTCAGTTCAACTGCCATCTTGCAGAGTTGGCTTCTGACAACAAACACCTCTGAATGTCCATCATTATAAGTGGCACCCTCCATTTTATAATTGTGAAATTAAAACATATATAAACTCTGATTTCTAAACAGTTGATTCATGCTCTTTTTAACTTGTCTTCATATTGAAATATTTTGGTATTATGCAATGCAAACGTGCTAATGTACAGCTGTATGTTAACCCTAACCTTGGCGCCAGAAATTCAGTGTACATGACCAACTGCGTCTTAACTGAATCTGCGTTTTAACAAAGTGCATCATAAAGTGGTATATTATAATGGGGGTGGTGACTGTCGGACGCCCAGCAACAGCAGTGGGGGTCTGACACTATGGCCGACTTCGATTGAGCTACTCGAGTTACTCGCGTAATCCCAAAGTGGTATCCGGTTTATGATAATTTACACTGCGTGCGCAGTACTATGCCCGTAATCCAACTGAACAGCGACGATCGTGATCACGGACATAAACCCCTTATGTAAATAAATAAAATAAAGGAATCAGTTCTTTAGTGTGTAAATTGTGACATTCATCTTCTTTGTCTTAAATTATAATTCATAGAATGTGGTGACTGTAATCCATATTTAAATGATTGTATCATGTCATGTTTAATTAATTTTTTGTTCAGTAGGGCCTATGTTCCCTATTGGCTGTCACTGCAAATGACGTCAGTTAATCGAGTGAATACTGTAAAACTCACGATCGCCTTGAGTAGCGGCCTTGAAGATTCACCTTGCTAATCTAGGAAAAAAATGGTTACATGCTCGAGTGATCTCGGCTGTTCGATTGGGACTCGGGTTACTCGAGTTACTTGTGTAGCCAGGGTCCATACATATCTGGACTTTTTAAATCCAAGGATATTCAAGACTTTTCAAGGCTATTTAAAAAAGAAATTCAAGGCTGTCTTAACGACATATGTACTTTTAAGCACAGTAAATGAAGTTAACATTAACATTTTTACTTGACTAAGAAAACAATGGCGCCGACTACAATGAAATGCCGATTGACCAATGTACACATGAATTATTTTTGTGCATAGTCTTTTCCTTTTATGGCTGTTATTCGTCACAACAATTGAGTCAAAACAATATTTTATGGATGGATATATCCCAGTGTGGATTCATCACTTGGTGGATTCATCCCCAATACATTTATCCTCTGATGAAATCACCCTCGATGTACTCATCCATTGTTTCACTCGTCCTCTTGTGGTGTCATCCTCCAATAACCTCAAACAGTATTTATTTCAAATCATAATAACAAACTATATACACCACAGTTGTAAATTTAACATAACGCTGTTAATCCGGGAGTGAAATCAATAATTGCATCACTAATTACTTGACTTTTATTATGTAAACAGAATCCACGATATTCCAATCGCTGAAACCACCCTATCGAAATTAGCCATGTCACAAACGTGCCCCTTAGGTGTATAGTTATGTTTTTGCCAGAAACTCGTTTACACTTATTTGGAAGATACATCCCCAAATGTAATGTGGCACGTATTATAACTACGTCACATATATGTATGTTTGTGTGCGCCGTGTTATCGTCAACACGTACGAAGCTGACAACTTAGGGACTCTAACAATTACACACAATGAGGTAGGTGACAGAACGTTATAGAAACTTATGTTGTTGGCAGCGTGTACGAAAAGCGACAATTTGCCGTCTCCATGAGCAGGGGCGTCGAACCGGTTTTAAAAGTGGGGGGGGGGGGGGGCGGGGGACCAATTTACATATACACACTATATATATATATATATATATATATATATATATATATATATATATATGTATATATATATATATATATATATATTGTCAAATATATATAGATATTTGACATGTGATATATATATATATATATATATATATATATATATATATATATATATATATATATATATATACAGTGTATATATATATAGTAATTGTATTTTATATTTAAAAATCTATTTTGTATTTCAGGTCATTATATATATATATATATATATATATATATATATATATATATATATATGACATGTGGTGTATATATATATATATATATATATATATATATATATATATATATATATATATATATATATATATATATATATATATATGACATGTGATATATATATATATATATATATATATATATATATAATGACCTGAAATACAAAATAAATTTTTAAATATAAAACATAATTCATTGTTGGTCTGGGGCGATTTCTAAAATAAAACAGCCTGTATGTTATGCTATATATAATAATTATGTTGGCAACATATATTTGAAGAGGGGATGGCCCCGCCCCAATCACTGACTATTTGGGGGGTAGATTTGAACCCAACACTGCTTGCCTGATTCATAGAGTGACAAGATGCAAAGGTTACAGGGGTGCCTGTGTAGGACTTCCCAATCCCACCTTTTGGCAAAGTAATTTGTCATCACTCAAATGAGATCATATTACACAAATTGCAGGAAACCGCTGGTTCTGCCGTAGGCAATATAAATATCCACCAGGGCGACCAGGCTGCAATCCAAGGGGTGACAGGGCAAATAAAAATTAATAATCTGTAATGTGCTTGATGGCCAATGCCTATTAATATATCAACACAAGGGTGCAAAATGACAGAGTCAGGCATGATGAATATCTACTGGACTAAGATCAAGTTGCGGGCTGCGGCAAATCAAGCAATTTATCTAGTGATTTTCCACTAGGTAGTCGAAAGTTTATATCTGAACTCTTATATGTTTTTTTTTTAATGAATTTTACAACAAGGCCGATGCAGGATTTTAAGAGAGAGGAATGATCAGTCTCGCCGTATATGCCTATAAATTTATTTTATGAACTGAAAAAGTGTAAGGACATTTCCTATGCTGAACCCCTCAGGCCGAAAAGTGGGAGGACGCGTCCCCCCACGTCCCCCACCGATCGTCGCCCGTGTCCATGAGAGGGAAGACCAGCCAGACGATGCAGAGACGAACTAGACAAGCATTGGAATGGAACCATCAGGCGGAAGATAGCGCAAGGCAGACATATCTCGAAACAGCATGCTGAACTCTTCACCCAACCACGCGATACTACGGCTGCACAATGATGGTGATGGTGATAATCATGATGATGACGATGATGATGATGATGACCACGATCGCAAAACAGGGGCTCGCTTCCGGTTTCATCTTCCTTTCACATTCAACCCGTTGGGAGATGGGTGAGATCGCGACTGGAAAGGAGGGCCGGTATGGCCGTTGGATACGTAAGTGTCGATTATGTGCCGGTGCACTGGCCCTCATTGGGAGTGTTGCGTCACACGCTGGATTGTTTAAGATGGATTGTGACGCAGTGGCCAGTTTACGTATCCATTAGGTGACCAGTTGCTTAGGAAACCCTCCGCCAGGCGATGACTAAATGTCTCCCGAACACGTGCATTTAGAAATACTGGTTTCAGAAGATTACATTTAGGCAAAATATAATAAATATAGACTTCTGGTTTCAGCATTTATGCCAAAAGAAATCAATGAGAGTTTCTAAAGTAACAACCGTATACAGTAATGTTTGTCACAAAAGCTGTCATGCCGCAACAGTATAATGAGATGGGGAACCTACAGGGTCATTAGGGGCGCTGATTCGCAACTCGGGCAGAGATAATCCTTCCGAGCTGGGGCTCTTCAACATACAGCGCCCTCATATGGATGGGATCAAAACTTAAAACAAATACAGTACAAAACGACGAGACGTCCGAGATTGAGCCTCGAGTCACTCGTACGAGTGCATGACACGCGTAGTCATGGCGAAACAATCGGGTCGGGAGAGTTGCGTGAGTGACATCATAAGGTGCGGCAATAGCTGACAGTTGCAGCAGCAGTGAAGAAGAACATGCATTTTGCTCGGTGCATTGGCTGTGCTGCAGCAAATTAATAACGAACAAAAAAGAAAGAACAACTGAAGAAACGGAAAAGATGGCGGATTCGCCCATGGATTGCGCGGCGCCAGCAGTTCGGCGCATTTCATGCTCTGATGAAAGAAATTAAAGTGGATGGAGGCACCGTAATTTCAATATTTTCTAGACGCTGTTTCGCCGTTAATAGTCCACAAAGACACAGCCATGCGCGACGCAATATCACCTGCTGGGCGCCTTGATGTAACTTTTTAGCGACAAGTATAATATTATTACATAATTATGTGAACGCATTGTTGACGTTTCAATGATTTTATTGCTAAGTTTAGTCTTCATTAAAAAATGTTGGCTTGGCATCAGCTATTATCGTTTATTGTATACGCATTAGCTGGACCTCTGCAATCTGCAGAGAGCAGCAACCATCTGCAGATTACGCAGGTAAGGCGTGTCTATTTGTTGACAAATAGCCTGGACCTGGTGGCCACGCGAATATTGCAATAATGCACGTTTCTAAACTTCAGACGTAGCGTAGTCACAGTTTTGTTTGGTCAAAGATTGCCTATCTACCAAGGTGTGTTATATAGAAATGAAATGCGGTGAGAACAAACGTTTTTCTTTCATGTAGGTGACATAGACATTAATTGTAATTAACGTGAAATATTTGATTTTACAATTTTATCAACTTACAATATTTATGTGAAATGTCAGATATACCACCAGGCCTGTATCAGTAATTTTTCGTAAATGTATTATTTATTATCCATAAAAGTAAACCCCCGCTTGATAAAAACCAAACCTACAAACAAGCAACATGGACATGGGGCAGTGTTGTCTTTTTTTAGATAAGGATATACTAATTACTGCCAATAAAGAAATGTTCACTATTATATACTGATGATATTATGTGTATACATTTTTTTGATAAATAATAGGTTTGTCTTGTCGTGTCTTACATGCATCAGAAGACAGACAGATGAAGCATAGAGGGGATAACTCGATCCACAACACAAAGTGGTATCAACGTCTATAATATCGCAAACCCGCAGCTCTCAACACCAACCTGTTAACATTATAAGTGACACATCACAGACATCGGGTGGGACTAGGTGTAAGTTTACTAATCTCAACGCGATGGACGTTACGGGTCCAATACCAATATTCACCTCATTGCGATGTCCACGCACATGTGCACAGTTCGCGTAAATCTTGGCAAGAATACCAGATAAATTGCATTAATATATAATAAAATATTCTTGATGTTGGTACATACTGTAGACTTACTGCGCTTTCGGCTGCGGTCGTCTGCGTCAGCTGGATTCGCTCACTACGTCAACGCAACGATTGGCGTGACGTCATAATTATGAGCCCGTAAAGACGACGGTCCACTGTATCGTCGAGATGATCGCCGTCGCAAGCTGCTGTGCATGGTGTCTGCTGGCGCGTTTCATGTGCACCCTTGCAGTGGCGCCACCCTGCGGTCCGGTTGACTGCAACGACATCAACCGGTGTTGGGGCCTTCACCCGTCCAAGCAGAACGTGTTCGCGCCGACCCCACTGACTCTGCGGTGCGACTCCGAGACGGACGGCGGCGGCTGGACGATCCTGCAGCAGAGACATAACCCAACCGTCGAGTTCTACCGCACGTATGCCGAATATAAGCGCGGCTTCGGCACCGCCGACAATTTCTGGCTCGGCCTCGACAACTTGTACCGGCTGACGAAGAACCACAAGTCGCAGTTGCGCGTCGAGTTGACCAACGGGTATTACATCACTACCAACTTCGCCGAGTACGACGGCGTGACGTTCGGCAACGAGACCGCTTTCTACGCGCTAAACTACTCCGTCTACAACGGGCGCGGTCGGCTGAAAGACGGCCTCCGCGACAATCGCGGCTGGTTCTGCTGCAAGGACTCACCGAACGGTCGTTGTAGCCAGTTAGCGAGGTACACACATACTGGCTGGTGGTTCAGCTACGACAGCGATATGACTTCCGACCTGAACGCGATGCTAGATTTCAGAGATCCACAGGACGGTGTGTACTGGTACGGCGCGGGGGACATCTACGCCACGCAGATCAAGTTCCGGCCGTCGAGGTCCGGCCTGGGCAACTGCGACAAGTCGTGTCCGAACGGCGGGACGTGTCTCGGCGACGCCAACGGGACGTTCCACTGCCGCTGTGCGCCTGGTCACAAGGGCCGGCGCTGCGAGGTGATCGACGCCAGCTACGAACCGCGCGCGTATGAACGCAATACTTACAGGTGGGTGCGTTTGGAAAGGACGTGCCGTTAATATCTTCGGATAGACGTCGGTAGATCGAAAGTAATGAAAGTAGTTGTGTCTGGTCACCTCACTAGTTGTCAGACCCGTATTGGTCCATCCAGAGCCACCGGCGCGGGACAATGTTAATATTGGGGGAGCCTAGAGCCGTATTTTACAATCACTCACGTTGCTCCAATCCACTCATCACTACGAATGAGTGCCTAGCAATATACAGTGATTGGTATTTCCGCACGAGGTCTTCGCGTAGTTATCGCAACGTGACCAAATGCTTCCTGAAGTTGATAAGAGAGTTCGAATGGACGGGACGGGTCTGCCAGGGTATAAAACTCCTCGAGCAGTCACAAGAACTGGACATCGCTAGCGCTACCTATCAGAACTTACTTCTTCACGTCACGACTAGATTTTCGAGGCGATCTGTGAACGCGAGAAACGTTGAATTCGTCAATTAATGTACACGTCTAAACGAAGAAGTGCGCATGTTATACATAACACCTCCACAGCAACACAGTCAAAGTACCCTCTTCCAGAACAGAACTGCCCACGCTTCATTATTCCCTTTATATGTCCAACATTCGGCGGGAAACTTGGTGGATGCAGATGTTTGAATTTGGTGGTGTATAAAAGTTGAAAAACAAGCGGAAGTATTGATTGATAAGTATTATTTTTGTGCTAAGGTTATTCATAAGGGTGTACTAGACATATATTGAGTGGCAGTTTTGGTTAAATTTAGTTAGTAAACAGTATTTTTGAACAAATTAGTATACGTGGGTGATAATAGGGTAATCTAGCCTTCGACAAATTGTAAACAAGACTGAGCAAAATATGTTTATTTGATATCGTATATAAGAGACAAAGCAATAAGCGTAACAACTATATGTGTAAGGTAACACTCTGAATAGGTATCATTGTTATTAAAAATAAACAAGCTTTTTAGTAGGAATCCTTAGTTTGTGCAGACTATTATTTATAGTGGGTGAAATAGGGTAATCTAGCTTTCAACAAGATTGTAAACAAAATTTAGCAAATCTGATAAATTGATATGATATATAACAGATAAAGTGGTAAGCAAAACAGCTGCATACATAGGATAATTCTTTGATTCGGCGCCATTGTTATTAAAAATAAGCAAGTGTTTTAGCAGGAAGCCCTAGTCTGTTTATATAGGTAGTGTCCAAAGTATCCGCTAGGGAACGGTACCAGTACAGAATAAAATTATTGTTCATGGTAGCATAGGTAGTAAGTTGTTTATAACACGTAGTGTGCTGCAGTTGCTGTACACAATAAACAAACAGTCTTTCTAAAGACTAAGTTGGTATAAACTAAGTTGATTTGATCAATCGTATTATGGCACCTTCCAAGCGGCAAGTGAAGGCAAGGAGGCACTTGCTGTGTGATCACTGCCACAGTTTGGTGGATTTTGCCTTATCGGGGTGCGGAAAGTCTTGGTCAGAGACAACGGAGGAAGGGTTTACTTTCCAATGTGTAGGGTGTTGGAAAGTGGACTGTCTGACGACAGAGCTAGCTAAGCTAACGGATCTTGTGAAGGGGATGGAGAGAGGAGGGAGGATGATAGCAAGGAAAACAAATGGAGAAAGAACAACAGAAAACATGCCATGCATGAAGGAGACAGTGGAGAAAGTGACAGTAGAGAAGGAGGGGGGGGGACAAGGGGACAGGAGATGATAGAAGTAGATACGACAGGAGGAAAGACGAAGGGAAGAAAGGAACTGAGAGTAGATATGACCAAACGGAAGTCAATAACAAGGAAGATGTCAGGAAGAAAAGAGACAGGAAAGAAAGGACCAACAGAGAAAGCGGCAGGGGGGAAAGTCAGCAACCAGGGAGATGCAAAACGGAGGAGCTACTCTGAAGCAGTGATCGAGGGTGCATTGAGAACAGAAAGGGTTTTTATGGGCGACTCAATTTTGCGAAAGACGGACAAGACGTTAAACAAAGGAGAAGATGTTGTTGTTTGTCTTCCGGGCGCTCGGATTGAGCATGTGACAGATAGGGTAGAGAACGTGTTGGGGCATGGCCAGGGAGGATCTATATTAGTACATGTAGGGACGAACAATGCAGACAGGGAGGGGACAACTAGAATAGTGCAAAGATACAGACAGTTGGTAGGGAAACTGGAGAAGACAAGAGTTGAACAGATCATTCTCTCAGGAATCTTGCCAGTAATCGGAGGAAGGGGAGCAACCTATAGAAACTGTAAGAGGATGGCAATCAATGCTCTGGTGGAGCAGATGTGTGAAGGAGAAGGAGTTGGATTTGTAGATTTGTGGGGATACTTTGTTGGGAAGGAAGATATGTACGTGAGAGATGGCCTCCATCTAAGCGGAAAGGGCGCAGCAGTGTTCTCCGAGAACCTGCTTCAATCTATGGACAGAGGAACAGGTTGCAATTTTTTAAACTAGTTTCGCAGGGGGGATACACAGAGAAGCCAAATACTAGAGGCATAGCTAAAGACAGCAAAAAGAAATCAGCAAAAAACAGCCTGGAAAGCCCTACGAAATTTGGTTATAAATGTGTTTGTTTAAATGCAAGGAGCATAGTAAACAAAAGAAATGAACTAAACATTATGGTAGAAGATATTGACCCTCACATAATAGGTATAACTGAATCTTGGGCCACCCCCGATATATCAGATGCCGAATTAGGAATGACAGGATATGTAATGTTTAGGAAAGATAGATTAGGAAGAAGGGGAGGCCGAGTTATTTTATATATTAAAGAATCCATCCAGGCTTACGAAATAAAATTAGAAAAAGAAGCAGAATGTGAAGCTGTCTGGTGTAACATAGGTACAGGAAACTCAACATTAACTGTTGGGTTAGTTTATCGTAGTCCAAACATAAGCATAGAAGAGAATGAAAAAATGCACAACGCTATAAAAGAAGTGAG
Source organism: Oasisia sp. SBJ-2009 (assembly GCA_964017155.1). NCBI lineage: Eukaryota > Metazoa > Annelida > Polychaeta > Sabellida > Siboglinidae > Oasisia > Oasisia sp. SBJ-2009. The sequence continues at coordinate 25,756,127 of OZ024854.1, forward strand.
TAAACGGGACTGTATTATTATGGGGGATTTTAACCATGGGCATATAAAGTGGACATCTCTACAGAGTCCTGGGAGAGAGGATCAAGAGTTTTTAAATTTAGTACAAGATAGTTTCCTTTTTCAACATGTGTTAGAACCAACCAGGGACAAGAACGTGTTGGACATAGTTTTGAGCTCACAGAAGGAATTTGTTGATAATGTCAATATATGTGAGCCACTGGGATGTAGTGATCATAACCAGATACATTTTATCATCAAAGTAAAAGGAGAACGGAACAGAAAAATACGGTACAGGAAAAATTTTCACAAAGGAAGATATAAGGACATGAGGGAATATTTAGCGAAGATAGACTGGAATAACACACTGAAGAATAAGACAGCAACAGAATGCTGGAATATCTTAAAGAGGGAAATTGACTGCGTCGTTGACAAATTTGTCCCCTTGAAAAAACAGGGGAAAAGGTCAAAGAAGAAACACTTATCGAAGGAAGCCATTAGAAAAATCAAGTACAAGCAAATGATGTGGAAGACATATAGACATACTGGAAGTGAAGAAGACTATGCCATTTATAAAGAAGCACTTAATCAAGCTACAGCTGAAATTAGAAATTCGAAGAGAAGCTATGAACAAAAAATAGCTTATTTGGCATTAGAGGAAGGAGTGGTTCCGGTAGAATGGAAAGAAGCAAACATCATACCATTATTTAAAAAAGGATCAAGAAGCAAGTCAGAGAACTATAGACCAGTGAGTTTAACATCGGTGATTTGTAAACTATTAGAAAGACTAATTAAAGATCACTTGGTTGATTTTCTTGTTAAAAATAAATTGATAAACACATCTCAACATGGGTTTTTAAAAGCGAGGTCATGCTTAACAAATATGTTATGTTTTTTGGAAGATGTCACAAAGTGGGTAGATGAGGGATCACCAGTAGATATAATCTACTTAGATTTAAAAATAAGCCTTTGACAAAGTGCCACACCAAAGATTACTACTTAAACTAAAGGCCCATGGCATAGGAAATAGTATGATTAACTGGATAGAAAAATGGCTTATTGATAGAAGACAAAGAGTAGTAGTTGATGGGGAGGTTTCAAATTGGAAATCTGTTTTGAGTGGAGTACCGCAAGGATCAGTATTGGGACCTATTTTATTCTTAATATATATCAATGATTTGGATGATGACATAACAAGCAAGGTGTTGAAGTTTGCGGACGACACAAAAGTGTTTAGGAAAATAAAAAGTGATGCAGATAGACAGCATTTACAAGATGATCTAAATAAGTTGATAGAATGGTCTGAGAAATGGCAAATGCTGTTTAACTTTGGAAAGTGTAAGTGCCTCCACACAGGACATGGGAATGAAAATGCACAATATACAATGGGTGGTACTGTACTAAATACTACTGTAAAGGAAAAGGACTTAGGTTTAACCATTAGTGCTGACATGAAGGTATCAGAGCAGTGTGGAATTGCAGCAGCGAAGGCAAACCAAATTCTTGGATTAATTAGGCGAAATATAGTATACAAAGAAAAAGAACTAATAATACCGCTTTATAAAACAATAGTTAGGCCTCATTTAGAATATTGTATACAAGCATGGAGGCCATATCGCAAGAAGGATATTGATATGCTAGAAAGAGTACAAAGGAGAGCAACAAAAATGATACCAAAACTCAGGAATATTAGTTATGAAATGCGTCTAAAAGAATGTGGTCTAACAACACTAGAAACCAGAAGATTGAGAGGAGATCAGATTGAGGTTTTTAAAATATTGAATGGGTATGAAAATATTGACAGAAATATTTTTTTCACGGTCAAGGAAGAGAGAAGGACTAGAGGACATGGAGTTGCATTAGCAAAGAAGCAGTGTAGACTAGATATTAGAAAATTTTCATTTTCCCAAAGAATAGTAAACGAATGGAACAAATTATCAGCTGATTGTGTAGGTGCTAGAAGTGTTAATATGTTTAAAAATAAAATTGACATATACCTAAGACGGGCAGGGTATACTTAGATAGATAGGTTGGACTCTCGATAAGCCAAACGGCTTCCTTGTCCACCTGCCATCTAGAGTTGATTCTCTAGGTGGCAATCTTGTTAAACATCATCGTCATCATCACCATCAACTGACAGCAAACAAATTCCTCTACTGCACACTATCTTGACTTATTTACTTTTAACTCTTGAATTCTACACTAAATTCCGATGCGCATCCATTCCAACTCTATACCATCAACGATCTTCAACTTGTTCGGTTCGTCGGTTTATTTCAGAGTATTGTCGTTTCACTGTTTCAGGTTCAAGTCATGGGGGACCATCGCCGGACTGGTGCTGGTCATCGCGTTCCTCGTTGTACTGTTGGTTCTGACGGGCTTTTACGCCTATAGACGCCTGTTTGCGGCAGATCACGATCATGATGAACAGGAACAGTTGTTGCACGATTAAGAATGACGATTAAACGACTCCATGTTTAGAACGTATACACAATAGACGGTTCATCGTTTGTACTTACGTCACCACCCCCACGGGTGGTAAGTGTATCCCAGTCACTGTGTAGAGGTCTATATGTCAGAGGTCTCAACTTAGTCAGCATCACGTGGTGCTATGTAACTGTCACTACTCCCGTTTGATCCCACAGGCGATTTATTCCATAGTGGATTCATCACCTTTGTGGATTTATCCCTGATGGACATATCCCCGTGTGGATTCATCCCCGTGTGGATTCATCCCCGTGTGGGTTCAGCCCCTGGTGGATTCATCACTTGGTGGATTCATCCCCTGGTGAATTCATCACTTGGTGGATTCATCACTTGGGGGATTCATTCCCTGGTGGATTCATCACTTGGTGGATTCATCCCCTGGTGGATTCATCACTTGGTGGATTCATCCCCTGGTGGATTCATCCCTTGGTGGATTCATCCCCTGGTGGATTCATCCCCTGGTGGATTCATCCCCTGGTGAATTCATCACTTGGTGGATTCATCCCCTGGTGAATTCATCACTTGGTGAATTCATCACTTGGTGGATTCATCCCTTGATGGATTCATCACTTGGTGGATTCATCCCCTGGTGAATTCATCACTTGGTGAATTCATCACTTGGTGGATTCATCCCCTGATGGATTCATCACTTGGTGGATTCATCCCCTGGTGAATTCATCACTTGGTGGATTCATCACTTGGGGGATTCATTCCCTGGTGGATTCATCACTTGGTGGATTCATCCCCTGGTGGATTCATCACTTGGTGGATTCATCCCCTGGTGGATTCATCCCTTGGTGGATTCATCCCCTGGTGGATTCATCCCCTGGTGGATTCATCCCCTGGTGAATTCATCACTTTGTGGATTCATCCCCTGGTGAATTCATCACTTGGTGGATTCATCCCCTGGTGAATTCATCACTTGGTGGATTCATCCCCTGGTGAATTCATCACTTGGTGAATTCATCACTTGGTGGATTCATCACTTGGTGGATTCATCCCCTGGTGGATTCATCACTTGGTGGAATCATCCCCTGGTGGATTCATCACTTGGTGGATTCATCTCCTGGTGAATTCATCACTTGGTGGATTCATCCCTTGGTGGATTCATCCCTTGGTGGATCTTGGTGGATTCATGCCCTGATGGATTCATCACCTGGTGGATTCATCCCGTGGTGCATTCAACCCCAGTGAAACCATCCCCAGTTGATTTATCCATTGGTGGATTCAACCCTTGATGGATTCATCCCCGGTTGATTAATCCCTTTGGTAGATTCATGTCCAGTTGATTCATCCCCTGGTGCATTCAACCCCGGTAAAATCATCCCCAGTTGATATATCCATTGGTGGATTCAACCCTTGATCAACCCAGTGGATTTATCCCCAATTGATTCATCCCCAGAGGATTCATCCCCTGGTGGATTCATCCCAGTTGATTCATCCCCTGATGGATTCATCCCTTGGTGGTCAATTGGTGGATACATGGATCTGTTCCACAGTTCATCCACTCCATTCATCCCCGGTGAAGCCGATTCATTAAAGCCAAAAAAATGCAACTGTTTCGTGGCATACACCTAATAGAGTTAATATAAAGTAACAATTTCCACATGTACTCAATTTTGTAATGCCAGCGGTTTACCCAAAAAATATTTTTGAACACTCAGCCATCGAAATACTATGAACTACTCCATCTTAGACGAAGAATGACGTTCACGAAGCTTAGGCGCTCTCCACAGATTCCCTGCATATTAGTTATTCATAAATCCGTCTAGAGGCGCTTTGCGCAGTTTAGGGCCGCACCTCGAAAAAATATCAAAATGATTACCTACGATGATCAAACTTCGCAGGGCGTATCTACTACACCTGAACTTGTCACGTGATCAAATAATAATAATTAATGCCTGAAATCGATCAAAATGTGTAAGTAAATAACGGTCTGTCCCCACAGTTTAACGGCAGCAAGATGGTGGCGCCACCTGACGGGGTTCACTGTTGCAGTAGTGACTCGGCGAGGAAAGCGCGTTATTTACTTACTCATTTTGATCGATTTCAGGCATTAATTTTTTTTGGAGTACAGGTGTAGTAGATGCGCCCTGCGAAGTTTGGTCATCATATGTGATAATTTTGATGTTTTTTTTCGAGGTGCGGGCCTAAACTGCAAAGGTATCCGCAATTGTTAATCCTTTGCTTCAATATTACCGGTGGTTTCAACGGGAAAGAAAAAAAAGATAGCTCAAAATTTCTCACGGAACTATTACTGCAACTGTATGCCGAACAGTAAGGCATAATTACTAACGTTTAAATTACCATAGATTTGACCACAGATTTAGATACACGTCTAAGCAGCTGCTACATGTCACGCCAACTGAACGAAGACTCAAAGTTGTTGACCCTTAACGACGTCGCATGAAGCTGACCGGCTTCAGCAGAGACCTAGAATGCTGCGCGCTTATTGGCCAAGCCAAGTTAACCCGTCACCGATGGCGGCGTCTAGGCCATCGTGGATTTCGTTAGAATTTTAGATTTTCAGGTCACATTCTGAGGAAAAAAAGCTGACGTTAAAAAATTGAGTATATGTGGAAATTGTTACTTTGTTTAAACCCTATTAAGTGTATGATACAAAACCGTAGCCTTTTTCCCCTTTAACACGCATCTATAGAATTAATATCGTTGTGGATTCATCCCGTAATGAATTCAACCCAAGGTGAATTCATCCCTTAGTGCCTTGCATGTTAGTGGTTTCATGCCAGCTACATTCGTTGAACAAGTCTACGAGGGGGTAAAGATTACAACACTCTGAGCAGTCCAAACAACTCGATATTATGCTATATTATAATAAAAAAACTGTTGTCATTAATTTCAGTGATAACTCTCTATGTGCCCGTGGAGCAATCGGGAACAACAAAAATCTCGACGTTGCAATAAATTATTTAATACGGTGTAAAAATCATGTATGTACACGTACATTCACTGATCATTCATAAATAGTATTGTACAATGCTGACGCAATCACAGGAGCAGGTGATCCTGGCAGCCCAGTTTACCTGCTCACCTCTCACCTGTCAAACATTACGGACGGATGGTCAAGCAACATTTACCTATGACAGGGAGACACTTTACAACCAACTGGTCATAGTGAAATAGGATTGACTGCCTGGAAGGCACCACAGGCAGTGGTCCACTAAATATATTTTAGTGACTACTTTGATTTAGCAGGCACGGTCAACAGAAAGAAAATGCAAAACCACTGGAGATCTACAAGATCTCAACTGTACTATAAATACTATCTTCCACCCGCCCACCCACACACAGAGATATGTCTACGGACAACGTTCATCGCCATTACGTCATGTTTATCTTAAATTTATATTCGCTGACATTTGAATGTCTGCTGTCACCAAAGTCGACACTGCTGCAGCTGAGAGTAATTTCTGGTAAATCGACAGCCGTGCTGGACAATCTGAAAAAGATCTCGCCAGTTAAGGAACCTGGCACCTCAGAGGAGATGCATTTACACTGCCTCTAAGTTGGCCTATTAATATATAGATAATATATATATACATATAAATATTTATATATCTTATGTTGTTAGATTAATCCTGGTTAAGAACATCAAGCCATCAACGCCCACGTTTGCACGTGTGACTATACGTAAACAGTGGACATAAAACTAAATAAGCCACTACGTTCGTGGCTCCACGAATCTCTATCTACAAACATGACATTTGTCAGAACAATCACCAGGAGTAGCATAGGGGTGGTACTTGACCACAAACACACTGACCAACAATCCCGACACAAATCCTGAACGATTATGTGTTGCCACAATGTTGTTTGGTACAAAGAAACAACACATCACCACATCAAACACACTTTCTCCCTCTCTCTCCCGCTCTCCCTCTCTCTCCCTCTCTCTCTCCACTCATCCTTTTGCAGACTCACCCTTCTACTGCAAGCATTTCTCATTCATTTTATAATTAGACCTGCATGCTTCCCGTGACTTGCCTGTCTCAAATATAAATCTCACGGCTCTAACAGGGACGTGTACCCACTCATTACTCCAACTTTACTTCAGTTTGACTTGATGACTCAAACTAGATTCAGTGCTAACCATCTGAGAGCTCATTCCACAGGAACAGAATAAGAATGTGTCCCTCAGGCTCTAGTGGCTCTAACAGGAACACCTCTACTGCCACTGGTGGCTCTAATGAGATGTCCCTATATCACATCTTTACTGGGTAAATTGACCCATCTTCAGGATCCCATGTTCCGGTGATGAAGTCACTCGGATGTGTGTGGAGCCAGGCAGTAGTGGCAGCTCCACTCTATATTAGTGGCCCAGCTCTAGTAATGGTCCAGCTATAACGATGGCCAGCTCCAGCTCCAGCTCCAGCTGTAGCTCTAGCGTCGGTTGTTACTCAGGGAGCCATGAGACGCTGTTAACAAAAATCATCGGACATGTTAAGAAAAGAAACAAGAGTCATGTCTACAGAGAGTCATAAAACATGTCCATATGAAGTCACCAAACATGTCAACTGTCATCAGACATGTCAAAACGGAGTCATCACTCGGATTTGTCAACATAGTCATCAGACAGTCAACAAAAAGTCATATATTTCAATGAAGTCATTCTGTAACTATTAACATGTATCATATTATCTCAACGACAGTGGAACGACAAAATAAAATATGGAAAATAATGAAATAAATATGCAAAATAAACAAATAAATATGCAAAATAAATGGTGTCATAAACTCAATATGTCAATTAGCCAACTCATCAACACCCAACTCATCATCTAGTCAATGAATCAACTCATTACCTAGTTAACACATTAACTAGTCAACAACACATCACCTAGTTTACACATTAACTGGCCAATGTATCACCTAGTTAACACATTAACTGGCCAACACATCACCTAGTCAACAAATGAACAAGGACACAAACATATGAACCGGTAGGCTCATCAACCGGCCAACACATCAACTGAATAACCATCAACATACTAACACATCAACTAAAGAACACGTCAAACTGTCAACACGTCAACTGATCATGTCAATTTACTAACACATAATCATACTACAATCTTAAGATATTCTTCTACAGTCAACACATCAACTGAACACATCAACTAACCAACACATCAACTAAACAACACATCAAACTGCCAGCACATCAAATAGACAACACATCAACCCGCCAATGCATAAACTGACTAACACATCAACCAGCAAACCCATCACCCAGCTACTCACCAGCACCAAGACGAAGTTGCAAGTGTTCGAGTCGTTCTATGTAGTTGTCCTGGTCATAGCCATTGGTGTGAGTGAGGTAGGGTGACTGTGCCCCTCCGTCGGACAGTGAGGGGGGAGGGGGCGGGGTTGACTCCAACATGGGGTCAAGGGCTGTCAACATCTCCCTGTAGGGCAACAGATATCTCCATGTATATTCTAAGGAACATCATACACAACTGATGTTCAGTTCAACTGCCATCTTGCAGAGTTGGCTTCTGACAACAAACACCTCTGAATGTCCATCATTATAAGTGGCACCCTCCATTTTATAATTGTGAAATTAAAACAGTTGTTCTAAACAGTTGATTCATGCTCTTTTTAACTTGTCTTCATATTGAAATATTTTGGTATTATGCAATGCAAACGTGCTAATGTACAGCTGTATGTTAACCCTAACATTGGCGCCAGAAATTCAGTGTACATGACCAACTGCGTCTTAACTGAATCTGCGTTTTAACAAAGTGCATCATAAAGTGGTATATTATAATGGGGGTGGTGACTGTCGGACGCCCAGCAACAGCAGTGGGGGTCTGACACTATGGCCGACTTCGATTGAGCTACTCGAGTTACTCGCATAATCCCAAAGTGGTATCCGGTTTATGATAATTTACACTGCATGCGCAGTACTATGCCCGTAATCCAACTGAACAGCGACGATCTTGATCACGGACATAAACCCCTTATGTAAATAAATAAAATAAAGGAATCAGTTCTTTAGTGTGTAAATTGTGACATTCATCTTCTTTGTCTTAAATTATAATTCATAGAATGTGGTGACTGTAACCCGTATTTAAATGATTGTATCATGTCATGTTTAATTAATTTCTTATTCAGTAGGGCCTATGTTCCCTATTGGCTGTCACTGCTAATGACGTCAGTTACTCGAGTGAATCCTGTAAAACTCACGATCGCCTTGAGTAGCGGCCTTGAAGATTCACCTTGCTAATCTAGGTAAAAAAATGGTTACGTGCTCGAGTGATCTCGGCTGTTCGATTGGGACTCGGATTACTCGAGTTACTTGTTTAGGCAGTAGCTCAATCGAAGTGGGCCTATGAGTGAGTGTCCTACCTGCGAGCAGGACTGCTGCTGAAGGACAGCCCGGGGGAGGCGTAGGGGGGCACTCGGCGTAACTCCGCTGACCGTTCCCGCGTAGGGGGCGTCGTGTGTAGAGACGACGACGAGCGGAACGAAGCCGACTGCGGCGTGTACCTGGGGAGACACTCACACGTTAGGTCCAACACGCTGGGCATGACACGTCGTGGCGGAGGGGAGAAGGGTGTGTTAACACGCTGTTGGCGTCGTAACATGAAGTGGGACGTCAACAACAAATGTGGTGGGGTGTTATTACTGTAGAAGAATACCTTAAGGTTGTAGTGTGATTACGTGATGAGGGGTGGCCTGGTGATGTGTGCAGTGAGGTGAGGAGATGATTCTGTGGCAATGTGTACACACCAGCTCCTTGAACTTACACCAGATATATCACTATTTTCTTATATTAAATCAGGTACCTAACATTTAGGCTGGGCTGAACACTGAATGGAATGGTCAAGTCGTATTGGATGACTGGTAAGTAATGCCACTAATACCCTCCTCCCATTAATCCCAGTATGCCCTGGAGGCTGCTGGGATGCCGGGATGGGGGTACTAACCCGTTTATGTTGCAGTATATATAATATGTATCTTAGCTTAGTTTGAACAATTCTTATAAACACAAAACACAAAGCTGCAGAAAAATCTCTGAGTGATATGTTTTGTTGTATTTGGTCCAGTTACTAAATCTATATGTTTTGTGTCCAGCTTGTCTAAAAAAACAGCACTATACGTACTCGAATACTTTTATTTATTTTCCTGTAAGTAGTGAATGAGCACCAGCTGTGTGCATTTGCTAAACTTACCAAATATTTCACAAGGGCCTTCATACACCATCATGTGTTAATTTAACCAGTTCACCTGGTAGCGCTACATGTCATTGATTCAGCTGGGGTTGCAGTTACTAGGGGGGTGGCGAGGGTAGGGGGTAAGTGGGGTTACCTGGAAGTGCCTGCGTGGGACTGGTAGAGCCTCTCACTATGCCTTGGCAGGGGACTCTCCGGAGAATATCGAGACATCGCAGATGCACCGGCGACACCTGGGAGCAAAGGAGAACACTAATGACTTACTTTTTGACCAACAAATCATGAATAAATGTAACGGTGTTTATAACAACATCTTGGAAATTGTAAAACGAAATGTTACATTGTGGGGGTGAAAATACGAGGATTTTCCACTCACCCATGTCAGTTGGCACGCCGCCAACATTTGCACCCCTCGTTGCTCGTCTCCACTTCCTCACGAGGAACCTCAGTCTGCAGCGAACAGAGCAATGTCAAAGTCACAGCTGTGACAAACTACCTCAGTGTCATCAAGTTACCTTTGTGTCACAAAGCTACCTCAGTGTCATAGAGTTATCTTTGTGTCACAAAGCTACCTCAGTGTCATAGAGTTACCTTTGTGTCACAGAGCTACCTCAGTGTCATAGAGTTACCTCAGTGTCACAAAGCTACCTCAGTGTCATAGAGTTACCTTTGTGTCACAAAGCTACCTCAGTGTCATAGAGTTACCTCAGTGTCACAAAGCTACCTCAGTGTCATAGAGTTACCTCTGTGTCACAAAGTTACCTCAGTGTCATAGAGTTACCTTTGTGTCACAAAGCTACCTCAGTGTCATAGAGTTACCTTTGTGTCACAAAGCTACCTCAGTGTCATAGAGTTACCTCAGTGTCACAAAGCTACCTCAGTATCATAGAGTTACCTCTGTGTCACAAAGTTACCTCAGTGTCATAGAGTTACCTCTGTGTCACAAAGCTACCTCAGTGTCATAGAGTTACCTCTGTGTCACAAAGTTACCTCAGTGTCATCAAGTTACCTCAGTGTCACAAAGCTACCTCAGTATCATAGAGTTACCTCTGTGTCACAAAGTTACCTCAGTGTCATAGAGTTACCTCTGTGTCACAAAGCTACCTCAGTGTCATAGAGTTACCTCTGTGTCACAAAGTTACCTCAGTGTCATCAAGTTACCTCTGTGTGACAAAGCAACCTCAGTGTCATCAAGTTACATCTGTGTCACAAAGTTACCTCAGTGCAGAGCTGTAACAAGTACATTTATTTTGTACTTGAGTAAAAGTAAAAGTAACCATAGAAAAAGCTACTCAAGTAAAAGTACTTCTAGAAAAATGTACTTGAAGTACAAGTTAAAAGTAAAAACATGTACTTGAAGTAAACACAAAAGTACTTTTCTCCTGAAACTAGTTCTCAATGGGCGATGCTGCCAACTGTTGTGACTAAAACAAAACATTCACAGTTATAATTTTAGTGTGTGCATCAAGCAGATATAAATTGTTTCCTATTTCTGTTGTTCTATGCATAAACATATACATTTAACACTATGAACTATAATGGTGCAAACAACATTATGTAGGCCAACTAGGCCTACAAGCTGTAAATACACAATGCTTTAATAATAGGCCGACAGCAACCATCGTATTCATAAGTTGAACGAATAGTAATCCACGTTGTTAGGGGGATATTATATCTTTCTTAAAATGTTTATTATCATCATGGGTTATAGATGTATGTGTGATGAATTGTACCACGTGTTACTTGTTGGAACAGCGTTATACAAATTTCACGATTACGATCAGGAGGCATTCGGTCTAGATGAATGGTTATAACGTGTCTTTTAAAATATGCCATCATTTGTAATAATTACTAATTGTAACATTTATGAATTTCTTTAGTTAAATTAAACAGTTACACACACTGATGTATATTAAAAATAGATAGAGGTTATAGAGTCGTGGTTCCACAAAGCGAGCAGGTTCGCGATGGACGATAACGGGGAGCCTTCGATATCTACAGCATGTGCAGTTCACACTGAACATCTAAAGCTAATAAACCGTATCAATAATACGCAAGACACAAAAAGACAGTAAGGCAGCTGTTTTTCATGTCTAATCAATGCAAGGCTTTAAATAACAGGGCCAATGCCATTCATGGGCATTGTTGTCTTAGTGGCACAGTCAGGAAGTCTTGCACTGCAGTTTGACACCTAGTTCAGGCCCAGTGGCAATTATCTCACTGGCTTCTTCAGGTGACAAAGCAAATCGTTTGTTCAACTGATGTAGAAATACAGCCAGTCCAGGACACTTAACAATGTCAGTCTGTTGTCCGTTCTAGCTGATATTTGTAAATAAATCTATGCTAATGGAAAACATTGCAATGCTTCTGGTGCAGATGCCAGATCATTCGCGGAACTTTTAGGACATTTGCAAATGTAACAAAGAAATTATGAATATAAACAAAAAGTTTACAAACATTTACAAAAAGTACACATATTTGTACTTTGTTACAAGTAAAAGTACTTCCAAAAAAATGTACTTCGTTACTCATGAAAAGTAAACTTTTCTACTTAAGTAAAGTAACGAAGTAAATGTACTTCGTTACATTACGGCTCTGCCTCAGTGTCATAGAGTTACCTCTGTGTCACAGAGTTACCTCTGTGTCACAAAGCTACCTCAGTGTCTTCAAGTTACCTCTGTGTCATAAAGTTACCTCAGTGCCATAGAGTTACCTCTGTGTCACAAAGTTACCTCAGTTTCTTCAAGTTACCCCAGTGTCATCAAGTTACCTCTGTGTCACAAAGTTACCTCAGTGTCATCAAGTTACCTCTGTGTCACAAAGTTATCTCAGTGTCATAGAGTTACCTCTGTGTCACAAAGTTACCTCAGTGTCATCAAGTTACCTCTGTGTCACAAAGTTACCTCCTTGTCAAACAGTTACCTCAGATGTCAATCGTGACTCCATTTTAATAACCTCAAAACTGCAAAATATCTACACCAAGAATCTAGGATCACATACTAGCTGATCACTTTATCACAAGTATGTCACAACTGTATCATCAATATCTAATCTGTATGACACCAGAATGTCACCAGTATGTCACCAGTACCAGTTAATTTTTTAACAATTTAGGCAAGTGACAAATCAGTCACCTAAGTACGCCAAACAATTTGGCGAGCAATTTATCAGTTTTGCTCTTATCCACTTGGTGGCGTTAATGTTTGTTCATTTTGCGACAACACTGTCCAGTCGTGCTTTGGTGTATACAAACCTAGCCACGGGGCTATCATTACATGAGGTTCATTCAAGCAGGTTAATTATGTTAATAAACAGTCATGTTACAGAAATCACGGTATATGAAACAAGCAACAGATCTGTTCATGCGAGCAATTCTTGCAATTAGTGTGAGTAATAAATCACTCCTTAAACGAGTGTCATCATTATGTCACCAGTGTGTCACCACTACGTCACCAGTGTGTCATCATTACGTCACCAGTGTGTCACTCACCTAGATATTGCGATGACAGCCCTCACGGCACTACGGAACTTAGTGAACGGTTGTGAGTGTCGGAACTGTCGATGGAGGGCGCCACCGCTGGGGTAAACGCCCATCTTGGCAATCATAGTCAGCGTCTGCTGCTCGCTGTCCTGGAAGCCACCTATGAGCACGAGCAGGTACTTCTTCTGGTAGATGAGCGCCTTGCGGAAACTCTCCGACTTGAGGTAGCGGCCGTACAGCCTCTGAAGCTGGCACAGAGAAGTGCTCTTTCAACATGTGACTTAGCACCCTGGGGTGCAGGGTTAAAAAGGGGCAGACTGGGGTGTTTTGTGTAAGACTGAATGGGTAGACTGAGGTGTATTGTGTAAGACTGAAGGGGCAGACTGGGGTGTTTTGTGTAAGACTGACAGGGCAGACGGGGTGTTTTGTGTAAGACTGACAGGGCAGACGGGGTGTTTTGTGTAAGACTGACAGGGCAGACTGGGGTGTTTTGTGTAAGACTGAAGGGGCAGACCGGGGGGTTCTGTGTAAGACTGAAGGGGCAGACTAGGGTGTTTTTTGTAAGACTGAAGGGTCAGACTGGGGTGTTTTGTGAAAGACTGAAGGGGGAAGACTGGGATGTTCTGTGTAAGACTGAAGGGGCAGACTGGGGTGTTTTGTGTAAGACTGAAGGGGCAGACTGGGGTGTTCTGTGTAAGACTGACAGGGCAGACGGGGTGTTTTGTGTAAGACTGACAGGACAGACTGGGGTGTTTTGTGTAAGACTGAAGGGGCAGACCGGGGGGTTCTGTGTAAGACTGAAGGCGCAGACTGGGGTGTTTTTTGTAAGACTGAAGGGACAGACTGGGGTGTTCTGTGTAAGACTGAAGGGGCAGACTGGGGTGTTCTGTATAAAACTGAAGGGGGAAGACTGGGGTATTCTGTGTAAAACTGAAGGGGGAAGACTGGGGTGTTCTGTGTAAGACTGAAGGGGCAGACTGGGGTGTTCTGTGTAAAACTGAAGGGGGAAGACTGGGGTGTTCTGTATAAAACTGAAGGGGAAGACTGGGGTGTTCTGTATAAAACTGAAGGGGGAAGACTGGGGTGTTCTGTATAAAACTGAAGGGGAAGACTGGGGTATTCTGTGTAAAACTGAAGGGGGAAGACTGGGGTGTTCTGTGTAAAACTGAAGGGGCAGACTGGGGTGTTCTGTGTAAAACTGAAGGGGGAAGACTGGGGTATTCTGTGTAAAACTGAAGGGGGAAGACTGGGGTGTTCTGTGTAAGACTGAAGGGGCAGACTGGGGTGTTCTGTGTAAAACTGAAGGGGGAAGACTGGGGTGTTCTGTATAAAACTGAAGGGGAAGACTGGGGTGTTCTGTATAAAACTGAAGGGGGAAGACTGGGGTGTTCTGTATAAAACTGAAGGGGAAGACTGGGGTGTTCTGTGTAAAACTGAAGGGGGAAGACTGGGGTGTTCTGTGTAAAACTGAAGGGGAAGACTGGGGTATTCTGTGTAAAACTGAAGGGGGAAGACTGGGGTGTTCTGTGTAAAACTGAAGGGGCAGACTGGGGTGTTCTGTGTAAAACTGAAGGGGGAAGACTGGGGTATTCTGTGTAAAACTGAAGGGGGAAGACTGGGGTGTTCTGTGTAAGACTGAAGGGGCAGACTGGGGTGTTCTGTGTAAAACTGAAGGGGGAAGACTGGGGTGTTCTGTATAAAACTGAAGGGGGAAGACTGGGGTGTTCTGTGTAAAACTGAAGGGGAAGACTGGGGTATTCTGTGTAAAACTGAAGGGGGAAGACTGGGGTATTCTGTGTAAAACTGAAGGGGGAAGACTGGGGTGTTCTGTGTAAGACTGAAGGGGCAGACTGGGGTGTTCTGTGTAAAACTGAAGGGGGAAGACTGGGGTGTTCTGTATAAAACTGAAGGGGAAGACTGGGGTGTTCTGTGTAAAACTGAAGGGGGAAGACTGGGGTGTTCTGTATAAAACTGAAGGGGAAGACTGGGGTGTTCTGTGTAAAACTGAAGGGGGAAGACTGGGGTGTTCTGTATAAAACTGAAGGGGAAGACTGGGGTGTTCTTTGTAACAGTGAAAGGGACAGTCTGTTCTGTATCTGAAGGGGCTCTTATTTAAAACGGCAGACTGGGGCGTTCTGAGACTAAGACACTGAGTGTGCATCCAGCCACTGTCCACCTGTACGCAGCAGTGAGTGCGTGTGTTGAGAGCTCACCTTGATCCTGTCTGTGGTGGGGTCGGAGTGGGTGGGTGAGCGACTGTGGAGCACCGAGTCCCTCTCTCCTTGGACGCGGTGCAGCTCCGCCTGAGTGGCCGCCAGCTCGTGCTCCAGTCGACTCAGCTGTAGGGAGAGTTCACTGCGGTCTCTTACGTCAGCCGCGTTCACGCGCCTCTGTCACACGACAATGTCTCAATTCACTAATCTGCCAGGCCCAGAGGGGGTTGATTTCAAGAGGGGGTATTTTTCTAACGGCAACCCTTGCCGCGAACAGAACTGTTGAGTTTTACGTTGCTGGAGGTGCATTCCCACCACACAAATACAGAATTAATCAACAGTTATACAACCTGGGCTGCTCCTGTCAACCGCCAGCAACTCATTACCTGGTTACGCAGCATTCATCCACTATATCCAGCATTTGTTAACACACATTGCCTTACAGTTATAACAACTGTTGTCTAAAATAAGTCAAAGACGAACTGAAAAGAAATTAATAGACAGCGGTGGTGCACGTAATGAATGTGATTAGGTCACCGGCCCGAGTTGTGTATCGGTGACCCTAGCGACCATGTAGGTTCGTGATTAATGAACATACAGGACAGGACTCCCCCTGAATGGAGGAAGTCATGTCTGTATCATCCTCATCCCCATCTACGAACTGCCAGAATCAACCTCATCTTACAGTGTTTCCTCTGCTGTATGATGAGCAAGGTGGGCCAATTCGCTGTTTTTCTAAGCCTTACCTTATCTCTTGCTATAAACATGTTTATATGCTGGTACCTTGTATGTATGCATTCGTTTCCTCTCTATGTGCCAGGGAATAGGTTAAAACACCCTTCAGAATGCACCATTTTAAAAGTAGTTTTAAAAATAGTTTCACTGGGCTGTGTCACCAGAGCCCTGACTGAGCTGCTCTACCTGCTCCGTGGCTGTGTCGCGCTGCTGCTGCTGCACCAGGTCCTGCTCCAGGATGCTGAGTGTGCGTCTCAGGTGTTGTTTCTCCTCCGACAGGCGAGAGATGAAGGTCGTCAACTCGTTGTTGTGACTCAGGATCCTGTCGTTGAGGCCAGGCACGGCGCGGTCCACCGAGTCTCCCGCGCCCTACAGCACACGGGGGGTGGGGGTAACAGACTGCTGATGACTGCATGTGTGGGTGCACACATGTAGTTACTGGCACACTTCTTGGGAACGAATGGTATGCCGACATGCAGTAGTGCATAGAAAACAAACCACAGATGTTGTGTGAGGTCAACTTACATTACAACAGCAGCCCCTCACCCCTGGAAGGATTTAAAAGGTTATTGAAAACCCTCAACTAGAGGGTAGAGTTCAAAGACTTCAGGGCTCTCACCTGTGATGTAGAGTTCAGGGCCATTTGTAGTTCCTGCAGTTCATAGAGAATGTCTTTGAGGGTGCTCTTGGTAGACTCCATGTCTGAGTCAGGGTCAATGCCCCCTCGCTGTCTGCTCCCACGTTGTAGCGACACATTGCTGCTGAAACATACAGAACACTAATGGACACTGAGACTCACTACTCTATGTACGTGTCAATGTGTGCAGTGTATACTCTGGTGCTGATTATATACATTGTGTCATTGTGTAGTGCAGTATGTTACAGTGTAGTGCAATGGGTTACAATGTATTGCAATAAGTTAATGTGTAGTGCAGTATGTCACAATGTACTGTCATGCATTACTGCATAGTGGAGTGTGTTATAATGTAGTGCCATAAGTTACTATCTTGTGCAATGTGTTTTGGTGTAGTGTCATGAGTTACTGTATAGTGCAGTGTGTCACAATATAGCGCCATCAGTTATGTAGTGCAGTGTGTTACAATGTAGTGCCATGAGTTACTGTGTAGTGCAGTGGATCACAATGTACCTACCTGTCACTACACATTAATGAGTTAAAGTGTAGTGCAGTGTGTTACAATGTAGTGCAATATGATACAGTGTAGTGCCAAGAGTTACCTTGTAGAGCAGTGTGTTACCATATAGTGCAGCATGTTACCATGTAGTGCAGCATGGTACAGTGTAGTTCAGTGTGTAGTGCCATGGGTTACTGTGTAGTGCAGTGTGTAGTGCCACAAGTTACCGTGTAGTGCAGTGTGCCAACTCCTCCTGAAGGCGGATACACAGCAACTGCAGCTGTTGCCGCAGCGATTCCATCTGCTTCCGCACGATCGCTGTCCTGTGTGTGCTAGGTGGCGCCACGTCACTCATGTCCTGCAGCAAAGGACGTAACGTAATACAAAGCACTGTAATCATCACACAATCAAATATTACAACTACATATTACAACTACATCTTATAATTACATATTACACATACAACGGTGTATCACATTCCGGACACACATTACTAATACAATACTAAGACATTACAACTATACATTACAAACATAGTACTGTAAGAGCTAAATATTACAGACATAACATTATAATCATAACACTGTAACACTTACACATGACACAATAACTATTACAAAGCAGACATAATGCTTTGACATGTTACATCTACACATATTACAAACATGACACTGTAACACATTACAACTACCGGGGTACTCATCATCACAAACACACATCACAAACACACATCACAAACATACATCACAAATAGACATCACAACCACACACCACAAACACACACCACAACCACACATCACAACCACACACCACACATCACAACCACACACCACAACCACACACCACAACCACACACCACAACCACACATCACAAACACACATCACAACCAAACCACACATCACAACCACACATCACAACCACACATCCCAAACAAACAACACAACACCGCACCCTTACCACGTCCCCATTGCTGTACTGGTGCTGTGCGTAGCTGCTGTCGGCCGGAGCCATGGCACTCTTCAGCCGCAGCAGGTTGCAGGCCTCACGCGCCTCCACCTCCGCCCGGCGAGTCTCTGCCAGCTGAGACTGCAGCTGAGAGACGGTCTCCATCAGTCTCTCCACCTCAGACGACTGGGCCAGGTGGCTCGTCCCAGAGATGCTCTGTCGCAGTCTGTCGCTGTCTCGCACCTCCGACAGTTCGTACGGTGTCTCCACCTGGTGGACGCGAGACTTCGGAGAGAGGACACTCGCCTGCCACCGGTCGCGGTCTGTCTGCATCTCACGAAGTCTCTCTTGCGATTGGTCAATTCTCGTCATCAGGTCTTCTTTCTGGGCCTATAAAGTCACATAATTCTGATGCGTCACATGACTAATGAAATCATATTAGTTTCACAATGTACTTGGCCTCTCGTGTCTACCTTCCATCGCTCATCTTCTTGATATTCTATCTATCTGTCACTCTTTATTGTTGCTAACTCATCTTATCTTGATGCCGCTTTCTCAACCATCTATCACGCTATCTATCTATGATTATCAACCTTTGGGTGGCGTCCTAATAGTCACATTATGTGTGCTGGCAGGAGTCTTGCCAATTTCACTCATTAAATAAATGATCTGTGTATAGTGTATGAGACGTTTCTCTTGTGTAGAGAGGCTGTTATGATAATCTGATCATGTCACTTAATTTGTTTGACAGACGATTCATTCCTTGTTTAAAAACAAAGGATGATGAGTGACTAAAAGCAATTAACATTCATTGTTTAAGAACAAAGGATGATGAGTGACTAAAAGCAAGTAACAGAAGAATAACTGGGATTGGCTGTGAGTGCCGCGATAGCGCAGCGCATTGTAATTTGCTCGGTATGAGTGCCCATACTCAGACCGCGAGTATATGCGACTCATCTTCATGGGCCAAGCCATCTCACTATCAAGGAACTGATTGAGATTAACACACAGTAACAGCGCACAAAGTGGCAGCCAAATGAACTGATTCTGGCCTGTCACACTACCTACCTGTCAATCTTCATCCACCTGTCCATCTCTCTACCTGTTATTCTATATCTATCACTCCCTATCCCTCTTCCTGCTGTTCTCTACCTACAACTACAAGTAAACCTCTATCCACCTGTCACTCTATCTACCTGTCACTCTACCCACCTGTCACTCTACCCACCTGTCACTCTACCCACCTGTCACTCTACCCACCTGTCACTCTACCCACCTGTCACTCTACCCACCTGTCACTCTACCCCCTGTCACTCTACCCACCTGTCACTCTACCCACATGTCCTCTCTACCCACCTGTCACTCTACCCACCTGTCACTCTACCCACCTGTCACCTCCACCCACCTGTCACCTCTACCCACCTGTCACCTCTACCCACCTGTCACCTCTACCCACCTGTCACCTCTACCCACCTGTCACCTCTACCCACCTGTCACCTCTACCCTCCTGTCACTCTACCCACCTGTCACCTCTACCCACCTGTCACTCTACCCACCTGTCACCTCTACCCACCTGTCTCTCTACCCACCTGTCACTCTACCCACCTGTCACTCTACCCACCTGTCACTCTACCCTCCTGTCACTCTACCCACCTGTCACTCTACCCACCTGTCACTCTACCCACCTGTCACTCTACCTACCTGTCACCTCTACCCACCTGTCACTCTACCCTCCTGTCACTCTACCCACCTGTCACTCTACCCTCCTGTCACTCTACCCACCTGTCACTCCACCCACCTATCACTCTACCCACCTGTCACCTCCACCCACCTGTCACTCTACCCTCCTGTCACTCTACCCACCTGTCACCTCCACCCCCTCTCACCTGCAGTGTCTCCAGCGCAGTCTTCAGCTGTCTGCATGTGGCCCTTTCGCGGTTCAGTGACTCTGTGAACTCAGCCTTGACCGCGAGCAGGTCGTCGTTGAGTGCGGCCACCGTGTCCCTCTCGTGCTGCAGCGCCTCCTGCATCTCGAGCAGCTTACTGCGCTCCAGGTCGAGCAGGGCCTGCAGGTCCGTGATGGCCGCCCGCTCACGCTCACAGATGTCTTGTTGGCTGCTGCGCTCGTCGTCCAGGATGTCACGCAGCTGGCCACCCAACTGTCTCTCTCGCTGCAAGGCACTGACAACACGACACACCTAGTGACACACTGTATGACACACCTCATGATGACATACACTTCATGACACACTTGTATGACACCTAATGCCATACCCATGACACACCTTGTGACACAATGTATGACACACCTCATGATGACATACACTTCATGACACACTTGTACGACACCTAATGCCATACCCATGACACACCTTGTGACACAATGTATGACACACCTCATGATGACATACACTTCATGACACACTTGTACGACACCTAATGCCATACCCATGACACACCTAGTGACACACTGTATGACATACCTCATGATGACATAAACTTCATGACACACTATATGACACCTCATGCCATACCCATGACACACCTTATAACACACTGTATGACATACCTTACGATCACATACACTTCATGACACACATCATGATGCACTTCATAACACACATCATGCCATATCCATGGAACATTTCACGAAATACCCATGACACAGCTCATGACACATATAACAATATAACATACCTCACGACACAGTTTATGACACACCTGCCATATTCATGATACACCTCATGATAAAAATGTCATGAAACATTCTACAACGCACCCCATGATTTCTGCCATAACATATTTCATGACATACCACACTATGCTCTTCATGATACATCTGTACAAATAAGATGATACAGTTTACAAACACACCTCACAATGTATCGCACACTCAATGACACACCCAACAACACACGTCTTCACACAACGTACAACGCGCTATCCTTCCTATCCTTGATATCTATCCTTCTTTTTCTTCTTCCATATACTGGCCTGGGCCCTTTCCGGGCATTAAAAGTGCAATCGAAGCTTGTGCACTGTGGGAGGGGTGATGTATGCTCTCTTAAAACAGTTAATATAAAAAAATATATTAAAACATTAATAAAGTTATTCTATGGACCTCTGGTGATTACAAAAATTATTATTATGATATACGTAGTCTTGTCTTTACATACTAAATTACGTTACTCTTATGTGTGTATCTGATCTGATCTGATCTGATCTGATCTGATCTGATCTGATCTGATGACACAACAGACAAACACCCAAAGTGAGCTCACTTGTTGATCTCCTCCGCGCGAGACTTGTGCAGCTCCAGGGAGGCCCTCATCTGCTCCACCTTGGCCTTGTACTTGGTCTGTGTGCTCCGGTGCTGGTCCCGCTCCAGGTCCACCTCCCTCCTCAGACTCGCCACCGTCATCCGCTCTCGCTCCAACGCACTCGCCGCCTCCAGGTGGCTCTGCTTCTCACTCTCCATGTCCTGCTTCAACTTCTGCGACAAACACGAGTCACAGTCAGTGCATGCTCCGTGACAAACACGAGTCACAGTCAGTGAATGCTCCGTGACAAACACGAGTCACGGTCAGTGCATGCTCCGTGACAAACACGAGTCACAATCAGTGCATGCTCCGTGACAAACACGAGTCACAGTCAGTGCATGCTCCGTGACAAACACGAGTCACAGTCAGTGCATGCTCCGTGACAAACACAAGTCACAGTCAGTGCATGCTCCGTGACAAACACAAGTCACAGTCACTTATGCTCCGTGCACTGTCACGAAAAGCTAACAGTTACGATGTAATGTTAGTATGCCATTTCAACTTGCTTTGATATTATCTTCATTAAAATATATTTATCCAATTCATTGACCAAGTGTGACAATAATGACATGTTTTGTGACAAATACAAGTTAAAGTTGCTGCATGCTTTGTGACAATGGCATGTTCTGTGACAAATACAAATCACAGTCACTGCATGCTTTGTGACTAGGATGTGTTCTATAACAAACACAAATCACAGTCATGCTCTGTGACAATGACATGATATATGATAAGGAGTGTTCTGTGATGATGATGTGTTCTGTGCTGTTATGTGTTGTGTGACAATGGAATCTTCTATAGCAAACACCAGTCACAATCACTGCACTCACGACATGCAATAGAAATGGAGAACAAACTGGATAATTCAATTATATATTGTTCTTGGAATTACTAGCTACGACAGGCAACATAATTATTGGCTCCTTCCATTACTAAGTAAGCACTGCCAGAACTTTTTTAATTTTAATTTATTTTTATTTTAGCATACTGAAGAATATTAAGTAATGTAACGATTGTGCTATTTTATTGTTTCATGTATAGGCTTATATTTATAATGTTTATATGTATATATATATATATACAGAGCTGTATATATATATATATATATATATATATATATATGTGCGTGTGTATATGTATCTATATATGTATATATATATATATATATATATGTTTATTTACCTTAATAATATTTTATCATCCATATATACATATATCTATTTTAGTAATCATTTATCATCCAAATTTAGCTACTATTTGTACATTTATGTGAAGCGCCTGAGAGCAATAATATTGATTCGGGCGCTATACAAATAAATTGTATTATTAGTATTATTAAAGCGTACTAAAAATGAGCAAGTCAATATCTGTGTGCCAGTAACTTGTTCATGGGGCAGATATGATTACTACGTGTGCAATACTATGGGTGTCACAGCAAATGAAACACACACACACACACTAAAGGTGTCACACTAGTGAGGATTGAGGGGTGTCACAATCCACTGAACATGAGGGGTGTCACAATCCACTGAACATGAGGGGTGTCACAATCCACTGAACATGAGGGGTGTCACAATCCACTGAACATGAGGGGTGTCACAATCCACTGAACATGAGGGGTGTCACAATCCACTGAACATGAGGGGTGTCACAATCCATGGAATATGGTCACTCCAATAAGGGATGTGACATTTTGGTTAAGGGGTGCCAAACGCAACTGACAAACTGCCACATGTCCACGCAGGTGGACATGTGACAGCCCTAGATGACACACAGTGTGGTGTTAGTTTAGACCACCATGACGTGGCCGTAATATTTTCACTCGGCACAGGTGCAATCACACACCTCCTACACCACTATTTACCAATATCCCACCTCTCCCTCCTCTCCCCATTCTAATTCCGTCCCTCCTCTAACTCTCTCCCCTCCCTCACTTCCCCTTCCTCTATACTCATTCTACACTCCCCTCTTCCAACTATCCCTCTTTTTCTTCTCTTCCCACTCCCACCTTCCAATCCTTCTCTTTCCCTTTTCCTTCAACTCTCCCTCCCTCTTTTCCCATTATACTCCCCCCGTCTCTCCCCTTCCCTCCACCACTTCACACTAAACTTGCCTCTGTGAGATACTTCTGAAGCTCCGAGACAGAGTGATTCTGAAAGTGACGTCTTGTGTCATTCAACCATCAAACATTGGAAGGACATGTGACATGTGTCAACGTTGGGAGAGACTGTGACAACTGGTTACAATTCTCGCCAGAAACAGTCTCACAGATAACAGTTTCATTCATTATCATGCAGTTATTTCTTTCTCACTCATCCTTCCAAAACCTGGATGTTTCTACTTTACACAGTGAACCAGGGATACCCTATGTACAGATTGTTTCTTTTAATCCGTTTTTCATTAATGTTTCTGTTTCCACAAAATGTTTTGGGGATAATCAACTGGACCCCTGTACCAAGGTATGTGCCCCCGTCACTGTGAGGTCCCCCTAATCGAGGTAAAGTCCCCCTAATCCAGGTGAGGTCCCCCTAATTGAGGAGACATGCCCACCTGTATGACGTGGGTGGTGCGGTCTCTGAACTGTGAACTGTGCTCCTTCTCAGTGTCTAGCCGGTCCATGCACTGGGCACTGTTGGCCTTCTCAATGACCAGAGCCTCGTTCAACTGACCGGCCTGTCTCCGCTGCTCCTCCAGGGCACTCCTGAAACACGAACAGAAATTCACTGAAACGACCGACCACCTGAAATAATTCCTTCCTCTACAAACTATCTGATATGCGACCAGGACTGGGTACGTTATGGCAGACGTACCTGGCAGGTGAGTCATTGATGGGGTAGATTAACTATTCGGCTATAAGATACATATATACAACTGAGATACACTCATGAGGTAGATGGTATATGTCTGTTGGGCACTACACAGTAGACTTATGACACTGAGACACTCACCAGAGAGACACTAGACTTCTATTGGACACTACACAGTAGACTTATGCCACTGAGACACTCACCAGAGAATCACTAGACTTCTATTGGGCACTCTACAGTAGACTTATGCCACTGAGACACTCACCAGGGAGACACTAGACTTCTATTGGGCACACTACAGTATACTTACACAACAGAGACACTCGCCAGGGAGACACTAGACTTCTATTGGGCACACTACAGTATACTTACACAACAGAGACACTCGCCAGAGAGTCACTAGACTTCTATTGGGCACTCTACAGTAGACTTATGCCACCGAGACACTCACCAGAGAGACACTAGACTTCTATTGGGCACACTACAGTATACTTACACAACAGAGACACTCGCCAGAGAGTCACTAGACTTCTATTGGGCACTCTACAGTAGACTTATGCAACAGAGACATGCACGAGATAGACAATAGACATTCACCGAGGATATTTACAGTAAACTCATACAAAAGACACTCATGAAGTAGATATCAGAGGACTCATGAGGACTATATAGACCCATGCAACAGAGAGACACTCACGAGGTAGACGCGAGGCGAGCCTGTTCTCGCGTCAATGCCTCCTGCAGCATGGTGACGCGAGACGTCATGTCACTGAGCTCCGTCTGAAGACGGCTGTCCGACGTCCTCTCCTCACTCAGTTGACCGGTCAACTCGTGCCGATGACCTTTCTCCGCCTCCAGACTGGTGCGCAGGTCATCACTCACCACCCTCTCCTGCTGAACTTTGAACTCCAGCACTTCCACTGTAACAACAAGCAGCATTAGCATATGACCCCTGACCCGGACACTCGTAGCAGATCTAATGGTCACTGTCATGTACTTGAAAACTACAACACAGGTACACAATATACCATTGCACTGACTGAACTTGTTACTGACTTACACTAATGGGGTGACTTACTCTAGTAGGGAGATTCGCAAGGGTGCCTCACTCTTGTGGGCTGGTAGTGAGGGGTGAAAGCTGGAATGATAATGATGGATGACTTGCCCTGGTGGGTGAAATGACGGGTGACTAACACTGGTGGGGTAACAGTGGGGGGTGACTTACACTGGTGGAGTGGCAGTGGGGGGTGGCTTACTCTGTGAGATAACAGTGAGGGGGTGACAGTGAGGGGTGGCTCTCTGTGGGGTGACAGTTCTTACCCTGGCGCCTCAGCTGGTTCTCCAACACTTTGTGTTGTTCTTCCACCTTCGTCTTCTCAGCCATCAGTCGTTCCTTCTCGTCATGCAAGGTCACCTTGAGGGCAGCCAGCTGCCGCTGCAGGTCACTCACCTCTTGGGTCAGCCTCTCATGCTCACCTCCTGGTGACCTCTCCTGTTGTGGAGGTAAAAACCAATATATGAAATTCAGTCCGCTGAAGAAGGCTGTGAGAGACAGACAAAATACACAGAGAAAACAAAAAGTTTCTTGAGAGGTAAACCATTTACTAAATAATATAATGACTATTCAATCAATCGCACAGGTATTCACCACTTGGCTGACTTTAAATTCTGTGACTACGATAAAACTTTTCAAACTATTATTATTATTTATTATTATTATAATTAATTATTACTATTTCGTTTAGACAAATGCCTATGATGCTACACATAACACTGATGTCAGAATCATAACTTCAAAAAATACATGACAATATGTCAAACAGCTTCATATATGTGGCAGCCATTTTATAACCATGATGGACTGGTTGCTAGGAAACACCCATCAAATATTGAAACCATGAAGACATCAGCTGACTGAGCATTGACTTTACCTGGCTCCGCGAGAATGGTGACTGTGTTCTCCCAGTCGTCCCCCTCAGGGAATCGATGGTTGCCTTCAGGCTGTGTCTCTCCTCTTCCCATGCCTGGCGCAGGTCTTCCCCCTGGGAAGCGGCGTTGCCATAGCAACGAAGCAGATGCAGCTCAGGCACGGATAACTTCTTGATGCCTTCTGAGTGGATCTTCCTCAGGAGGCCCTGAGCAGACACAGCTGACATGTGGCTATGGTGGTTTAATCACTGCATGACTAATGTATGACTAAATCACACTGTAGCTTTGTTATGTATTAATTAAACCTAGCTAATTTACAGCAGAATGATAGCCCTATGTCTGACACAAGCAACACTAATTTTTTGTTTAATGCCTATAAAATAATTAATTTAATTATACAAGCATAATTTCATTACACTGATTGCTGACATGGGTAGATAAGAAATAACATTTAGACAGACACATGTGTAGTGTAAATAATTACAAATTTCACGAATATGTGCTCTATGGTTGGCATGTTTCACCACCTAAACAGTGGCCATTTACCATCACAATATTTCAGACTACTGAACAACCTTCGGATGAGTTTGGAAACATTCACACTGTATCCAGTTATCCAAAATACCACATGGTGTCCAATTCACAGATGGCTCAACAGAATAATGTCACCTACTTGCAGCGTAGTTGCCTGCTCAGTGCTGCCCTCTGCTGGAGGAACAAGCTGTGCTGCTGTGCCACCAGATGGCACTGCATCAGACACATTGGGAGCACCCTGAGCGTCGGGCCGAGTGAGATATCCCATCATCCTCGAGTCGATCTCCTCGTTGCGATCAATCTCAACGTGAACCTTTCGTGCCAACTCAATCAGTGAGTCATCATCACCTGGTGACACAAGACATGATCAGTTGGTGACACGAGACATGATCAGTTGGTGACTTGAGATAACAATCAGTTAGTGACACAATCAGTGAGTCATCGTCCCTGGTGACACAAGACATGATCAGTTGGTGACATGAGATAACAATCAGTTGGTGACATGACTTACAGTCAGTGAGTCATCATTATGTGGTGACACAGGACATGATCAGTTGGTGACACGAGACAACATTCAGTTGGTGACACGACACACAGTCAGTGAGTCACTATGTGGTGACACAATACATAATCAGTGTCATCATCATTTGGTGACACAAGACAATTAGTGTCATGTTCACTTTGTGACACAAGACATAATTAAGGTGTCATCACCTGCTGACACTTGGTAGATTTAGTGTTTCATCATTGCCTGGTGATGTAAGACACAATCAGTGTCTATCATTTGGTGACACAACACATCATCACTTAGTGACAAAGACACAATAAGTGAGTCATCATCACTTAGTAATACAAGATAACATCAGTGTGTTGTCAGCACCCCTTGAAAGAGTGGGGAAAATAATTTCATGTTTTAAATAGTCAATACCATTTGTGACTCATCTTAACAAAAGCGGTCGGATGTCGGTAAATCAGATTTTCCGTAAATGCCGATTTTGTGAAAAAATCGGGCATTCGTCAATTTTGAGATTTTCCCTGAAAATAATTCTTTAGTATTCGTTTTATCGATTGCCTTGTTATCATCTAACTAATTCTGTTTCATATATTTTAAAGACATTTGCGTAGAGCTGTGCTAAGTGTTCCGCTCCATTTCCATAAAACAAAGCCGAAAATGCCAGTAATTGCACGCATTCTTTGCCGCTAATTTTTGGACGATCCCTATCATAACGGGTATCACAGCGTAGCTTAACGCGTCATCTGTCCATATATGGTCATATCTATGCTAATGCATGCATTGTCCGGGCTCCAGAACGCTTGGAATAGACCCCCTATTCGTTCAACTGTGGTAAACAAACCGGGGTCACATGGTAGCAACAGCTCCGGCAACCGATCTCATTGGTCCAGCGTGGAACATTTGCATAACCGCATGCGCGCACCGTGTATTTACTTCGCATCACTGCTGACCTAGTTAGCGAGTGAACACGAAGCGAAAAATGGCGTGCAGTGTGGCGAAGTTGTTAAAC
Organism: Oasisia sp. SBJ-2009; assembly: GCA_964017155.1. Taxonomy (NCBI): domain Eukaryota; kingdom Metazoa; phylum Annelida; class Polychaeta; order Sabellida; family Siboglinidae; genus Oasisia; species Oasisia sp. SBJ-2009. The sequence goes on from OZ024854.1 coordinate 25,784,428, forward strand.
TCTGATGCAAGTGATCGGGCACAAATAGATAGTTTGATTGAGGCGACCGGAGTACTTTTTGGAGGAAGTGACTGATGAAAGCGTGGCGGACGATGACGAGGATGACAATTTTGCGAACTACATCACTGACGAAGACGAATATTGAATTCGACTTTCGTGAGAATGATTACGACACGGCACGGCTACGCAAGTCGCGCTGACCGATCCGTAGAGACGGTGTCAGATTCTCCGGATGAGGAATTGGGAAAAGCAAATGCAATATCATGAAAATTATACTATCTTTGAGTTGTCCAAATTTCAGCCAGATATGTCCATCCTAACCAAGGCATAAACAGCAGCAGAGTTTGTTCGCTTTTCTTAAAAATGAAGGTAATTGCATAAATTATTAATTAATCTGCAATTGTTTTTCTAATAAACATTTTGTGTTCATATTAACACGGTATCTTAAGAATGACATTATCTTCCAACATGCCAAGTTTCAAAAAGATCGGTCCATGGTAACTAAGGTACATTCCATGAAACTTAACAAATATTTTGCATCAACTTTGAAGGCCATTTTCTTACTTTGAAGGTTTCTACCCCACACATGTTTGTCAAGCTATAACTTCGGCTAGAATCGAGATATCTTCTAGCATGATATACCATATGAAAGCAGATATTATGCTCTTTCCAGTGGTACTAATAACTCAATTTGGAAAATTACCGACATCCGACCGATTTTGTTAAGATGAGTCACATTTCATGTTCTCAACTTTTCAACAGATAAAAGCTGACTTACTGGTTTCGCCGACAGGTTGAAGCCGCTGTAGCTCCCTCTGGTGATCAACAATGAGGCGGTTGATTTCGTCTGTGTGGTATTTCTGCAGCTGCCTGCGTATTTGATCAATACTTTCCTCTTTCTCAAGCCGCAGTTTCTCTTTCACTTCAGTCAACTTCTGCTCATACTCAGCACTCATCTCACTGAGCCGCTGCTCCAGTCTCTAGAAAACAAACACAGCTGCTCCAGTCTCTAGAAAACAAACACAGCTGCTCCAGTCTCTAGAAAACAAACACAGCTGCTCCAGTCTCTAGAAAACAAACACAGCTGCTCCAGTCTCTAGAAAACAAACACAGCTGCTCCAGTCTCTAGAAAACAAACACAGCTGCTCCAGTTTCTAGGAAACAAACACAGCTGCTTCAGTTTCTATGACAACACAAATCGCTGCTCCAGTTTGTACAACAAAAGCAGCTGCTTCAACTTGCATGACAAAACAGCGATTCCAGTTGCTATGACAACACAAACAACAATACCAGTTTCTATGACGCTGGTCCAAGTTTCAGTGACCACATTCATAGGTTCTCTCTAGTTTCTAAAACAAACAAATAAACAAGCAAACAGCTGCTCTAGTCCCTATGACAACATAAACAACTGCTGTAGTTTCTATAACAACAGAAATGCCTGCTCCAGTCTGTATACTGACATCCTGCTTAGATACAATGCAGGTTATCGCAGCTTGATGTTTATTTCACTTTATTACATATGTTTATGTTGGCAAAAAAGCTGTGTATAAGAGCTATTTTATGCAAGGATCTAGACAAGCAACATGATTAATCACGGTGATCTGGATCTTGAGTTATTCCGCATTCTTCTCGTCAAAACAGCACCCAGTTGTACAAACTGTGTTACTACAACTGTTGTTTTCACCAGTGTTCACCCTTCCACCCACTCAACTCCTCAAATCTATTGCCAGTCCTTGTCAGTTCCACAACTACAATGCAATGACACGTCTGAGTGATTTCAGTCACGCATCACTGCGCACAGCTGCTGCATGGTCCAGACAACCTCAAACATACAGGGTGTTTGACCTCTGACCTATAGCTGGGCAAATGTTGACCTACGGCTGCATGACAGCTGACTTGTAGTTGTGTGACCTATGACCTGTCCCTTACTGCCCACTGCCAGGCAAATACCCAGACACTGCTGCCTTGTTCCCTGGACGTTTCCTTCCTCCTCTTTCTCACCTCTTACAGACATGGTACGTTGTTGGGTTGAAATCTGCATAGTATACTTGAAATTCTTTACATTTTGCACATGTTGACTGGTTTATGATACACCTGCTTGGATCAAGTGTCACTGTCTACCATGGTGCACATGAGGACCTACTTGTTAAAGTGTTACGTTGGTTGTGACAATGCCATGGACAGAAGCTAGAATATTTTGAGTGGTTCTCAAAGTTCAAACATAAGCAAATGTCAGTTGAGGATTCCGTACTTTCTGGCCATCCGTCAAACATGGAAATGTTGAAAAACTCTGTCAAGACGGCCAGAAAATGATTGATAACATCTGCAGCATTGTTGGCCTGGTTCAATGGCACGAGCATCAGGACCTCTTTCTTTGTCATGGAGGGAATTGTTGGCTCAACAGTAAATCAGTACTTTTACAACAAGGTCATAAGATGTTTGTAAGGAGGAAACATCAGGAACCGTGGTGCACACAGAACTGGCTGTTGGAACAGGACACCACACCATCCAACACCACCCTCTCTGGGCAGCAGTTTCCGGCCTGACAGTGACATAGAGTAAATGAACTCGAAAAAAGTTTGACATAATAGCAAGGGATATTTGAAGCTGGAATCTCTCGAATGTGGTCAAGGTTCAATAGAGTAGCCCTGTGTTTGAAGCTGGAATCTCTCGAATTTGGTCAAGGTTCAGTAGAGTGGCCCTGTATTTGAAGCAGGGATCTCTCGATCGATGCTCTAGTTACTGTGCCACTGCACCCACAAGGTAGTCCCTCTCACCTGTACCTGCTGCTCCGCCTGTGTCAGGGACACCTTCACCGTCCTGGAGCCACTGGTGGAGGAGGGTGAACTCTCAGCGTCACCCCCACCAATCTCACGGCCGGCGTCGTAACTCAGTCGGTCCTGCAGCACCCCGACCTCGTGTCGGAGGTCACTGACCTCGTGTCGCAAGTCACGCTCCGTTGATTTCTGACAGTTGATCTGCTGCTCCTGGCCCTGGATGGTTTGTTTCGCTTCCACCAGGGCGGCTCCCAGATCTCGCTGTACAACGAACAGATTATAGTATTGATAATAGCAACTGTAAAACATGTACAGAGTGTATACAGCATTCAGTTGATGGGAGTTGCTCTAAGGCACTTTATATATATATATATATATATATATATATATATATATATATATATATATATATATATATATTGTACATTCGTACATGAATACCAGTATTTTACATAAAAAGAAATGTAAGTAATACTATATTCAATATAGTTACCAATACACATAAAATATTTGCCTAGATACTTCAAAAAAATTATATATACAAGTGATCAAGTGAATGAACCTGATTAGTTATCTGTGTCTGTAGTGAGAGTGAGTGTGTGAGTGAGTGAGCAGAGTGAATGTGTTAGTGAATGTGTGAGTGAATCTGTATTTCAGTGAGTGAGCAGAGAGAATGTGTGAGTAAATGTGTGAGTGAATAAGGGAGAGAAGCGGGAAGGAAAGGATTTGTGGACAGGTCAGTGTAAGTACATGTATGTGTATTAGTGAGTGAGTGAGTGAGTGAGTGAGTGAGTGAGCGTGTGAGTGAGTGAGTGAATGAATGAATGAGTGAGTGAATGATTGATTGAGTGAGTGAGTTTGTGAGTGATTTATTGAGTGAGTTTGTGAGTGAGTGAGTGAGTGAGTTTGTGAGTGGGTGGGTGGGTGGGTGTGTGAGTGAGTGAGTGAGTGAGTGAGTGAGTGAGTGAGTGAGTGAGTGAGTGAGTGAGTGAGTGAGTGAGTGAGTGAGTGAGTGAGTGAGTGAGTGAGTGAGCGAGACTTCAACAATCCTAGCAAGTGAGGTGTGGTGATAACTTCAGTGATGGTCCTGCCATGTCACTGTGGCAGTGAGTACTTCTCACCTGTGACTGTAGGCGGCTGGTGTTGGTCTCCTCCATCTGGCTGTCTCTCTCCTTCAGTTGCCTCAACAGCTCCTCAATCTCACTCTCATACTTCGCCTACAACACAACGTCAACAACCTGTCAGCAGGAATCATGGTGACAGCACGACCTGAGAATCAACAGGGATTACGGTGACAGATTGATCTGCAGGGACTACGGTGACACTAATGACAGACTGACTTGTGTGTCAATATAGATCATAGTGACACTGACGACACATTGACAGTCTACCACCTGAGATCGTGATCACATACCACCTGCGTGACTGGAGAAATCACGACACTCGTGACAGACCTATGAACCAACAGGGAGGGACCATGATGACACATTACCCTGTGTACTGGCAGTGACTGTAATGACACGGGTGACAGACTAATCTCTGTATTGGTTATGACTATAATGACACGGGTGACGGACTAACCTGCATGTCAACAGAGATTGTAGTGAGACAGGTGACAGGCTGACCTGCGTGTCAACACAGATCGTAGTGACACAGGTGACAGGCTGACCTGCGTGTCAACACAGATCGTAGTGACACGGGTGACAGACTGACATGCGTGTCAACAGAGATTGTAGTGACATGGGTGACAGACTGACCTGCATGTCAACGCAGATCGTAGTGACATGGGTGACAGACTGACCTGCGTGTCAACAGAGATCGTAGTGACACGGGTGACAGACTGACATGCGTGTCAACAGAGATCATAGTGACACAGGTGACAGACTGACCTGCGTGTCACCAGAGATCGTAGTGACACAGGTGACAGACTGACCTGCGTGTCAACAGAGATCGTAGTGACATGGGTGACAGACTGACCTGCATGTTGGCGGTGATGCCGTCGGTCTGAGGTCGGATGTTCTCCAGCTCTCTCTGTCTCTGTATCAGTCTCTGCTGCAGCTCACTGAAGTCTCGCTCGAGGCTCGCGCGAGCCTCTCGCATCTTCTCCAGCTGCTCTCGAGCCTCCGCCAGCTCTCCCACCAGCCGTGTCATCTCAGCCTCCTTCTGGTGCAACACTTCCTCCATCTTGGTCAGTGCCACCTGGTGGCTCGAGTCGGCAGTTTGCCTCAACTGTGTAAGAACAACAATGGTGAGAACAGGGTCACCCAATAAATGCAGTCAGTAACTGTGCTATGGTGAATCGTAGTTCTAAGTTAGTGTAATTTTGGGATATGGCCAAGTTTATATATGAGAAAATATTTCTGTTGGGATTGCACAATTTTATTCATGCATTGACATTATGTTAATACTGATTCAGTGACTTAAGTCAACAGAACTACTCAGAATGGACAATGTGTTGTGGTCACTGTACTGCGATCACTGGACTGTGGACGTTGGACTGTAATGACTGGACTGTGGCCAATCCTCACTACCATTGACCTGGCAGTGAGGATGAACATGACCAGTTGAAAAAGCAAAACTCACCTGGAGGGCTTCACGCAGCTGCTCCTGGAGCTGCTCCAGCTCAGTGCGAGTCCTGCTCCTGTCCTGCTCTCGACCTTGCTGTTCCTCCTGTAGCCTCACATTGACTGTCTTCAGCTGCTCCTCCACCTACACAGACACACTGCTACAGACACAGTCTACATACACACTGCTACAGACACAGTCTACATACACACTGCTACAGACACTGCTACAGACCAGACATGGGGTCAAATACATTTGTATTTGAAAGTATTTAAATACTTTTTTTAAAGTATTTGTATTTGACATTTAGGAATTGAAAGTATTTGTATTTGTATTTAAATACTTTCCTAAAGTATTTGATATTTCAAATACTTTTTCAAATACTTTTTCAAATGTGTATACTAATTGCAATTTTAAATAGTTCTTGATTGAATTATTAAAACTCAAGTAACTGTACTGTGTCTTGTGGCAATTTACTCAGGAATTACGGCCTAGTAAAGGCAATTACGCCATCATATGAGCAGTCATTGAGGCAGTGGACCTTTGAGACCACTGTATAAGAAGGCTTGTTACAAGAAGCCACTGCCTCACTTGTCAGTTGTCACTGTGATGTAGTTAGCAACAACAAGACTCCCTTGCACTGTCTTATCAGTGTTTTCATGGTCCAGTTAATGACACTGAACTGCCTGGTGACTGCCAGATATGGTGACCAGCTATTGTTTCAAATATTTGCTTCACCTGTGGCCTGTGGCTTAAGAGAAGGTGGTATCTTCGAATCATAGAGGGTAGATGTGTTGTAACTGCATGTTAGTTACCTATGAACCTGCGGTGTAACTCTGGGAAATAGTGAACTCTGCAAGAGTGAACACTGAACACTAGGCAGTAGCCAGATAGATACTAGACCACTGAATGTAACCAGACAACTTAGACAATAGCAATAAACTAGATGAACTGCTTGATATATCGTTTTGTTTCTTTTACCTATATAGTCATATATCCTGAAAATGAAAAGTATTTGAAAAAGTATTTGAAATACTGTTCAAAAGTATTTGTATTTAAACACATTTCAATGTATTTGACCCCATGTCTGCTACAGACCCACTGCTACAGACACAGTCTACACACACACCTACACAGACATATGGCTACAGACATCTACACAGACATATGACTACAGACACCTACACAGACATATGGCTACAGACATATACAGACATACGGCTACAGACAGCTACACAAACACACTGCTACAGAGACATACACAGACACACTGCTACAGACAGTGCTACAGACACAGATACACTGTACTACAGACACACTGCTACATGCACACTGCTACAGACACAGTATATACAGTCACACTACTACTGTTGTTACAGTCACACTACTACTGTTGTTACAGTCACACTACTACTGTTGTTACAGTCACACTACTACTGTTGTTACAGTCACACTACTACTGTTGGTACAGTCACACTACTACTGTTGTTACAGTCACACTACTACTGTTGGTACAGTCACACTACTACTGTTGGTACAGTCACACTACTACTGTTGGTACAGTCACACTACTACTGTTGGTACAGTCACACTACTACTGTTGGTACAGTCACACTACTACTGTTGGTACAGTCACACTACTACTGTTGGTACAGTCACACTACTACTGTTGGTACAGTCACACTACTACTGTTGGTACAGTCACACTACTACTGTTGTTACAGTCACACTACTACTGTTGTTACAGTCACACTACTACTGTTGTTACAGTCACACTACTACTGTTGTTAACAGTGTTGACAAAATCAAACCTTGACAGGGGTCATGCATATAACTCAGATTATGTGATGTGAGCAAGCTGCAATGTATATCTTGGTACTGCATACATACGTTGCCCTTAGGTGTGATGCAAGCTTTTGCATGTTTTCCATGGTCACATGCAATCACATTCAGGAACGATATGAACTAGGGTAAAGTACAACGGATTTGGTGAACTTCTGTAAGTTGCGAAGTATATCTACCAGAGGCAGTGCAGTCAACTGCCAACCCTGGCTTGTGAGGATGAGTTCCCATTGTTAGTTGATGTAGTCACTATCAAGTGCCATGAGAGGGTGAGGGCAGTGTATCTGACACAAGTCAGTCTATAGAGCATTGCCAGAGAAACTCATGGAACCCCAGAGGCAAGCGGAAAAGAGGTCAGCTGAAGGATATGTGGCGAACTTATGGAAGGGACCTCCAGGCAGACACCAGGAAGACGGGACACACCTTGAGAGAAGGGCCGATGACAGAGGACTCGCGAAAGCTGTTTTCAACAGAGTGCACCCCGAGAGGTACAGCAGGCATAAGTAAGGACATAAAGTGGACAATCTATATAACATTTTAACCACTTCATTCTGGCAGCGAAAGTGTAACAACACCAGAGGAGAAAAAACGACTTAATTAAACATTACACAAATAACTGAGTAGGATCAGTGATGAGATATTCACTTGTGAGACGTCGTGTTCCGACTGACTGAAGTGTCGCCAGATGTTGGCCAGCTCCACCTCAGCCGTCTCCTTGAACCTCCCAAACCTCGCCTCCGTCTCTGTCAACTGACGCGTCACTTCTGCCAGCTCCTGCCGACTCTCACTCAGTGCCTGATTCATTTCAGTTAACTGACTAGTCGTATCAGCCAACTCTTGTCTCGTTTCAGTCAGCTCATCTTTTGTTTCAGCCAGTTCTTGTTTCGTTTCAGCCAGCTCCTGTCTGGCTTCAGCCGGTGCTTGGTTTGCTTCAGCCAGCTCTCGTCTGGCATCAGCCAGCTCTTGTTTAGTTTCAGCCAGCTCTTGTTTAGTTTCAGCCAGCTCTTGTTTCGTTTCAGCCAGCTCGTGTCTAGTTTCAGCCAGGTCGTGTATTGCATCAGCCAACTGATCCCTCGCTTCAGTGAACTGATGTGTTTTATCAGTCAGCTCTTGTCTAGTGTCAGCCAGCTCTTGGCTCATTTCAGTCAGCTCGTGTTTTCGTTCTGTTAGCTGCTCCTGTGCTTCAGCCATGTCGTTGACCGTCGTGGCAGATTTAAGTCTGACATCAGCAAGCTGCAGTGTTGTTGCCATCAGCTGTTCCTTGGTTTCAGTCAGCTCCTGCGATCTTTCAGTCAGCCGCTGAGTTTGTTCAATCAGCTGCTGACGTTGTTCAGTCAACTGCTCCCAGACTTCACTCAGTTGGTTTTTTGTCTCAACCAAACTCAGTTCGGTCTTCACCTGCTGTTGCTGAGCCTCAGACAGCCGCTGCTGTGCCTCGCTCAGCTGCTGATCTCGCTCAGCCAAACTATCCTCTGTGTCAGCGTACCGTTCTTCAGTTTCAGCCAGCTGTCTCTGAGATTCATCAAGCAGCTGTCTCAATTCAGTCATCTCTACACCCATGTCTTTCAGTTGCTGTGTTAGTTTAGTCAGTTCCTCAGTTGATTCTGTCAACCGGTCAGTCGTCTGTGTCAGCTGTCTCCGCGTCATGTGCAGCTGCTCAGTTGTGTCGGTGTCGTTTCGGTTTGTGTCATTCAGTTCAGCCTGTGTCAGTTCAAGTCTTCTAAGTGTCTGGAAACATAGACAAACTGTCAGTTGGTGTCAGTAGTCAAAAATGTTAGTGGATGATGATGGTGGACAGCACCATTGAGAGTGGACAATGAGTTAGTGGACGATGATGGTGGACAACACCACTGAGAGTGGACAGTGACCAGTACAACCTTTATCAGGGCACCAAACTAGTACAAGAGAACGAACATTTAAGTACGCAGTCAAATTCCACCATGGTATTGGCATATGCGAAGATATTTAGATCACTCTGTTCATGTATTTATGCCATACATTAAAGTACTTATTTGTACTTCTATCTTCTTGGCCTCTTTCTAAACACTTCTGCCTGTGTCTGAGTGTCCACTGAGGAGCGTTACCTGGCCGAGGTGGGTGTCTCTCTGAGCCAGGGCTGCGTTGACCGTGGCCAGGGACTGCTCCATGTCCACCCGGTACAACTCATGCTCCGTCTTCAACTTCGTCATCTCACACTCCAGTGCCTCCACCTGCTGGGGTCACACAGAACCTCGCTCAATACAACACCATAACTTGGCGGATAGGTGACAAAGCCCAGCTGTCAAAATGTTGATGGCACAGTCACACAGGAAATATGTTGGCAGTCCAAGTGTTTAATAATACTACAAAGTATAAAGGACTTCTGTTACAGAGAAATCAATGGAATTGCAAGCATAGAATCCAATGCTATGGAATTTCAAGATCACCAACAGATGGATAACTGAGCTAATGAGTTACAGAGGCCAGGCTGAATTAAAATTATAATCTTTACAAGACTGTAAAATGACAATGTATGTCTTCTGACATGATGGGTGTCACTCTAATTGTCAAAATACCAACAACACAGATGCCATCTAACTGTCAACATACCAACAACACTTATGCCACTCTATCAACATACCAACCAGACAGATGCCACTCTATCTGTCAACATACCATCAAGACTTATGCCACTCTAACTGTCAACATACCAACCAGACGCATGGCACTCTAACTGTCAACATACCAACAAGACACATGCCACTCTAACTGTCAACATACCAGCAAGACACATGCCACTCTAACTGTCAACATACCAACAAGACAGATGCCACTCTAACTGTCAACATACCAACAAGGCACATGCCACTCTAACTGTTAACATATCAACAAGACACATGCCACTCTATCTGTCAACATATCAACAAGACACATGCCACTCTAACTGTCAACATACCAACAAGATACATGCCACTCTAACTGTCAACATACCAATAAGACACATGCCACTCTAACTGTCAACATACCAGCAAGACACATGCCACTCTAACTGTCAACATACCAACAAGATACATGCCACTCTAAGTGTCAACATACCAATCAACATGACACATATCATTCTACGGCCCCATCTCCAACATGACAGATGCCATCAAACCACCCCTATACCCACAAGCTAGGGGCATCTCCATACCTGTTTGATGTTGAGTTCTTTCTCCGCCTGCTTCTTCTGCAGCTGGGATAGCTCCTCCTCAGTTGCCCTCCTTTCTGCCTCAGCAGCTTTGAGCAGCTCCTGTGATACTCCGAGTTGCTCCTCAAGGGCTCTTTTTTCCTCCTGTGTTGCTATCAGCTGTTCCTGAGATGCTCTGAGCTCCTCTTGAGCTCCAGTCAGCTGTGTTTGTAGAGTCTCTATCCTCTCGTCATTCTGCAACATAAACTCACTGTCAACTGCCTGTGTGTTTCAGCCACCAAGTGGACAGTCTAACCCAATGTTACTTGGTAATAAACTGTCTTACTACAACATGATATGTGACTCATCTTAACAAAAGCGGTCGGATGTCGGTAAATAAGATTTTCCGTAAATGCCGATTTTGTAAAAAAAATCGGGCATTCGTCAATTTTGAGATTTTCCCTGAAAATAATTATTTAGTATTCGTTTTATCGATTGCCACACTTGTTATCATCTAACTAACTCTGTTTCATATATTTTAAAGACATTTGCGTAGAGCTGTGCTAAGTGTTCCGCTCCATTTCCATAAAACAAATCCGAAAATGCCAGTAATTGCGCGCATTCTTTGCCGCTAATGTTGGGACGATCCCTATCATAACCGCGTAGCTTAACGCGTCATCTGTCCATATATGGTCATATCTATGCTAATGCATGCATTGTCCGGCCTCCAGAACGCTTGGAATAGACCCCCTGTTCGTTCAACTGTGGTAAACAAACCGGGGTCACATGGTAGCAACAGCTCCGGCAACCGTTCTCATTGGTCCAGCGTGGAACATTTGCATAACCGCATGCGTAAATGTATTTACTTTGCATCACTGCTGACCTAGTTAGCGAGTGAAAACGAAGCGAAAAATGGTGTGCAGTGTGGCGAAGTTGTTAAACTCTGATGCAAGTGATCGGGCCCAAATAGATAGTTTGATTGAGGCGACCGGAGTACTTTTTGGAGGAAGTGACTGATGAAAGCGTGGCGGACGATGACGAGGATGACAATTTTGCGAACTACATCATTGACGAAGACGAATATTGAATTCGACTTTCGTGAGAATGATTACGACACGGCACGGCTACGCAAGTCGTGCTGACCGATCCGTAGAGACGGTGTGAGATTCTCCGGATGAGGAATTGGGAAAATCAAATGCAATATCATGAAAATTATACTGTCTTTGAGTTGTCCAAATTTCAGCCAGATATGTCCATCCTAACCAAGGCATAAACAGCAGCAGAGTTTGTTCGCTTTTCTTAACAACGAAGGTAATTGCATAAATTATTAATTAATCTGCAATTGTTTTTCTAATAAACATTTTGTGTTCATATTAACACGGTATCTTAAGGATGACATTATCTTCCAACATGCCAAGTTTCAAAAAGATCGGTCCATGGTAACTAAGGTACATTCCATGAAACTTAGTGTGACTTATTAGTAGAAGAAGAGCTGGTTCCATGAAGATGTGAGCAACAACCAATGATTCTCACTTTCAGCATAACACCAGCAGCGGACTGAACACATCGATGTTGTGATATCACATTGCCGTGCTTGTGTGAATGCTTACGTGAACGTGTGCTTTTGTGTTGAACCCATGTATGCGTTAATTAATCACAAGACTCCCACACACAACACACATACAAGCATATGTGACATTGCAGTGTGTGACACGTCAGTCATCACTGTATGGACTTCTCATGTGAATGACATAAATCAGTGACACAGGACACTAGTGAACGATGTCTGGTGTCTTAAATACACACAAACCTTGTCAATAAAGTCTAATATGTTCCTGTCCTTTGCCTCAGCTTTTTCTATAGCACGTCTGATGGCCTCAGAGCGAGTGTCAGACTGTGAGTGCTCGCTTGGTAACCAAGAGGTCTGATCAGGGGTGACATGTTGTGTAAGTCTCTCTGTCCTGACACAAGGTCTAATCTGACAGAGTGACACAGGACATGTGAACTCAAAGTCTAGTCTGACTGATAGAGTGACATAGACCAGTGAACATATGGTATAGTCTGACAGAGTGACATAGGAAACGTGAACACAAGGTCCAGTCCAACAATAACACTGAATAAATGAATACAAAGTCTGAGCAGAGAGAATTCAGAGGAGAGAGAATGACACATACAGGACATCTGAATACAATGTCAAGTGAATGTATACCTGTGTAGGCAAAGATAGACAGAGTACATGTGAACACAAGGTCTAGTGTGACAGAATGAAACTGGACAAGTGAACACAACGTCTACTCTTACAGAATGACATAGGCAAGTGTAAGAAGGTCAACTTTGACAGATCGACATGAGACAATGAAAAAAAGGTCTAGTCTGATAGAGTGACATAAGTCATTTGAATACAAGTCTGACAGAGTGACACAGGAAAAATGAATACACAGTGAATACAACACAACGATGAATACAATGTGAACATTTAGGGACAGTTAATAAAATAAACAAGTCACTAAGCCAACAATCAGAGGTGTGGTGTGGGGTGGTGTTGTTGCTTGTTGCGTGGTATGTATAAACATGTGTGCATGCACAACCAACTCACCATCTCTGCTGTGATGCTGTCAGCTGCTGATGAGACAGCGTAAGAAACAATGTCTCCAGCGGCCTGGAGCTGTTGGATGTGCTCATTCAGATGATCAATCTCTGCATTCTTCTCATCAATTAATTGTTGTGCAAACACAGGCATAGAGAAGGTTTCCTGACCGTGCTCTTGGCTCTGTTGGTTCACCGCCGTCTTAACAAAATACACAGTGATTTATTGAAGAATCAAAGAATGGAGAAGGTTTGTCTCACATCTGCCTCAACAAAACTGTATGAACTCAAAAAACATGTCCCGAACGCAGCTGGTGCATACCAACATTAGCTGAACACCAAGCAGTGACGACACAAAGCATCTATTGATCGAGAGGACATTAACAAAGATACACAGTCGGTAATGCCATGGAAAATATATATCTAAACATATGGATAAACGTGAAGAAATGTTGAAGATCTGACAAAGAATATGAACATCCCTGTTCCTTAGTTAGTACCTGGAAATTCAAGTTTCCAATGAGCAAATTGACCAACAGAGAACTATCTTCTTGCTCTTCCTCCATTTCTCTATAGTCAGTGCCTGCCTTGTCACTGGGTAATATTCACCAAGATCTAGCTATAAATTAATTAATTTGAAATGCCAGTTTAGCATTTCAGACTTATGACAATAGTAGCCATGTTTGTGATGTTGTCATGGCAATGATGATGTCACAGATTCTGAGTACACATAATATTGATGAAAAATATGTCAAATAAAAACATCATAAAACATTATACATGACTTATGTCAAATGTGAATAATTATTTGAAAATAACTGAAATTATGATTAGAATAATAATGGTTAATAATTGTTGCTATGGCGATGTGGTAATATTGTTTTGTTTGATCATCTGTGTTGTTATAATGGACAAGGTGACAAGTAGGTCTATGTAGCAATACCAGAAGTAGCAATGTGAGCTCTGTTGACTGCTGGTGAAATCCATTTTGGTATCAGTAAATTTATAGTATACATTCTACACAAGTTTTGCATGGAAACAGTGCACATAGTGCTTGGTATTTCATTGATGTACATTGGTAATGTTAGGAGATTTACTAGATTCATTCACCAACATTAGCTCTTGTGTACTGATTATAATAAAACAATTGTAAATGCTGCCTGGAGATTTCACCTGTAACTGTTGAATCTTGTCTTCAAGTTCTCCGACATGTTGACACCGCTTCTCGCTGACCACAATCTGAGCTTGCATCTGTTGGAGTTGTTCATCTCTCTCAATCAGCTGTTCTCTGAACTGTTCTAACTGTTCTGTCAAATCAGCCGCCTGAAACAACAAACATGAGCCAATGAATTTACCTTCTCAAATAAATCTAGCCAACACTAGTCAGTCACCTGTCTGTAACAAAACACTAGAAATGGGGTCCGACTTACCCAAAATAAGTCAGATGAACACTGATAGTGCAGTATGGTACAAACAGAAATGTGAAATCAATACACAATAAACACAAGAGATGTAATAAAAAAGATAAAGAATGTGACAATAAATGGTTTAGAAAAAACTTTTAGAAAAGAAGAGTACGAGAAATTATTTCAGAGAACTGTGTGGACAGAATGGTAAGAATTGTTGCAGTAAACAGTAGAAAGTATGGTAAGTAAAAAAAAGTAGAGCACATTGTTGACAAGTTTTATAGTAAGATAAATGGTAGTAAAACTGTACAATATATTGGTAGATAAGACAAGGTAGATAAGAATGGTTAGAGAAATGGTCACCTCTTTGCTGCTGTTGGTCAAAGCAACTCTCTCCTCCTCCAGCTGATGCTGTAGACTTGGTGACACTGACGTCCTGCCACTGTCACCAGCTTCTGTCACCTTGAGAGAGTCTAGCCGTGCCTTCAGTGCACTCATCTCTGTCATCTGTTTGTCAACGCGACTCTGCAGGGCTTCCTTGTCATGTGTCAACTCCTGTCAACCATCACAAGTGTCACATGCACTACACAGCCACCTTGCCCTCGAGAATAAAACAGTATCTACAGAGTAGGAAACATACAGGAGGTATCATTGTAATAATAATAGTAACACTTCCATAGTGCCTATATACTTGAACATTAAAGCTCAGAGGCACAACAAACAACACCATTTGGCATACCCTGGGTCATCATAAATCGGGACAGATAAAAGTCGTCACTGGAGCATGGAACTGCCCAAATTTTATGGTGGAAAAACTATTTCAAACAAATATGTTTTGATTTTTTGAAGTAAAGGTGGGTATAGTTTCAGAAGATTTAATTGTAATACAGAGTTGATTCCAGATTGTTGGTGCAGTACAAAGAAACCTCGTTTTCCAATATTGAGCTTACTTTTAGGAACAAACATTTGTTTGGAATTGGATGATCTAAGGGTCCTAGAGATATGAGAGAAATGTAGCAGATTAACTAAGTATGTGAGTTGTTGAGTAGATAGAGTACAGTACAGCTTTTAATCTAGGGAATCAAAAGCACAAACCATGTCACAAGTGTGCAACTTAGCACCCATTTCTCTGTGGCTGTTCACAAATTGACCCAAAAACAAACCTCCTCCAGAGTCTTTAGGTTCTTTAGTTCATCCTCAAGGGTCACGACCTTCTCGAGGGCGAGAGACTCCGCCCTGTGCAGGGTGTCCACCTGCGACTCGAGGTCCTTGATGGTGTGTGAGAGTTCATCCACGTCTGTCTGGCTGTCGCCCTCTGACACCCCCAAGTCAGGGGTGTGTTGTTCCTCGACTGGTGGCTCCACAACTACCACCTGCCCCACAGAACACAGGTGGTCAACAGCTCATCCTGCCATGATGCCCTTTGTTGTCATTTACCTGCCTATTATCAAGGTAGTGTGTGTGTGTGTGTGTGTGTGTGTGTGTGTGTGTGTGTGTGTGTGTGTGTGTGTGTGTGTGTGTGTGTGTGTGTGTGTGTGTGTGTGTGTGTGTGTGTGTGTGTGTGTGTGTGTGTGTGTGTGTGTGTGTGTGTGTGTGTGTGTGTGTGTGTGTGTGTGTGTGTGTGTGTGTTCCTGACATTGCATGTCAGGAACAAACCTTTCAGGAATTTATCTCAAAAGATAAAGTAATGCTTTTTATTTTTCAAAATTCCTTATTAGTTCAGGGTTCTTACTGGTTAATGGTTCACACTGGACTTTGGTGGACAATTCTTTTCAATGTTACACATGTTTTCCGTGACTTTCTGAGCTACGTAAAACAACCACCAATCAGTTAGGTACCTATACATATTTGTTGGAAAAAAGAAAAGATGTTCAGCACTGTGATAAATTCAAGTTTATATCGTATTTGTTACATGCTGCGCATGATAGCACCAGAGAGTTGCCCCCCGTGTCGGTGTATAAGTAATACCATCAGAAGAATCGGTATTCTTAACAATATGTGGCGATGACTTGACCACCGATCTATGCCTGCTCTACATATTTTACAATGTGTGTCAGACGGTGCCTGTTGTATGGGTGCGAGATGTGGCCCATGAAGTCTGATCATGACATGAGGATGACAGAATCAAGACAAGGATGGTGAGACCCTGTGTGGCACTCACTTGGTGACACACAACCCAGAGGGTGTAGAGGTGACTGGGGACGTGATGACAAGAAAGAGGCCAGGTAATACGGACATGTATAGCCAAAAGACGATGTGGACTGTGTGAACGGGTGTACAAGGTGAGTGGTGGAGGGGACAGTCCCCTTTAGCAAGCACAGGAAAAGCTAGCAGACTGTGTGTCTGATTGGCAGCCATACCAGTTCTAAGGAAGGCAATTGGGAGAAATGCTAACCCAACAGAGCCTGGAAACATCACCGTTAAATAATGATGACATATGTAACTTTGTCCGGTGATGTCCCAGCCCCAGGTGTCTACGTACATTGCTTGTGGTCGCCTGGGCTTCCAGCTCCGCCTCCAGTTGAGACACGACTTCTCTCAGCTCCACCAGTCTCGCCCTCTGCTCCACGTCCGACTGCTCCAGTTGCTCCAGTCGGCGCTTCTGAGTACTCACTTGCTCGGTCTTCTCACGCAGCTGCTCCTCCACTTCCTGGAGCTGCTCCGGAGAAACGGTCAAGGTCAGTGAGCCAAATACAACCAATCACTGTTCACATGGATATCTATGTTCAGCAGAAGTCATTTGATATCAACGAATATTTATAATAAATGGTATTATGGTGTGTGTGTGCGTGTGTGTGTGCGTGTGTGTGTGTGTGCGTACGTGTGTGTGTGTGCGTGCGTGTGTGTCTGTGCATGTGTGTGTGTGTTGTATTTTGGCATGAATCCTTTCATTACAGTATTTATGTTTGGATTTGTGTGATTTTAGAGACTTTGTACCTCGCGCTCCAGTCTCTGATCTCGACTCTGCCGAGTCTCAGAGTCGCGTTTTAATTTCTCCAACTGCTCCATCTTCTGCTGGAGCTCGTCCCGCTCCATCTCACGCTCCACTGACTGCTCCTGAAACAACAACAGTGGTGAACATGTCACGCATAACCGATTTCATAAAAATAACACGTCATGCCTCAGTAACTTGTGAAATAACAACCAAAAGTAGCTGTGAACATAACTACAAATAACATAACACAAATGTCTAGTTCTGAACACGGTCCACCGACTCCTGAACTGCCTGCCTGAATGTATTGGTCAGATGGCAATATAACTTGTACACAACCAATGTAGTTATTGAAGGGAAAGTCGCATTGTATACCGCAACCACAGATGACGCGGAATTACGAAAACTTAACATGTCATGCTCTACCGACTCCTGAAAGGACATCCAATGACGCAGCACTTACTTCGAGGAATTTCCGGTTGGCGGTGAGCTGCTTGTTGGTGGCTTCTATCTGTCGGCGCAGGTCGTCCGTCTCGTTTTTCCTCTCCTCCTGCGCTCTCTCCATCTCCAGGTGGAGCTCCTCCACTGTCATCTCCAGGTCCCGTCTCTCCTGCTCCCAGCCGCTCCGCTCTTTCTCGCTCTGTCGCTCCACGTCTCGCTTCTCCTCCGTAACTCGCGTCAACTGGTGCACTATACCTACAACACATGCTGAGTGAACACACTCGTTCAATCTACACACACACACACACACACACACACACACACACACACACACACACACACACACACACACACACACACACACACACACACACACACACACACACACACACACACACACACACACACACACACACACACACACACACACACACACACACACACACACACACACACACACACACACACACACACACACACACACACACACACACACACACACACACACACACACACACACACACACACACACACACACACACACACACACACACACACACACACACACACACACACACACACACACACACACACACACACACACACACACACACACACACACACACACACACACACACACACACACACACACACACACACACACTGATTGAACACATGCATTCAATCTACACACTCGTTCAATCTACACACACACACACACACACACACACACACACACACACACACACACACACACACACACACACACGCAAACGTGCTTAGAAATCTGATCATCTGCTTACAATTACAATATAACACATTTGCTAATTCAATTGAACATGTTTACAAATCCAATCAAATTTGTACTGATGCAATCCAATTAAACACACATTCAACCAACACATTAACTTATTCAACCAAACACAAATACAATTAGACACACTTATTAATTAAATTACACACAAATGTTATCAAATTTATGAAAGCCACCAATAAATTTAATAATTATAATAACACATGTTCATCAACCATTGCACTGCACCTATAAAAGACCAATTCCACTCACACATGAGTGCAACCAATGCAGTGCTTACTGAGGTCACAACTGTTATTAACTGCTTCATACATTACGTATTTTAACAACATTTCATCAGCTAAGTGAGTAAATACACTTAAGGAATCAAATCAGAGAGTTTATTGTCACTCATTACAAACAAAATTAAATATACTGCACCAAAAAAATTACAAATATATGGAAAACGATTGAAGATAACGTTAAACTACCTCTTCTACAAAATATTATATATATCTTACTCCTTTGGAAACACAGCATGCAAACAATGTGGACATGTCCTGGCCATAACACATACCATACAATACGAATGCAGACATTGTGGTATTTATTTATTAATTGTTTTGCAATTTAGGCTTGTATTTCAGCAACGAACAGTTAGTACGCTTTGCTACCGAAATCTAAACCAATGTAATTATGGATCATGATACATATCGTGACACGTGTATTGTGATATATATCGAATCATAACCTAATGTATCACTACAGCCCAAAATATAACAGTTCAGCCAATAAATATGGTTGTCTTTACACAGTGGTTAAGACTAAATTTATGTATCATTAAATGACCTAACCATATACATATCATATATGCGTTAAGCTTACAGTAAGTTCATGAAAAATTGCTACATATCTGTTTCTTTGATAACATAACCAATTAACCGCATACAAAATTTGCCTGTTCCACTGAAAACTACCATTGCACCATTAACATTGTGTAACATTAAATTAACCTAGGATGACACATATCAATGTAGATTGACTAGAATAGTTTTATCCATCAACGTAATGGTCACTTTGTGGTCAAGGATTGCAAATTTTGCTAATGCAGATGGCACTTTCTGCTGTTTTCACTGGTTGACAGGGAATTTATTATAAAAAAGACAGATACAATGATGATAACTTTTATGGTACACTGATGTCATAAAAAGGGAGGTGAATGCTAATTATGGCATGTACACTTAAATGCGGTACATAAATTAAACCACACTCAAGCCAAATGTTAGTAAGCTAAGGTTAGTTCAAACTTTTACAAAAATGAATTGCTAGCCAATTTGTGTTTAATGTATTAACAAAGGCTGTGGTTTCTGCACCGACCTGACCCACTATCGACAGCCTTGTCCTCCACCTGGTGGCTGTCGGTGGAAGCTTTCGGGGCCACCTGATCGCTGCGATCAACTACGCATGCAAACCAATGGAAAAGCACACACAGTGAGTAAAATGAACAGAAAGCAAACACAGAGTGTTAGAGAATCAAGCCACTCCAAACCGAGACAACACTGGGAACAAAAATAAGCGACTCTGTACCATCTCTGAGAGCAGGTTGGGTTGGGCACATGAAATATATCCCACCTACATAACCAATTGCTTTTGGCAATGTATGGTGCAAGTCAGTCATGCTAAATGGGTTGAAATATGTATGTAAACTTTCCACAATGCAGCTAACAGTTGCTACAACACAGATGCATAAATCAAAAACATCAAAATGTCACAATGAAAACAAGTTGTTAATCTTGTATAAGAATACCATCAGTCTACAGCTATGTTGCATCATCAACACTGATGAACATTGTCAGTTAGCATAGCAAATACACAACAATATATCACACAGCAGAGACACATCAGCCAAGTGTCACTCAGCAGTGACATGTCAACCAAATGTTTCACAGCAATGACATGCCACCAAAGTGTTACACATCAAATGATGTCATTCAAGTGTCACTGCCATGTCATCGAAATGTTCGACAGCAATGGCATGTTATCGAAATATTTCACAGCAATGACATGTCATCGAAATGTTTCACAGCAATGACGTCTCATCCAAATGTTTCACAGTAATGCCATGTCAACCAATATGTTTTAGAGCAATGGCATGTCATCCAAATGTGTCACAGCAATGACATGATATTGAAATGTTTCACAGCAATGACATGTCATTGAAATGTTTCACAGCAATGACATGTCATCGAAATGTTTCACAGCGATGGCATGTGATCTAAATGTGTCACAGCAATGACATGTCATCAAATGTTTCCCAGCAATGACATGTCACCCAAGTGTTACACAACAACATGTCACCCCAGTGTGACACAGCAATCACAGGGCAACCAAACATCACAAGAGTTATATATATATATATTATATATACAGTTATATATATATATATATATATATATATATACATATATATATGTATATATATATATATATATATATATATATATATATATACATATATATATATATATATATATATACATATACAATGTATATATATATATGTATGTATATACACACATCCACTAAGCTACACAACAACACACGAAGCAAACACCTACAGCTACACCAACACATGCCCCTCCAGCCACTCACCCTGTTCCCCAAGGCCCTCCTCAAACTCCGCCCGTTGTCGTGCCAAGTCCTCTGTGCGAGCGTCAAGGTCTGAGGCGGCTGCCTCGAGGTCTGCCAGACGTCGCTTCGTCTGCTCCAGCTCTATGATGAGGCCTTCCTTGGTGTCCTCCAGGGCCTGGAGCCGTACCTCCCGCTCCTCTCTCTCCCCACTGTAGCCCTGCACCAACCCTACAACATGTGTTGTCATGAAAATCGCGTTGATGTTGCCATGGCAACCATAACACATAAGCACGCGTGTAACTCTGCAAAGTATGCTGTTCTGTTCTTGTGTATGTTCTTGTGTCACACTCAGATCTGTCAAGTGACAATACAGTTGTGATGACACGCTTCTGGTTATAGTTAGAGGCATTGTTTGCAAGCCTGTCTGTCAGCCTGTCTGCCTGCTCACCTATCTGTGTCATACATCTCTCTGTTTGTCTACCTGTTTACTCAATCATGTGACATTGTGTCCATTCAAACACCAGTTCACATTTCAGTCTATCCACTTATCCACCTGTCTATTAGTCTGTCACCTCATCTGTCACCACCATCCATCCAGCTGTCTGGCCATCTGGCCATCAATCCAGCTGTCCGTCCGTCCGTCCGTCCGTCCGTCCGTCCGTCCGTCCGTCCGTCCGTCCGTCCGTCCGTCCGTCCGTCCGTCCGTCCGTCCGTCCGTCCGTCCGTCCATCCTCTATTTGTTGGTCACCCTGTCAGTCATTAACTCAAACCAACCTTCGGCTGTGTTGAGCTCCATGGCGAGCAGCTCCTTTGCTCTACCCTCCTCCTCCAGCCTCTCCTCCAGCTCTTCACATCGCTCTCGCAGCGTCGCCGTCTCGACAACGTGCTCCTCCAGCGTTGCCCCCAGGTGGCGCTGTGTCTGCTGCATGTCGTGGAGCTGCTGCGATGTGTCGAGGATAATGTCGAGGAGACGCTCCACAGCCGTCTGTAGACGGGTGCCCGCGTCTGTGACACACGACACAGACAATGACGCGTCACTTCAATGTTGTGTGTCTGACAGTGACATGTCATACAAACTGACACCAGATAATTACGGTTCAATCCCTGTGCCCATTGTAACTACATTTAGTACAGTAACAGCAGAACAAGCAATTTGGCATTAAAACTAGTTATAGCTAATGTTATAGCGAGTGGTTTAAAAAAATCTAATTCATAGGTTCTATTTTTGTCCCAAAGGAGAATGAATTATCTGAAGTGGAATAAGCAACCCATTTACTTGTCCACTATTATGCCTTAAATTAAATGCAGACAAGTCCTCTGTTTTCAGCAAGACAAGTGCTCAATAGTGTGGATAAATGTTAAACATGTTTCCATACACGCACATATGAACTGAACCTTGTCCATCACCATACATTATGGCATTATGCTTAATGCACCAGAGGGATTGACAAGGACACATAAGGTAAGGATCAACACAGGGAACACCAACCAACATGTTAGCATGATGTACATAAACTTCACTGATATTAATTGGTGCATTAACTGGACGGGTAATTGGTATGTTAACTTGACAACACATGCAGTTAGGTATGTCCTCCAATGGAACACAAACACAATTAGGTCAAATGTGTTACAGCTTTACATGTCTATGTACGAGAGACGTGTAAAGCAGTTACACATCTACAGATGGGGAGAAACATTTATGAACAAACACATTAAATGCACACATTAGATTAAACGTGAATACACATGTTCCAGCAAACGCATCCATGTTGTGATATTATGGCCCCAAACCGGAGCGTAGCATGTGAGACCCTTCAAGAGACCTGTGCAAAAAGCAGGATGCACCCTAGTGATAGTGAGGGAGTGGCCACAGGGAGTAGCCTTACAGGGGGAGGGTTTGTACCTGACTGCTGGACTAGTGGCGCCAGCACAAACGTCTCTGAAGACAAAACAAATGACAAATCAAATGCACCACCAGAACCAGTTACAATTTCTGATCTTTGCTAAATGTTACCGACACAAATTGTACCATATCTTCAACAAAATGTTGTCAATGGCGTCACCAACACATGACATACACCACCACTGACACATAATAGACACTACTAGTGACATACACCACCAGTGACACGTGGCAGACACCGCCAGTGACATATGACAGACACCACTAGTGTCACATAACAGACACTACTAGTGTCACATGACAGACACCACCAGTGATACGTGACAGACACCACCACTGACACAAGATGAACCCCACCAGACACATGACCGATGAAACATGACAGATATCATCACTGACACATGACAGACACCACCAGTGACATTGTAGCATGTCATCACCGACACAACTGACACGAGCAGTGTCTCATGAAATACATCACCACCGACACATAACGATTACCACCTGTGACACATGACATACGCCACTAGGGATGCGACAAACACCACTGGTGACACATGGTAGAGACCACTAGTGACACACATGACAGACGCCACCTTTGACAGATGAAATGAGACACTCACCTGTGACGACTTCCTCTACCTCGGGGTCAAACTCTGGTCCCGAGAAGATACTGTCAATGCGCTGTGACACGTCAAGACCCTCGTCCGACACACCTGACAAGACACTTGTGTTGTGTGCCGCCAAGTCAGCTGCATGCGGCGCTAGTGACGCGCCTACAAGACACGACTCTACAGTTGAAGACACAAACCAGAATTCATTGTGTCAAACCATAGCATAGTGACAGTGTGACACAATAATAGCCTACTATTTGCATTTGCTAGTTCTGGAGGGAATGGAACTAATTCTAGAGAGGATTCTGGGGGAGTGAGGGAGAGACGGAGGGAGACAAAGTAGGGGAGTGAGGGAGAGACGGAGGGAGACAAAGTAGGGGAGTGAGGGAGAGACGGAGGGAGACAAAGTAGGGGAGTGAGGGAGAGACGGAGGGAGACAAAGTAGGGGAGTGAGGGAGAGACGGAGGGAGACAAAGTAGGGGAGTGAGGGAGAGACGGAGGGAGACAAAGTAGGGGAGTGAGGAAGAGACGGAGGGAGACAAAGTAGGGGAGTGAGGGAGAGACGGAGGGAGACAAAGTAGGGGAGTGAGGGAGAGACGGAGGGAGACAATGTAGGGGAGTAAGGGAGGAGTGTAGGGAGGGAGGGAAAGGAGAGATGGTTGGATGGAGAGAGAAAGGGGACTGCTAGGGACGATGGTTGGGAGGAAGGGAGAAAGAGAGAGAATGGGAATGCGAGGAAGAGAGAGGGGGAGAGACAACTACAACAGTGGTTCAAAAGGGAGCTACCATTAGTTCTAAAGCCATGGGACATCACTAGTTTCAGTGAATAATTCTACGAATCCTAAGTTTACACAACACTGGGAGGGCAACACAACATAGACCTACCTCCACCTGCAGCCTCATCCCCGGCGCCATTGTCACCAGACTCGCCTCTGTCACCAGAGGCACGTCTGTCACCTGATCCAAGCCTGTCACCTGACCAACGCCTGTCACCCGAGGTGTCTTTGTCACCGGAAGTGTCACCGTTACTGCCCTCACCCTGGGGCGAGTGTCGAGCTGACTGGTTGACCAGTGTGGTCAGTCGGTGATTGATCCTGTCCTCGGTGTGAAGGTTTGACTGGACAACGTCCGAGAGCAATCGCAGCAGTCGCTCGTTGGACACCTGGATGTCATCCCTGTCAACCACCAGCGTCAGTCACTTGACACAAGGATGATACTGCTGTCATCTACCGGTTCTGTGTCATGCCTAGCCGGGTGTGTGTGTGCGTGCGCATCAGAGCTTTATGCAAGACCAAATTATTGCCAGTCACACATATTTTGGTGGAAACATGGATGCAGTTTACAAACTTTAAATGTGTCTGATGACTTAAAAGGGACTATAAACACACATGTGACACCGTTTACACTCACTTTTGAGGCGTAACTGACAATATCCATGGTTTTGGAAGATCTTTTTTGCTTTTTCATTTTTTTATCCATCCACCTCCAGTCCACCCATATTTCTACCCGTCCACAACGGTTTTTACCCGTCCAAATGACGGGTGGACGGGTCTCTGCATAAAGCTATGGTGTGCATGTGTATGCATGTATGCGTGTGTGCGTGTGTATGAGTGTATGTATGAGTGTATGTGTGAGTGTATGTGTGAGTGTATGTATGAGTGTATGTGTGAGTGTATGTGTGTATGTGTTTGTGTGTGCATGTGTGCATGTGTGCATGTGCATATGTATTGGTGCACCAGTGCATGTTTCTATATACTCCAAAACATAACAATAAGCCTACTTCTAAAACAATTATTTCTACCAGCGACTGTCACTTCACCAAGATCCTCACCTCTCAGTGCTGAGTCGCGCAATGTCAGAATGCAGCATCTTGAGTAGATTGTCTTTCTCCGCATCCTCTCGCTCGCGTCTACTCGACAACAACTTGTGCTCTTCCTTCTCCACCAGGTGGCGCTCCTTGTTACTGTCTTGCTCCGACAACTCGGCCTCTAGAGCAGCTATCTTCTCTTTGTACTGGCAGCAGAATATCACAAACGGAACATTAAAAGCTGTTAATGCTAGATTAAACAAGTAACAAGATAAGGGCTATTCCAGCTGGAGAGGGATATCAAATTAAAGCGTCACAAATTTGTAAACAGCTGTAGTGGGAACTCCCACTGAAATGTTAAACTAATTAAATATATTGTAGTGTAATTAACTTACTTTGGAGCTTAATGTCGAAGATGAGTATGACGTTTCGATCCGTCAGCTACGGACCTTGTTACGTGTGTTGCCTCAGATTTCGGCGGGATGATTTGATTGTAGATGGCAGGCAGATGGTATCCCTGATCTATATTCATGGTAGGGGCTCTCTGTCTGATGTATATAGTGTCCTTCACTTTTCTCTTGTGCCAGTTGGATTCACGGAACACATGTGACATCAGCACGTGAACAAGGTCCGTAGCTGATGGATTGAAACGTCGTACTCATCTTCGACATTAAGCTCCAAAGTAAGTTAATTACACTACAACAAACCATTCTTGGAGCCATGAACAATATATTTACTAATTAAATATAGAAATATTTATAAAGAAGATATCAACTGACCGTCTCAGTCTCCTCTTGCATCTCCTCAATGTCACTTCGCAGCTTCTCGATCAACTCGTCGTTTGCCGTCGACTCCGCCGTGTGCTGCTCCGTCAGTGTGGCCAGTCTCTCCAGCAGGTGGCGCTCCGTGTCACTCTCCTCGCTCACACTCTCGAGGCTCAGGCGTAGAGTCGCAATCTCAGTCTCCAGTCTCTTCTTCACCGTCTCTATCTCAGCCTGTAACCATCGGTCGGTCTCACAGGTCAAGTTGGGTGCCAACGGTTAACATGACTTCAGTTTAACTGCACCTTAGTTATGACCTACATGACCTGTCACAATAATTTACATGACTGCAGTCACAACTACAGTAACATGATTTTAAGTACAGTAGCCAACATGACACAACATTTATTACAGTCAATACTAAAATTACTTGAATTACTGCAAGTAAAACTTTGCGTTATTGCAGCCTCAAAATTACTTCAGTTGTGATATGAATTACCAAAACGTGCTATGGTTAAAATGACCCATGGCATTCAGGACGGAGACACTGAACTCACCTCTTTTTCTTCCTCTAGAGCTGTCCTCATTTGGAGCAACTGAGCAGCAGCCTCTTCTTCCATCCTCTCCTCCTCCTCTTGGTGCCTCGACTCTAATTGTTCCTGAAGCTCTGACAACGCCAATGTATTCGCCTCCTTCAGATCCTCCATATGGCTCCGAATTTGCTCCAGCTCTTCCTCTTTGGCTCCAAGCTGCTCCTTCAGCTGCTCTAGTTGTGTTTCTGAATCCTAAAGTAGAGCAATTATAATTAATTAAAATGTGTGAAGTGCCTTAGTTCTTAAACATAACTTAGAATTCTTTATAAGCTTGCACACGTTCAAGATGTACTTTATCAAAACATGATAATTTCCCATAAGTACTTTCTATCAAAACGTGATAATTTCCCATAAGTACTTTCTATCAAAACGTCATTATTTCCCATAAGTACTTTCAATAAAAATGTAATCATTTCCTTTAAGTGCTATTTTTGGTACTTATGTCTTAATAATTTTGTTTACACCAATCATTTTGAGCTTGCTGCCATATTATAATGAATATTGACACACAGGCCGTTGACGTCACACACCTGTTGACCACATGGAATATGCATTTCTTGAACCATAAAAACTGGTGAAGGATATCAGATACTCACAAACATAACTTGAATGGACAGTATAAGTGGGGCCCAAACTAGAAACTCTGGTATGCAGAGTTATTTCTTTGATATAATGTCAGGGCAACAGCAATAAAATACAATTGTCATGAAATAAAGGCATAGAACTACATGAAATAAATTTATTAACAGGATTAACAAAAATTGCATACATTACAGCATTAAAGAATTTCAAAGAACCAACTTAAATTAATAAATAACACATTACAAAACTGTAACCTGTTACGCTGTATGCTCACTAAAACTGTAAATATGTCACCTGCCACAAGACAATGAATGCCAGTTCAGCTCCACCCAACAAACAACTCACACTGCCACTGTGTTCCCTCAGCTCCGCCAGCTGCTCCGCGTGTCTCTGCTCCACCTCCGCAGCCTCCATCTCGTGTCTCCGTGTCATCTCCTCGTGTTGTTGTGTCACCTCAGCCAGCTTGTCCTCCGTCTCCGTCCTCAACCGGTTCATCTCGTTCAGGTGTTTCTCCCGTAGTTCACCTGACACCCGCTCGTGGTCACCTGTCAGCCGTGTCACCTCGCTGTCATGTCTGGCCGTCACCTCGGCCGTGTCAGCCTCGTGGGCGGCCGTCAGGTCGGCTGTCAACTGTGTCAGTGCAGCCGTGTGACGCGTGGTCAACTCTTCTAGCTCAGCAGCGTGGGCTTTGTCCAGGTCGGCGATGGACGTCTCCATGTCCAGTTTGGTTGCGGTCAACTCGTCCACATGACTGGCGGTCAACTCTACAAGTCACATAACACATGTCACAAACAACAGCACCCTTTGACACATTCTAATGTCCTGTCATGTTTTGACTAATTCATAAAGGATTTGAGAGTATTTTTTCAGGAGACAGGTTGATTGAATTGTTTTTATTTAATCTATTAATTTGACTGTGGGCTGGAATATTAAAGCTAATCTTTCATAAAATAAACAAATCGGTTGAGCAACATGAAATGTAGGGCACATTACACAGAAGACTGTCCATCCATGAAACTGGAAATCGTAATGGGGAGATAGCAGTCATAGCACCACTTGATTTTGATAGTTAGAACTAAACCAAACCTTGCTTGGTCTTTTCAACAGCATCAGCCAGCTCCTTCTTTTGTGATGATCGTAGTTCCTCCAATTCTTTCTCGTGCTCCTCGCGTTGCTCCTGAGCAAACGACTGCATCTCTGTGACCGTCTTCGTCAGCCTCTCATTCACCTCAGTCAGCCTCCCTGAAGAACATATCACTCGACTGAGGAACACATCACTCGATTGAGGAACACATCACTCGACTGAGGAACATTGCTTTACTCAACTAAGGAACATCATATTACTTGACTGAGGAACATCATGGCAGTTGGCTGAGAAATATTACCTCACTGCATTGAGGATCATCACACAAGTCTATCAAGGAACATAACATCGGTTTATTGAGGAACATCACTGCATTGAGGATCACAACATCACATTCACATCACTGAAGAACATCACTGCATAAAAATCATATGCATCACTCTAGTGAGAAACATAACACCACTACACAGAGAAAAACATAACTGCTCTGAGTATCAAATTACTTTACTATGGCAAACTTCACTTCTCCCAGTAACAAATTACTTCACTGAGCACATAAGATTACTTCACTGAGGAATACACCATTTCACCGAGGAGTATAACATCACATCACTAACAAACACATCTCCATTTCTGTGTCCTGTAACGAACCTTCGTATGAAGCTGTAAGTTTGTCCATCTCAAGTTGATGTGCCTCCTTCAGTTGTGTAATCCTCTCCTCCAGTGTTCCTCCTTCCTCCTTCTGCAACAAACACTTCCTTGTCATGCACCTCTCATGGGTTTGTGTTGAAACCATTTTGTACACAACATACAGAATGTTTTTTAGTTCAGTGGCCGAACATAAAATGTACAATAAAAAACAAAACTTACTAGTTACTAAACATAGACTACTGAAATGAAATCACAAAGTAGAACATGTATAATTAAACCATAAATAAACAATTACCGTACAAACTATTTAAATATAAATTCTCTGAAAGTCTTCCAATTTATCTTACAAGTTGTTGGTGTGTGCAACATTGTTTCCTGCGTAATCTACAGCATGTAAGATACATGTTTACTCTGGAATATGTTGAATATAAAACATAATAGTTTTACACTGTCTAATATGGCACATGGCATATGCCTAACATACTTCAATACTACTTAACAAATTCCAGCAAAGTAGTGATTAACAGTCACGATACACAATTTCTAATCAACTGTCATGTTGTGTGTCTACCAATCAACAAGTATCTTACATAACCACCAAGTGTTCTTAAAAACCTCACCTTTAGGTTATCTTTCTCCTCCAGCTCCTGGTCATGAGACTTCTTAATCTGCTCCAGCTCCTGGTCATGTGACTTGCTAAGCTGCTCCAGCTCCTGGTCATGTGACTGCCGAAGCTGCTCCGTCTCCTGGCCAAGCTTCTCCTGCAGGTCTTTTAACTCATCATTGGCCACCTTCATTTTCGCTTCGAGCTCCTTCAGCGCCGCCTGGTGGCTTTCATCGTGGTCCTTCAGCGCCGCCTGGTGGTTTTCTTCCAGGTCCTTCAGCGCTGCTTTGTGGTTCGTTTCCAGGTGCTGCAGTGCCATCTGGTGGCTCTTGTTTTGATCCTGAAGTGCCACCTGGTGGCTCGATACGAGGTCGTGCTGCGCCTTCTGTAGGTCTTGTACTTCCCCGTTGTGTTTCTCGGTCATCTTGTTCACTTCCAACTCTCGTTCGGCCACAAACTCGTCCATCATGGTCTGGTGCTGCTGCAGGAAGCGAGCCTGGAACAGTGACACATTGATCATCACTTTGTGACAGGTGACAGCTTCTTGCACATCTGTGACAGGTCACAGGTGACAACAAATTATACTTTTCTGAAAGGTGCCCATTTGTTACATGTCTGTGTCCGTGTGTCACACTTCTATGACAGGTGATAACTCGTCATACGTCTATGATAGGTGACAATTTGTCACAGTTCTGCGATGACTTGCCAAACTTCAGTGTACAGCTAAACTTCTAAAGCCACCATCATGTTGACGGTGGACAGACTGGGAGAAAACTGATATGAGTAGATGACCAATCACTCTACTGTAGGGTCAGGTAGAGTTGCATTGAATACACACTGTACATACTGCACAGCCACACCAACACAACTGATGCACAATTACAGTATACTGTTACTGGGCTCTTGTAATCAACTCGACCAGAGCCCACAGCTCATGTCAAACACACTGGTTTCTAGGTACAGGAGTAGGAATGCAGGAAAATCCAATATATTCTACTTGTATCAATAAATAACTTTCTAAATCCATACACGAATCATGAGCTTTATTATTATTTATTATTATGTAAACTGAGCCCTCCTGACTCTAAACTCTAAATATTGATGAGTGGTAATTATTTTATTGGCAAGATTTTGTGCACAATTTGAATACTGGTATTATCATAACTGGTAAGCTTTGCAGACATTGAGTACTGGTACATTATCTTAACTGGCGAACTTGCTAGTGTTCAGTTTACACTAGCCACAAGCTAGTGTGTCTAAGAGCAACATGTGTCTTGCAAATTGTTGTAATTCCCCAATTTAATAGTAAATACAACATTCTACTTGAGCCAGTCAGAGATAGAAGCAGCTTTTTAAAGTAATAAACATGTGACCTACTGACACACAGGGGATACTACCAGGTACATTATAACTGATATATATTCTACTGTCTTGATACTGGCCCGTGGATAGCTATGTTGACCAAGGGCCAACAGCTCACTACAGCTAGTTGTTTATCCTCAGGCAACAAAAACACATTATAAGTGTTAATATTTCATTGGTTTTTAATTAATCAAACATTTTACATCAACACATGCTTCTATGGATGCTAAATTCACTTTCTTCCAGACTTTCAAAATATTTAACTGACAGTTACAACTTATAAGACAGTCTACAAGTTCCCGCTATTATTTTGTTGTGCCTAAGCAATCACAATCAATCATGGCTATACATGTACTCAGAACAAGATGTTTTTGATGGTATACACTGCCTCATATAGATTAAATTCAGAGAAAACTGATTCGACTTGGCCAATATAGGAATTGGCAATACATCCTTTTTTCTAGGCAATTCTAGTTATTTCCAGTGCTATGCAATGTTCTATCACAGCAGTATGGGTAGGAACGTGATGATGTTATTAATTGGCCGTTTACCCTGTATTCAATCAATACCTTACACAGTGAGTAAATAATACATGAAGTGTGCAGGGCAGCTACAAGTGTCTAATGAAGCCAGCTCCACAGACAACTACAGACAGATAACTCTACAGACATCTGCAGTACAGCGTGAATCACACAAACATATTCATCCTCTCTATAGTCTGCAGCGTAACCCACACGGCTAAATCACTGCATTCTCCTACTTGGGCTGATTGCTTAGTGTTAGGGGGGGGGGAGGGGGCCTGGAAGTTGATCAAGAGAGGCGGTTCAATGTTACAATTTCAAAAGTTGTATACTAAAAACACTGGGACATTTTCTACTGTTTCAAGTTCAAACACTGAATGAATACCCTATTTTTCCTGCAACTTTCGGAACTAAAATCTGTTTACCTTTTCTACCTGGTGTCTATGTTGTACAGTAGAACAGCAAAATATTCCATACAGCTACAGGTAAATGTGTCACCTGTTGTGGACTCACACCCTCACACACTGTGTGATCATTCTCCACACCTTAGGACGATTCTGACTGTAGGAGCTCCTCAGTGACCAGATATTATACCAAGCTCAAAATTCATGGTTCCATATAATATCACCTGGACACACCAGTCCAAAATTGGTCCAGACAATTGTTTTTAATGAGCGTCTACAAAGAAAGAATGAAACAAAGGCAAATAAATAGAGCCCATCCAGTGATCTCACAGGGTACCTAAGCGGACTCCCCCACAAGTATAGAACCCACTGACCTACTCCATCCTGCCAGGCCTTCAGGTACTACCACACACACAGCCGTTGTCCACTCTTCTCCAGTCTGTTGCTCTCACCGGTGAGTGATAATACAGTAGTTTGAGGCCACTACTCCAGCATCACAGCACTACAACAATGGCTGTTGTCAGGTGCAAGACTCCAGTGGTGTCACACAGCTTCCTGATGACACAGGGACATGTTGCTGTCCCCAACAGGGCCTCTCTCAGGGTTGCAAGCTGTCACATCTCCCCACCCCTCTGTGAGGGGGTCCTAGACTGTTTGTGTTTACCCGCCAAAAGGAGGCACTGGCCATTGACTGGTGGGCCTCTCTCACTTGCCAGTCTGGACAAGCTGGGGTCAGCCAGCTGTGACCTGGTGCTCATTTCTTCAAAGGGGGAACTACAAGTGCTTGGTGGGCTGTTGCATGGTAATTACATGGTATCAGGTAACAGAGTTCTGGGGTGATAGAGTGTGG
Source organism: Oasisia sp. SBJ-2009 (assembly GCA_964017155.1). Taxonomy (NCBI): domain Eukaryota; kingdom Metazoa; phylum Annelida; class Polychaeta; order Sabellida; family Siboglinidae; genus Oasisia; species Oasisia sp. SBJ-2009. The sequence continues at coordinate 25,817,288 of OZ024854.1, forward strand.
TGGCTAGAGTGTGGGGGGTAATTGGCTGTAGTATAGTAGGTCAAAGGTTATGTTTTTATTACACTTGTTACCTTGTCGCTGGTTCCACCGCTGTTGCAATGTAATTACTGAACAACTATGTAATATTATGCAGGGAGTTACAGGATTGTTAAATACACTGTTATGTCATGCCTACTAGTTCTAGCAATAAAGATTTAGTAATTGAGTCTGCACTGAATCTACTAAGTCACTGGTGTTGATGTACCCACCTACTACACTGACCAGGCTACAGAAACTATTGGTACACTGTTCAGATTAAATGCTGCACCGACCCTAACTGGCAAAGGCAGTAGTTTTCCCTTTTAATTTAAGCAGCCTAACTGTTTTGTATGAAATCTTTGCTTATGTAACAAATCAATACACATTGCTTGTGTTGTGAGTTTGAGCTTCAGTAAAGCACACAGCCATGCATCATTCATACACAATGTATCTTGTTCCCAGTGTACTGGACACGGCCTATGGCATTTGTAGAATTTTGAAATATTTTTCTAGGACTAGCAAATGCACGCAGCTGGTGCTGATTCACTACTTACAGGAAAATAAATACAAATTATTATGAAAGTTTTCAAGTATGTTTAGTGCTGTTGTTGAGACAAGCTGGACACAAAGCATATAGATTTAGTAACCGAACCCAATTACAACAAAACATAAGCCAAAACATGCCACTCAAAGAGATTTTTCTGTAGCTTTGTGTTTGTAAGATTTGTCCAAATAAGCTAAGATACATACTATATGTACTGAAATGTAAACCGTTTACCCGGTAGTACCCTCCCCCATCCCAGCAGCCCCAGGGGGTACAGGGGTATTAGTAGCACTATTTACCCTTTATCCAACACTAACTGACCATTCTATTCAGTGTTCTGCCTCACCTAAAGTTTAGGTACCCAATTTAAAATATAAAAATAATGATATATCTCATGTAAATTCAAGGAACGTCAGACTTTTTGAATGGAGACAAACCAAAAAAACCTTCTTTTATTTTTATGGTGTCCCTTCTTGTGTTGTGACTAACAAGAATCAAATCAAATTTGTATTAATATATTTTAACACTATTAATTGTGCCAATTAAGAACTTATGCCCAGCAGTAGCTGTGTCATTTCCAGTTGCATTCTATCGATTGTAACATGATCGTGACAATGAGACATTGTTTTGTTTACTTCTGTAGAAACTCTTCCATGTACAAAGCCTTCGGCAAATGTTTGCAAGTTTGCTATAAAGTTGGCCAATATTTACATTTATGTTTATGAACAGCCACCTTATCTGGCACGTCTGACTTCAGTGGTTTGATCTTTCTAAATCAGTAATATCACATTTATGTACAGTATGGCACAGAGTCAGTAGGGGACTTACCATGCCCTTCTAACTGGGAAAATCCTGTCAATTTTCAGATTCGCTAAACTCAAAAAAATTTAGTTGATGTTTAACATTTTAAAACAATTATTTAAAAGAACTGTTTAGTGATTCCAAACTGGGTTTTTATTACATATTGATTTGAAACAAACCATTATTATATAATGCATAAATATAAATAAAGTAACGATTACCGTAATTATTAACTGGATGAGAAAATATAGAACCTGATCTACTTGGGTGAAAGTTTTACATAAACTGTTATGTTAATGGCAAAATTGCCATAGGTCATTAGCTGGGGCAAATATACTGTACACCATGGCGAACTGAACAGAACTCTGAGTTTATCTAGATTCAATTTGATATAAGGGTATAAGTAGTATCTTCTACACACAAGCATAGCCTGTCACTGCACCCAGCTATTGAAATATGACATGGGACAAGACATGATGTTACATGTTTAACTCGATATTCATGAGGTAATCAAATATGTGCATGTATTTTATCTCAACATTGCATGTTCTATCAATAGTGTTATTACATTTAATTGCCCAGATATTCATTCACTCATCAAATATATTACCCCTTTACTTACATACTTATACTTTGTGTGGCATCAAGCATACAAAGATAAACTTTCACCTATTCCCTGTCTTGCTATATATATAATATATTAGTTAGAGGATAATAAACAATATATATATATATACATATATACACACACAAGTATATTACACCCAATGTGTAATATATCACCCCGTACAGCCCAATGTTCAACAAGTGGAAACTCTCCAGAACTTATCAACGACAAGATTACAACACCCGTTATCAGCTTATTATTGGCAGATAAACAAATGTTAATAAATAATAAAAGACATAATAAACTGATACGACAGATAAATATGCATAGTGTTTTAGTTCAAGTATTAATCATAATATAAAATTGCTGAACTAATTTTGTAAATATATTCCAATATTTTAGTTAAGTGTTAACCATTATTTAAAAGAATTGTTTAATAACTACAGACTGAGTTTTTCTTACACATTAATTTGAAACAAACGATTATTATGTTGCATAATTATTAAATTAATTATGGAACCATGACATAAATAACTCCTGATCTACTTTGGTAGTAACTGACATAAATTGTCATAAAGTATATAAATTATATCACTAAAATGACAGCACATGTAAAAATTAACTTGGAAACATTTAACAGTTTGACCTTCTACAGTGAAACATGGACCAGACTCCATAATTTTTTGTAATGAGTCTTTTTAGCAACACTGACACACAACACTTGGCCCTACATTTACACAGCTGTCATGAATTCTATAGTGACACAGCCCTGAGCTCTATACTGAGTATACTGACACACAGGTCTGCACTCTAGTGACACACAGTTCTAGTGCCACATAACCCTGGATTCTAGCAACACACAGACAACCGTAAATTCTTTACTATACTGACACAACCTTTGGCTCTACACTTGGACTGTAGCCTACCTGGAATGAGCCAATGCCTGCAGTCAGGTGCCACATGGTGACAGTGTCATCTAGAAGACACCCTAGCCGGACAGATGACAGTCATGCTGGACACCAGGACAGGTGATGACAGACTGCTACAGTTACAAGGGTGTACACCTGCTGTCATGTAGCCATGGTGTGTACACACTACACACGACCACCCAGCAATGTGGAGCTATGTACTCTCACTATCTCAGTGTAAACATGCTCAGACCCGCTGTCCAGTGTCCACCAATTGGTCAGTTCCAGCGGTCAGTCACGGTCGGCGACCCAGCTTACAGTGTTGAATGAACAATGACCACCTGACTTGGGTTCACTGCCACAGTCAGACCCTTAACTACACATTCTGGGTCTCACTATGGCCGACTGCAGTGGGAGTCACAAACGGAACTAACTCGACACTGATGACAACTCATGCAACTGGTGCATAGGTGACTGTCACCACAGTGCACAGGTGTTGTCAAGCAGTCTCACTCAAGCGTGACGTTACATGTCTAGGACATCAATCACCACTTGCCCTACCTTGCCACAGCCTTGACTGACCAAGTGGCCAGTCCCGGACTCTGCCCCTCAGACTCACTGACTAAATAATTAACTAACCTAGTGCTGCATGCTAATTAAGAGGCAATGCTTCACACGTCTAATTAAGATACTTCTCTTACACGGTCATGCTTCGTTGAAGCAATCACCTGCATCATGGGGACATCCGCATGGGTTGTTGTGACATCCACACACCCTGTGATATTCATATTTTGTGGAGACATGCACATGTCATGTGGAAACACCCACATGCCTTGTGGTCACATCTACATGACTTGTGGTCACATCTACATGACTTATGGTGCTATCCATGATGTATGGGCCTTGTGGTGATATCCACAATTCCACATGTTTTGATGTGACACCCGTGTGCCTTGTGGTGACATTTACATGCTTTGTAATGATATCCACATGCCTTGTGGTGACATCTGCATGCCTTGTGGTGACATCAACACATGGATGATGGTGACATCCTCTTGCCTTGTGATGACCCCACATGTAGGGCAACCGAACTGTTACTGGTGAGACTTTCGTTAGTAAAGATATGGTAAATGTAAATGCTCACCACAAAGAGGGCTTTTATTTTTTTTATTTATGGTAATATCAGAGAGTGGCCATCATGTGCATCAAGCAAATGGAAGATTTTTTTAAAGCTGAATTAAACACCGACTGTTTGCGTATATACGATGCCGCTTGTGTATTTCATTGCATCAATCAAGACATAATTACAACAAATTGTGCAAACAAATTTGAGTAGAGACAAAGTTGAGATTGTCATCCAATTCCAAACTCCATTCCAGACGAATCGCCCGCGGGCGCGGAATGCAACTGGCATTGATCAACCCATTTCGATAACAAGAATAAGTCAGAGTAATTGTCTTACACATTCATATTCAAGCATCATTTTTTATGTGTTTCAATTAATAAGCTTTCCTTCTTTCGATAAATCAGACAGTTGACAATTTGAATAATTGCGTCTGTTATTGACTCATGGTTCTAGTCAGGACCACGTACATCGTTATCAACATCGATATTGTGTGTCGACACTGATTTGCCATTTCGGATGCACATGGCCAATGCAGCATTTCCATGCAGTAAATCCACTCTGTTTTCACATTACTATATTGATTTAACATTATTAAAGCAATTTGAAGAACACGTAGATTGTACCGAAAACATTACGCAGTAAAAAATGTTGATTTAAAAATCTCGGGTCATTAACTTGGAAGCGCTGTACGTATGCGTACTTCAGTGGCGACACATTGCAGTTTAGTTATCTACTAATTTAGAAGCTGATCTAACGGGTGACCACATTCCTCCCACTTTTGAGAAATTAATAGACACGCACCCAAGCCTTCCCACTCGCACACTGCGCATCTATTAGGGACTATACGGTATACAATATGGTACAAAAAAATTCACTTGCATTCATCTAACGAAGACAATTCACAAAACAATAGGCACAGACGACAGCAACTCGACATCATTGGCGGCTACGCGGTTACCATAAAATCGCTACATAAGCTAGGTTTACACAAAAATTGTTAGACAACACATTTGTGTGCACGGATATTGACTTTACTTACTACATTTGCACGTGCAAAATAGTTTAATAACTTATAAATAATATAATATTAATTATTTATTACAGTGTATTATCACTATGATCTGCAGGAAATTATACGTTTTATTATAATATAATAATATCTTATTTCATATAGAACCACATCCATAATTATTTGTGGCGCTTCACAACATACTGCTATTAAAACATATGCAATAATATTTTAAAATAAATAATAAAAATACATGTCTATATAATTAACTAAAATGACCTATTAGTCATAAAATACATAATAATAATCGATCTTGCAAATACAGTAAAACCTGTCTTGTGCGACCTCTGTCTTCAGTGACCATTTTTCTAGCCACGGGTTGTTTCTGATTAAAATGTACCCACAATGAACAACTACTTGACAAACGCAACCAGCCACCACACAAATTGTTCACACGATCGTTGTTTTCACCTGTTAGCAGCGACCAGATCTAGTGCTGAACTGAGATAATGTATTGGTTGAGCAGTCTTTACGTCGTTCACTCAGTATTATATACTACACATTTAGTATCACTAAAACGACAGCATAGTATTCTTTACGACGATATAATTATTCAAATGGGTCTGTGATTTAGTGAAAATGACGTGTCAGTGACGCACACCACTGATGTCGCCGACATAGAGTGCAGCAAACTGAAAACCCGCTCTTCTCTTGTAGACATATTTGGCTACTCATGATTTCTAGTCAATTAGAAAATGTGCTGGTTTGTCCTGCAGCTGTAGCAACAAATCGATGAAACAAGAGAAATAAAAGTTACAACAAATGTAGGGCCTAAAGTCTGCTGATTCACTCATGTTACCGCCCAAAATATAACACGATTTATAAGTATGGAAATTACTTTTTGTTCGACAATGTTGCATTGTTTTTTTTAACAATATTTCTATTAACATCCCACATGTTCTGCAAGCATGCTTATATTACGTAAGCGATGTTTTTAACAATAATAACTAAAACAATAACATTTTTTTTAGGGTTAGGGTGATACTCACGTAAACAATGACAATGCTCACAGTGATACTCACATAAACAATGACAATGCTCACTGTGACACTCACATAAACACTGACAATGCTCACTGTGACACTCACATAAACAGTGACAGCATCACAAACAAATCACAGAGCTGACATAAGAAAGAGACAACTCACATGCTCTTCTTCAAACGCCTCCTTTGTTTCCTCGAGGACCTCCTGTATGTGTTTGTCGTGTTCCTCGGTGACGGACCTCCTCATGTCCTCCATGCGAGTCGCCCACTCCTCCCTCTCCTCACCCAGTCTCTTCAGCTCACCTGCAAGTGACAACACAGGTACTTACAGGTGATGTCACTTGTACGTGTACTTATATATGTGTCACGTTCATGTGATTATTTATCATTTGAGTTACAAATATAACTAGTAATAGAAGGTACAGTAATGTGGTCATTATATTGTCAATAGAACAAGATCCGCTGTGGATAAATCAAAATTTTACTCCAAAATAAGTTAAATTCTTGCAATCATGTTGAATGCTGGAGCCATGAAAAATACATTCCATAGTCACTATGTTGTCAGATATTCCATTACAGTCATCATAGAATCATTGTGTTGTCAAATATTCCAGCATAGTCATTACACAATTATTTGTTGTCAATCATGACAGAACCAGTGATGACAGAAGGAACTCTTGACAGAACCAGTCATGACAGCACCACCAGATTGCTCTACAGTGTCAGTGTTAGAGTGTTAGTAACCAAGTCCACTACTACCAATTGGTGAGGTACCTAATGGGTAATTGGTGTCACGGTGAACAAACTCTCACCTAAAGCCATTCCACTTTCACACAAAACCAGACCGTATCATACACAACCACCTGTTGCCATACACCACAACACAATGCAATGCAAAGCCCGGCCCCGTGAGTGTGATGCAAAACCAAACCCACGATGCAAACCATAACACCATGTGAAGAAAACCGTGAAGCAAAACCAAACCTTGTTATACAAAACCACCGCGAGTGATGCAAAGCCACACCGAGTGATGTCAACCGTGTTAGGTGACGTGTCAGTGGGTGACGCAGGGTGACTACCCACCTTGTTGCTCGGTGACAGACTGCCTCACTGTGTCCACTTCCCTGGCGCAGTCAAGGACCACTTGTGTGACATCACGGATGCTGCGGAGTTGACAAGTTGACAACTTTGTCTGCTTAGTGTCAATTGCACTTCCACTGTCACAGAGCTGTGACATGTCACTACAGGCACCAACAGGTGGCACTACGTCACCAACATCTGCACCACTGTCACAAAACAGTGACGTGTCAACAACTGAAGTAGTTCCTGTGGACTCACTGTCGTCACCCTTCGATGACACTTCTGCTGACACGTATTCCTGCGTGTCATCAAACTCGGTGACCCATGCACTGACTGCGTCATCAAACAAATCCCACCCTTGTGTCACCTTGTCACCAGGTCCATCTACTTTGTGACTACATTCCTTAATCTGGGCAGAACATTCCACCAACTTTGCCTTCAGTTTCCGGCATTCTTCTGTCAAAGCGGTCATCTCTTCAAGTTGGTCTCCATCCTTTCTGTCTACTGACACTAACTGTGTGTCGTCTCTCAAAACTGTCACCTCTTCCAGTTGCTCTCTGTCTAGGTTTTCACCTGACACCAACTGGCTGTCACATGTTTCAGCAGTAAGATGCAATGTTGTCTTCTCTTGAGTGTCACCTGGATGTCTGTCGGTCTCGCTCCTACCAGCCCGCAGTCCATCGAGTTCCTTTTGTTTCTCATCCAACATCACCAAATGCTGTTCCTCCATCAACCTGATCCTGCTGTCAAAGTCACCTTGCAGTTCCCGAAGCAACACAGATTCAATGTTTGCCCCCGACTCGGTGTGAATGAGTTCGGCTTCAGCGTGTGGCCTTTGCCCTGTGTCACCTGACAGTGTGTCGTAGCCCCTGCTGTGGGTGGTGTTCTTCCAGTTCTCCATCTCCTCATTCTGTTGTATCAGCAGCTCACTCTTTATCTCCACCAGTTGAGCTGCGAAACTCTCTCTCAGTTCTCTCCTCAGGTGCTCCTCATCTTCAGCCGCACGAGACTTCACCAGTTCCAGCTCTTGCTCAGTGTCTGCTGCCTTAGACTTCACCAGCTCCAACTCTTGCTCAGTGTCTGCCGCCTTAGACTTCACCAGTTCCAGCTCTTGCTCAGTGTCTGCTGCCTTAAACTTCACCAGCTCCAATTCTTGCTCAGTGTCTGCCGCCTTAGACTTCACCAGCTCCAACTCTTGCTCAGTGTCTGCTGCCTTAGACTTCACCAGCTCCAGCTCTTGCTCAGTGTCTGCTGCCTTAGACTTCACCAGCTCCAACTCTTGCTCAGTGTCTGCTGCCTTAGACTTCACCAGCTCCAGCTCTTGCTCAGTGTCTGCTGCCTTAGACTTCACCAGCTCCAACTCTTGCTCAGTGTCTGCTGCCTGAGACTTCACCTGCTCCAGCTCATGCTCAGTGTCTGCTGCCTTAGACTTCACCTGCTCCAGCTCATGCTCAGTGTCTGCTGCCTTAGACTTCACCAGCTCCAGCTCTTGCTCAGTGTCTACTGCGTTAAACTTCACCAGCTCCAGCTCTTGCTCAGTGTCTGCTGCCTTAGACTTCACCTGCTCCAGCTCATGCTCAGTTTCTGCTGCCTTAAACTTCACCAGCTCCAGCTCTTGCTCAGTGTCTGCTGCCTTAGACTTCAATAGCTCCAGCTCTTGCTCAGTGTCTGCTGCCTTAGACTTCACCTGCTCCAGCTCTTGCTCAGTGTCTGCTGCGTGAGACTTCAATAGCTCCAGCTCTTGCTCAGTTTTGTGTTTCTTCTCTGAAAACTCCGTGCGGAGCTGGTTCATCACTGCTAGATGCTGATGTTGAGAGATTTCACGGAAGTGCTCCATCTGCTCCTGGTAGCCCCTGATCTCTGCATGGAGCTCTCTCATCACAGCGTCACTGTGGTCAAATGTGTCACTGTCAACATCGGAAGAGTGACGGGTCATGTGACTTAGTGACTGTGATCCAAACTCGCTGCTGATGTCCATCTCACTCATATCATCGACGTCAAAGGTGTCACCAGTCCCTCTCTCTGTTCCGCTAGTACTGTTATCTACATTAACAGTGTCACCAGTTCCCATCTCTGTTCTGTTGACACTGTCATCTATACCAGCAGCGTCATCAATTTGTACATTTGTTCTATTGACACTGTCACCTGTATTATCAATGTCACCAGTTTGTCTTTGGGTTCCATTGACACTGTTATCTGTGTCAGCATCGTTACCAGTCCCTTTCTGCATTCTGTCCACACTGTCATTTACGTTGATGACATCAACAGGTTTCTGCATTCCGTTGACATTGTCATCAATGTCGACTATGTCACCATTCAAACTGTCATCCATGTCAACAATGTCATCAATTTTTGTCTCTGTTCCGTTGACACTGTCATCAATACTATCACCACTCCCTTTCTGTGTGCCATTGGTACTGCTGTGGTCAGTTTCTCTGGTCACATCACCTTCAACTGGCCAGTCAGCTTCTCTAGTTGTAGTCTGTTGGACTTGTTTACTGACTGTCCCACTCTTAACTTGGTCCATTTCCACAGCCACACCGATTACAGCAAGTAGATCACTCGGTCCTCCTGACTGATCTCCAACACAATGGTCCACTGGTCTTCCTGACTGGTCTACAATCTCATGGTCCATTGGTCCTGACTGTCCTCCAACTTGAAGGTCCATTGATCCTCCTGACAGCTCTACAATATGGTTGCACATTGGTCCTCCTGACTGGTCTCCAACTTGTAGGTCCATTGGTCCTTGCTCGGTGAGCTGCTGTCTGAGCGCGGCGGTCTCGCACTCATACATGAACCTGGTCTCTGTGAGCTGAGACTTCAGCTCCGTCTCCCTCGCGTCCAGCTCCGCCTCGAAGTAGCAGCGCAGGCCCTCCACCTCCCGCTGCAGGCCCTCGATCTCCTCCTGGAGCCCCTCCACCTCCCTCTGCCTCTCCTCCTCACAGTGAGCCCTCAACGCCGTCAGCTCACCTGAGAGCATCTGCTCCTGTAGGGCCTGGGACCTCAGTTGCTCCTGCAGCTCCGAGGTCTGCTCCAGCAGCTGGTGACTGAACTGCTGCTCCAGCTGACCCTGCAGGCCTGCAAGCGAGACAACCATGCAGCACATGCACACACCACACATGCACGCACCACACATGCACACACAACACATGCACGCACAACACATGCACACACCACACATGCACACACCACACATGCACACACCACACATGCACACACCACACATGCACACACCACACATGCACACACCACACATGCACACACCACACATGCACACACCACACATGCACACACCACACATGCACACACCACACATGCACACACAACACATGCACACACCACACATGCACACACCACACATGCACACACCACACATGCACACACCACACATGCACACACCACACATGCACGCACAACACATGCACACACCACACATGCACGCACAACACATGCACGCACAACACATGCACGCACCACACATGCACACACCACACATGCACGCACCACCCATGCACACACCACACATGCACGCACAACACATGCACGCACAACACATGCACACACCTCACATGCACGCACAACACATGCACGCACCACACATGCACGCAACACACATGCACGCACCACACATGCACACACCACACATGCACGCACCACACATGCACGCACCACACATGCATGCACAACACATGCACACACCACACATGCACGCACAACACATGCACGCACAACACATGCACGCACAACACATGCACGCACAACACATGCACACACCTCACATGCACGCACAACACATGCACGCACCACACATGCACGCACCACACATGCACACACCACACATGCACACACCACACATGCACGCACCACACATGCACGCACCACACATGCACGCACCACACATGCACACACCACACATGCACGCACAACACATGTACACACCACACATGCACGCACCACACATGCACGCACCACACACCACACATGCACACACCACACATGCACGCACAACACATGCACGCACCACACATGCACGCACCACACATGCACGCACAACACATGCACACACCACACATGCACACACCACACATGCACGCACCACACATGCACGCACCACACATGCACACACCACACATGCACACACCACACTTGCACACACCACACATGCACACACCACACTTGCACACACCACACATGTACACACCACACATGCACACACCACACATGCACACACCACACTTGCACACACCACACATGTACACACCACACATGCACACACCACACATGCACACACCACACTTGCACACACCACACATGTACACACCACACATGCACACACCACACATGCACGCAAACACATGCACACACCACACATGCAGGACAGTTTAGGTCACCTTAATGGACTTCATAGCTTAAAATGAGTGTGCCAGCTCCCTGATTTTATTGTATTTTTCATTTAATATCACATTCTTATGAACACATCATGTATGTTGAAGGTTTACTGTCTGCCAATTTGTGTTTTGTTATTTTACTATGCTTGTAACAATGTTCACAATTTGAAAGATTCCGGTTAATAACTATCCAAAACAAAACTAACTGCAATACCCTTTGATGTTTCATTTCCCCACAATCTAGACGGCTGACTGCCCGTTAAAAATTACTGCTCGGCCAATTCTGGGCAGAGGAGCTGGCACCCTCCCTTTAATGGCGTCCCAGGGAAACATTCTAAATATTTGACACAGGACATATTGGAACATGTCAATGGTAAGTTATTGTAATGCACACTATCCAGTGTCTCAAATCAGTTGAGACATGTCACTGCCTGGCAGACCTGCTGAACCAAACAGCATCTTGGCTTCTGGGGGAAGCCATGCTGAAATTGCTCTGCAAAGACTACTCATTCACAAATGTTCACCATGGCTGATGACCAAGTACCAATTTAAACAGTTAGAAGTGAACTGATGCTGTATGGAATGAACACATTGTTTACCTTTCAAAGCAGCATGAGGAATTAAACCCTTGTCTTCCTGCTTCAGGTCTGATGATCTAACACTACCACTGCGCTACGGCACCAATACAGAGCAACCCTTAACTAAGACACGTTTAGTCCACTTTCCACTTGTCAGAATCTAACAGAGGCTATTTGACCAAGTCTCACTGAGCCCATATATCAGATTCTCTCTCAGCTTAATCAACAAGTTTATTTTTCTGAAGTAATTGATAGGCTACATCTCTCTGTGCCAACCTGATTATCAGTGAGCCTACCTGACTTAGTCACTGAACTTACTCCACTGAGTCTACCTGATAGTGAGAAATTATGTCTACTTGACTGAGTCACTGTGTCTACCAGACTGAGCCTACCTAACAGAGTGAGCCTACCTGATTGAGTCTACCTAACAGAGTGAGCCTACCTGATTGAGTCTACCTAACAGAGTGAACCTACCTGATTGAGTCTACCTAACAGAGTGAGCCTACCTGATTGAGTCTACCTACCAGAGTATGCCTACCTGATTGAGTCTACCTAACAGAGTATGCCTACCTGATTGAGTCTACCTAACAGAGTGAAACTACCTGATTGAGTCTACCTAACAGAGTGAGCCTACCTGATTGAGTCTACCTAACCGAGTGAGCCTACCTGATTGAGTCTACCTAACATAGTGAGCCTACCTGATTGAGTCTACCTAACAAAGTGAGCCTACCTGATTGAGTCTACCTAACAGAGTGAGCCTACCTGATTGAGGTCTACCTAACAGAGTATACCTACCTCACTAAGTCTCCCTGCCCGAGGTAACCTATCTCACTGAGTCTCACTGTCCAAGTGAGTGTACCTCACCAAGTCTCCAAGCCTGTATAAACTTCTTGCCCGAGTGAGCCTACCCGAGTGAGCCTATGTGCCCCTGAGTGAGTGAGCCTACCTGACTGATTGAGTGAGTCTGAGACTACCTGACTGAGTAAATGAGCCTACCTGACTGAGTGAGTGAGCCTACCTGACTGAGTGAGTGAGCCACCTAACTGAGTGAGTGAGTGAGTGAGTGAGTCTACCTGACTGAGTGAATGAGCCTACCTGACTGAGTGAATTAGCCTACCTGACTGAGTGAATGAGCCTACCTGATTGAGCCTCCAGTTCCCTCTGTACTTCCTCCAGCTCCTCCTGGTATTGAGAGATGAGCTCCTCTCGCAGCTGCTCCAGAGCAGCCACATGCCCCTGCTCAAGTTGAGAGCATGCCTCTCGCAGCTGCTCCTCATGCTGCTCCTGCAGTTGCAGCAGCTGATTCTGTAACAGGACATGTAATGACAGTGACATGACACGTCTGATGACATAATGTGAAATGACACAAGACATCTGGTGACATACAGTGACAATGACATGTATGTTTGACGACACAAAGGCAGTGACATAACACATTATGTCTGATGGTATGGTGACTTAATATGTTGGTTGACAATGAATTTACTCACCTGTGTGACACTGTTAAAAGTGTCCATCTCACATCACCCATCAAGTGACACGGTGACAGTGAAATGACTCACCTGTGTGACACTGTCAATGTCCCTCCTGTGAACTGTCTCCAGCTCAGGTCTCAGGGCTGTCAACCAGGTCCTCTGCTGCTCATCCAGTGACATCTGTAGCCTGTCCAGCTCCTGCACACACAACAGTCTAGTGACACGCCGATGACACAAGTTTGTTTAGTCACCATGTGACAGTTTGGTGACAATGACAAGCTTCATATACATAGTGCCTATACACAACAAAATGAAATACAGTAAATAAATATATATATATATATATATATATATATATATATATATATATATATATATATATAAAATGTACTTTAAAATAAAAAATTATCCATTAAAAATATTATTTTGATCTAATAAATATATATAAAAAAAACATAGTACTGCTGCCAGCAGGGACATAGTGTTCTTCCTTAGTGTGCAGATAAATTGTGATGAGACAGTCCTACCTTCAGAAACAATGATGTGACAGTCCTACCTTCAGAAACAATGATATGACAGTCCTACCTTAAGAAACAATGATATGACAGTCCTACCTTCAGAAACAATAATATGACAGTCCTACCTTCAGAAACAATGATGTGACAGTCCTACCTTCAGAAACAATGATATGACAGTCCTACCATCAGAAACAATGACATGACAGTCCTACCTTCAGAAACAATGATGTGACAGTCCTACCTTCAGAAACAATGACATGACAGTCCTACCTTCAGAAACAATGATGTGACAGTCCTACCTTCAGAAACAATGATATGACAGTCCTACCTTCAGAAACAATGATATGACAGTCCTACCTTCAGAAACAATGATATGACAGTCCTACCTTCAGAAACAATGATATGACAGTCCTACCTTAAGAAACAATGATATGACAGTCCTACCTTCAGAAACAATGATGTGACAGTCCTACCTTAAGAAACAATGATATGACAGTCCTACCTTCAGAAACAATGATATGACAGTCCTACCTTCAGAAACAATGATATGACAGTCCTACCTTCAGAAACAATGATATGACAGTCCTACCTTCAGAAACAATGATATGACAGTCCTACCTTCAGAAACAATGATGTGACAGTCCTACCTTCATAAACAATGATATGACAGTCCTACCTTCAGAAACAATGATATGACAGTCCTACCTTCAGAAACAATGATATGACAGTCCTACCTTCAGAAACAATGATATGTCAGTCCTACCTTCAGAAACAATGATATGACAGTCCTACCTTCAGAAACAATGATATGACAGTCCTACCTTCAGAAACAATGATATGACAGTCCTACCTTCAGAAACAATGATATGACAGTCCTACCTTCAGAAACAATGATATGACAGTCCTACCTTCAGAAACAATGATATGACAGTCCTACCTTCAGAAACAATGATATGACAGTCCTACCTTCAGAAACAATGATATGACAGTCCTACCTTCATAAACAATGATGTGACAGTCCTACCTTCAGAAACAATGATATGACAGTCCTACCTTCAGAAACAATGATATGACAGTCCTACCTTCAGAAACAATGATATGACAGTCCTACCTTCAGAAACAATGATATGTCAGTCCTACCTTCAGAAACAATGATATGACAGTCCTACCTTCAGAAACAATGATATGACAGTCCTACCTTCAGAAACAATGATATGACAGTCCTACCTTCAGAAACAATGATATGACAGTCCTACCTTCAGAAACAATGATATGACAGTCCTACCTTCAGAAACAATGACATGTCAGTCCTACCTTCAGAAACAATGATATGACAGTCCTACCTTCAGAAACAATGATATGACAGTCCTACCTTCAGAAACAATGATATGACAGTCCTACCTTCAGAAACAATGATATGACAGTCCTACCTTCAGAAACAGTGATGTGACAGTCCTACCTTCAGAAACAATGATATGACAGTCCTACCTTCAGAAACAATGATGTGACAGTCCTACCTTCAGAAACAATGATGTGACAGTCCTACCTTCAGAAACAATGATATGACAGTCCTACCTTCAGAAACAGTGATGTGACAGTCCTACCTTCAGAAACAATGATATGACAGTCCTACCTTCAGAAACAATGATATGACAGTCCTACCTTCAGAAACAATGATGTGACAGTCCTACCTTCAGAAACAGTGACTTGTCATCTGCGTGTGAATCTGTCCCATCCTTTGTGTCCCCGGCCCTGGTGGTGTCAGGTGCACCTCCAGAAGCCTCCAGAGGGGGCTGTCGCCCGGATGCGCTGCGCTCATGCTCCAGCTCCTCTCGCAGACTCGCCACTTGCTCCTCATACTGCGCCTTCAATGTCTCCAGCTGAAACACAGACCACAGACCATTCCTGATGACACAGACCACGGACCATTCCTGATAACACACACCATGGACCATTCTTGATAACACATACCATTCCTGATACCACAGACCATGGACCATTCCTGATAACACAGTCTACAGACCATTCCTGATGATACAGACCATTCCTGATACCACAGACCATGAACCATTCCTGATAACACAGTCTACAGACCATTCCTGATAACACATACCATTCCTGATACCACAGACCATGGACCATTCCCGATAACACAGTCTACAGACCATTCGTGATGACACAGACCATTCCTGATGACACAGACCACGGACCATTCCTGATGACACAGACCATGGACCATTCCTGATTACACAGATCATGGATCATTCCTGATGACAAATCCATGGACCATTTCTGGTGACACAAAGGATGGACCATTCCTAATAACATAAACCGTAGCCTATTTCAGATAACACAGACCGTGGACAGTTTCTAATAGCACAGACCATGAACCATTCCTAATTACACAGACCATGGATAGTTCCTAATAACACAGACCATGGACCATTCCTAATAACATAGACCATCATGGACCATTCCTGAAAAACAGACCATGGACCATTCCTGATGACAGACCATGGATAGTTCCTAATATCAGACCATGGACCATTCCAACACAGATCATGAACCATAGGGCGTGCAAGTGGGTCACGATACATGGCGAGACTCCGCGTGACTGGAGCTGATTTGGGGACCGGTCACAAGAATAATATTCGATGGATGACAGTTGTAACTTCCGACTGATGAATACTAGGAAAATCAGGACATAAATATCTTGTGTTATACCTTTCTTATCTAAAATGTCCGATTTAATATTGAGTTTACCACACAATCATAGACATAGCGATTTATGTAGTGCAGATAATAGACACTCCCCACAATTTTAAGTTGTATGTCTTTTACGGAATTTACATTTTACATAGCTGTACGTTGTGGTTTCGATAAACCCTTATATCTGACAAGTTGTCTAAATGCACTTAATCATAACACATGTATACGTTTGCCCCAAACAGGTTGTACTGCGCGAAAAATGGCACTTTTCATTATTAGTCAAGATCGCCAAACACAAGTACAAGCCGGCGTTGCCATAGCAACCATCATAATAATCGATTAAAATACATGATTTTCGTGAGCATTGTCACTGGCAAAGTGTTCCACTGCTTCTGCTTGTAATAATCCTTCAGACAGTGTAACTGAAACAGTTAGACTGAAACAGTTCGATTATTACAACCAAAAACAAAACGAAGTCCTATAAGTTAACATAGAGAATATGGACTTCCTGCCCCCAATTGTCCCCAGCCTCGTTTTCGCGTGCGAGACTTGCATGCCCTATTCTTACTTACACAGACCTAGGACCATTTCCAATAACACAGACCACTCCTTATAAGACCATGGATCATTCCTAATTACATATACCATAGACCTTTCCTGATAACATAGACAATGGACCATCCCTATAATAACACAGACAATGGACTATTCCTAATAACTCAGACCATGGACAATTCCTGATAACACAGGCAACGTATCATTCCTAATAACACACATCATGGACCATTCCTTGCACTGGGCCAATACCATTAATGCAGACCATGGACTATTCCCATAAACACAGACCATGGACCATTCCTCATTATGTGCCTTCCATATATCTAGCTGGAACATAGACCACGGACCATTCCTTGCATTGGGCCTGGTATCTATAATTTATATAATATAGCAATAATTTAGGAAATTTAACATTATATAGTGTTCTTTGCGTGTGGTTCTCTTTACATTTGCCTTGATTTGATTTATGTGTATTGTAGAGCAACAATAAATTTGATAAAAAATATATAACACAGACAATGGACAATACGTCATAATGTGCCTTCCATGTGTCAAGCTGTTACACAGACCATGGACGTTACTATTCCTCATACAGTGCGTGCATTCAATATAACTGGTTTTAATATTATGCCTTCAACGTTTCTAGCTTTAACAGACCATGAACCATTTATTAAACTGTGTTTTACAGCTGTAACACAAATGGGTCATTCTTCTTAATGTGCCCTCAAGGTATCTAGCAGGCAATAAATGTCATTCCAATAAAATCATCTATCTACATCCTGACGTACACTAACCATTTGTAAAATTTGCATTACTATATTAAGACGTTGTTCTGTTTGTTTAGTATTGAATAAATTGTTCCAGTCCCTTGCCAACTATTAATACGTTGCCAAATATTTGGTAACAACCTGTAAACAATGAATAAATTATAACAAAGTCATTTCTGAAATAATATGTAATTACCAGTTGAATATTCTGTAAGTTCCTGGATTCAGAAACACCTGCTCAGTGAAACAATGAAGGCATGCCAAGCCAATTACTCCCGCTGTGTCCTGGGGTGAAACTGGAAGCTTATGGCCTCTACATTGTTGTCACATAATCAAAGAGCACAATCACAGATCACAACAATCAAACCAACTGCAACTGTGTATTCAGAGTAGGACCAACAATGCAGCTGGAATTCAATGTGAGTTCATCCCACTATATCGATCTTAAAATCAGAAACTTTGCAATTGAGTACATCTAATACATGCCAGTCTGTTTTGAAATAATCTTTCAAAAAGATACCGTTCATTGTTCCAAGATTTGGGCAGACTGCAAGAATTAACATTTACTTTGGAACATTGTTATACGAAACATGCAACAAAGTCTTGGTCCAAGAATAAACTGGCATATGATGCTCTCGATATGATGAGAACAGTTTGAATCAGCGAAATTAACTATTAAAGCTTATGGTATTTTGTATTTTATGGACATTAATGGAGTTAACAAAGGTTTTAACATTTATTGGATATTTAAGAATACTAATTTAATTGTTTTTTGCTAATACTGTTAATCATTTACTTATCTAGTTATTTATTTTACAGCAGTCAAGATATGGAATGGCAGAAACGAAACAGACATGATTGAGTTAGCCTAGTAATAATTATCAGAGGTAGAACTTGCCAAGGTTTATGTAAGTTAGCATTTAAAAAAGATTGCATTTTATTGAAATAAAAAAGTCAGGTCGGTAAAATCTGTGGCGAAAGGAACATTCTGTGATAATAAAATCATACTGCAGCCTTTCCCCTGGGTAAAATGATGGGCAATGGGATAGGTTGAGCTGAGCAAGTGCTAAGGTGTGATGAGATGTTATGGGGGCTGGGCTTTTTATGTTATGAAATGTGTTTTAGCTTATTATGTTATGACATGTGTTTAGCCTAAACCCTGCCATGCAGTAAGAAAAATCCAGTTAGCATGTAAACATGTTTATAGTGTTACTTCACTACTTGTAAATAGTCAGCAGGGACCTGATAAATAGCTATGATATGATAATTTTTGCATATTTTGTGCGAGGTAGCTTAGAAAAACAGCAAGCTCATCGTATAGCAGGGAAAACACTGCATTGCTTAGTTAGTATTGCTGTTGTCTGTAATTTGTTGTACAAGATGCGAATGATGGTGTCACGGTGATCTACCAATGTTTTTGCAGCTACATATATATTCCCCATTTTAGAAGAGTAAGTATTTTAGTTAAAGCAATATAAAAACATTAGTTTGCCTTAATTTGACTAAATGCATGGCAGAGACTAAGACTATGGCTATCACATGGAAGAGTTTGTTCGGGTTTCTGTTGAAACAGTTTTCCAATTGCACAGGGTGAAGTTGAGCAACATTACTAAATACACTGGTCTATTTATTTCTACTGAACATAAACCAAATACATATGACATATTCACACAAAATCTAGACATATTTTGCTTATCCAGTGGATGTTCTAAATAATTACCAGTTATTTAATTAAATGGTATCCACAGAACTTGTTAAAAAAATATTTAAAATGTGCTTTTAGTTCAGTTCTTCTGAATATATAGAAGGTGAGTCTTAGCAGATTTGTTGTACACTGTACAGCTAAATGATGCAGTTCAATTGGCCTTATATCTGACTGATGACACATCTAATATGAAATTCAGATAAAGTTTATAACTGATAGGTAGAAGAAAGTGTATCATGCTGTTTCCATACATTGTCAATGCTATGACATACGTGGTCAGTGGTCTGAGCACAAGCATGTGCATGTTGATTCTCTGCCTTTCCAGGGTGTGTGCTACGTACTAATGTAGTCCTAACAAATCAACAACTTTAAAGTACCAATCACTCTTATAATATTGGATAATTTTAAGATATAGGCTTAATCCTATTCTAGGCATCATGGATTAATCCCTGAAAATTCGACACTCTAGCCATCTAAGAATATGGACCACTTCTCACTTT
Organism: Oasisia sp. SBJ-2009; assembly: GCA_964017155.1. Taxonomy (NCBI): domain Eukaryota; kingdom Metazoa; phylum Annelida; class Polychaeta; order Sabellida; family Siboglinidae; genus Oasisia; species Oasisia sp. SBJ-2009. Next base: position 25,837,624 of record OZ024854.1, read on the forward strand.
TCAACTACAACATATTTAATTGTTCCTCATAGTTCAATTTCAACATCTCTAACTATAACACAGACCATGGACCATATCTTATTGTTTAACTTCAATCTCTCTAACTATAGCACATGCCATGGACCATTCCTCATAGTTCAGACCATGGACCATTCCTCATAGTTCAAATTAAATATCTCTAACAATGACACAGACCATGGACTATGGACCATTCTTCAAAGTTCAACTTCAACATATTTTCCTATAACACTGACCATGGACCAATTTTCACAATATATATATATATATATATATATATATATAATACACAAAAGGCACTAACTATACTGTTAAAATATTTTGATTAAAACCCACCCAGTGGCGCCATCTCTACAGCTTGTTTCCACACTTCTCCAACAGGTGGCAAAACAAATACACAAAATCATGACTAAATAACTGACAATAACTACCTAGAGCTGTGTTATTTGAAAGGCACCAACTATACATGGATGGGAAGCCAATCATCCAAGGAATCTAGTGGACCTGAGCACCTGGCAAGAGACACACTCACACTGACTAGTGTATTAATGTATGGCCACTGTGAGTTTGCTGTGAGTTGACTTGCCTTCTGTTGAGGTAGCTCTATGAGGATGCCATCAGGCAGCCAGGTGAGGACAAGACCCTCGTACCTCTCACCCGTCAACAGCTGCATCGAATCGATTTGGAACATACTTGAATAATTCAGCACAACTCGCTAGAAACTGTCTTGCTTCAATGTGTCACCAAAAATGTCATGAGAAAAATATCTGAGGAAGTAACGACTGCGTAACTTCACTGGTTCACATCAAGACAGAGTTCCAGATGTATAGAAGCAATCATGCAGCGTCATTGTCTCATATCAGTGTCAATGGCAGGACTCCAGAGTAGAAACAATTACGCAGTTTCACTGTACCGCATCAGTGAGAAGAAAGAACTTCAGAAGCAACTACATTGCCACATCAACATAGAAGCACATATGCAGCTCCATTAGTGGTTGCTTCCAGTTCCGCTAGTGCTATACTCCAAAAAGACATTGTAGAAACACACAACTGGCATCAGTATGTATTATCAGTATCGCACTGTTTAGGATGGGTACATATTAGTTTTCCACGAGTGTAGTAGCTGTAACAGCACAGGTTGCAGTTACATGCCATGGGGTTGAGGTAGTTCCCTGTGTCAGTCCATGACACTCACTTAGAGTGTATAATTCCCATCCGGGGCAGTGTCACTAAATGTGTCATTCCAGGACAATGTCGCTAAGTGTGTGTGTGTCTGGGGTCCTTACGGTGTCACTCCATATTGGGCAATATCTCCTAGTGTGTGTCATTCCATGTCATTGTGTGTCACTACAGGACAGTGTCAATACATGTGTCACTCCGTGTCATGACAGTGTCACTTGGTGTAAGTGCAGGAATGGTGTCAACTAGCCCAAGAGAAACGTATGTCCTGATGAAGTGATGTGACACTGTGTCTCTAGTGCTACATCTGTCAATCCACCAACACATCTTGCACACAGAGCTTTGTGGAGGACAGTCCAACACTGCTTCAGTCTTCATTTCATATAAGACAAATACTCTGTCACAGACCACATATGACACAGCTACATGATGGTCCTTGTGTCACAGATGATGGCTACTCCAAAACAGTAATGGTCCTTGTTCTGCTCATCAGGTATATTCCAAGTGTTGGTCCTCATGCTATCTGTGATAATCCAATATGGCGATGGTCCTGATGTCACATGTCAATGACAGTCAAGTACAGCAATGGTCCAAGTGTTACAGACCAAAGGTATTCCAGTAATGCAATGGTCCTAGTGTTACAGACTAATGGTATTCCGATACTACAATGATCCTGGTGTTACAGACCAATGGTATTCCAGTAATGCAATGGTCCTAGTGTTACAGACCAATGGTATTCCAATACAGCAATGCTCCTGGTGTTACAGACCAATGGTATTCCAATACTGCAATGATCCTGGTGTTACAGACCAGTGGTATTCCGATACTGCAATGATCCTGGTGTTACAGACCAATGGTATTCCAATACTGCAATGATCCTGGTGTTACAGACCAGTGGTATTCCGATACTGCAATGATCCTGGTGTTACAGCCCAATCGTATTCCAATACTGCAATGATCCTGGTGTTACAGACCAGTGGTATTCCAATACTGCAATGATCCTGGTGTTACAGACCAGTGTTATTCCAATACAGCAGCGATCCTGGTGTTACAGATCATTGACACTGCGGGCCTGTGCGTGTCAGACACCAACGTTTCTGTTGTCACGGGAGCCAGACTCAACAGACATGTGGATGGCCACAGCCACGGGAAGCGACAGACACGTGGAGGGTTGTGGCAGTGACTGAGGCTGTCACCTCGTCCTCACTCCATCACGTGTGTCCAGCCCATCTGTCAACCCCCACGACAGTCAAAGACCCACCCCAACTGTGGCGGTTAATCAAACATAACCAATCAATGACCGCACAATTAGTGAATTAATAATAAATGCATCGGAGGCGCTCAAGTGGCCATGAGTGGCAAGAGAATCTGATCGATTGAGACAAAGCTGTAAACTACATCTAGAGACAGACAACAGACCTGCCTCTTGTTATTGTGGTCTACTTCCCTGGACACACAACATGAGCCATTACTGGACTCTGTCATAGGGAGATTGGAGACACCTATGAAGGCTGAGTGGCAATCATGACCCAGTACTAAGTGACATTGCCACTCCAATGCGGAACTACTGCTAAATCACACTGTTGTCTTCAACAAACACCCTGAGATCGAGAGGTGCAACAATACATCAAGTGTTTGATGCATTTCAGCCGTCGATTTAATTATCAATGGAAACATCATCAATATTAATCTACGATAATCAATTGTTACGACAGATAGTGAAATAAATCAACAGGCTAATTCTGTTTTCAAACTTTATGGTTATCTTAGATGTGTACCATAACAACTTCTATGCAGCATTAAAATTTTAACTCATTTTGAATTAACTATTATACAAGATAACATCACCCATCAAGTAATATTCCATACGTCAAATACTAGACCACAATACTATCATAATAGTTTTGAAACCATTACAATAGTACTGCAATACTAATACTGCTATTGCAATATCAGCAAATGTTTTATTAAGTTGTAAGAATAAATGAAAAGAAGAACATTAGTTTTGAGCTGTTGCAATACCATCACAAAGAAAAACTATCTACAAATGTACACCACTTTTAACGTAGATTATTTCTGCATAGACCCATTCTGGCAGAGTTTGAAAAACACAATAAGAAAATATGCATGAAAGTGTAACATGATCCGCTGCAGTGTCTGTCACACATGTCGATAATTATATATGGCGTGAAAAATCCACCATCTAAAGAATGTTCTTATTACTACCAGAACCCTGAAAAATTTGTGCATAAAAGCATCATGGCATTTGACTGTAAGTGACTGAATATTTGAGGCAGTATTTATATAATCTATTTAATCTCCTTACATCTAGTATTGTGAAGGCACATTCTTGTAGGTGTTTATCATAACTGTGGTATGTCAGAGAATGGACAATAACTGTCAGCCAGGTAAATAAATCCACGACAGGACCTCTCCAACAGATAAAGCCTGGCCAACTCACCAGAACCACAAACTAAAGCTATAAATAATCAATTCTTAGCACGCGCTATCCGGACAAGTCACGGTTCAGTGGCTGCAGTCACGGTTCAATGATCGCGCTATTGTTAGCCGCAGGAAAACGAGTCACATCAGCCCATTGATAAATAAATCATTGGCAAAGATTTGATGGGACTGATACGGCTCTAATAAATACACTTGCATATGGCATTGACACAGCTTCTCAGCAATAGTAGCATAACGTTACCGGAACATCAATTACCTGCTCACTGGGCTAAAGTACCGTCACATCTAGTCACAAACTGTTAACCAAACTCTACTACTTTTGATGCATAACATTTATAAAAGTGATGGTGCGTCGCTGACACAAAAGCACACGCTGCACTGCGCGAGGGATTCATGCAATACGACATGTCTCACAGCTGATGGTTGCTAGGCAACACACTCACAATGGGTGCTGGAGTAATAAGCCAGCGACAGTCAACAGAGCTGGATTAGAGCATGTAATATTCAGTATTTCCATATGGCTGGAGATTGAGGTTTTGTCTCTCCACAAAATCTCCATCTGGCTGATTTTGCTGTGCTTTAGGGTCAGCAACAGGGAGAGGAATGTCACCACGGTGATATCAAAAGCCCTCATCAATGCCTGCCAACACTCACCAGATTTCCATCACATTTTAACTGTTTTATCGTTAAAAAACTAATTCCTCTAACACACCCAGTGGCTGGCATTTCATGCTTCTATGCCAATCTACAAGGGCTACTTCATGGTTACAATATCATTCTCTAGTCAAGATGAATTCACGTGGTGGTTGTCATGCATGCTGGCCATGCAGTCTCACTTGGTGTGACCATATTACATTTTGCCTAAGGTTAGAGGTTTTATGTATGTTTGACGGGATTTACATGTCCACATATATGTCCTGAATATATATATATATATACATATCCATATAAATTATATATGGTGTCTTATGTGGCTGTGTGCGTGCCTTTATGCGTGATAAACATGTTACCAGTCCAAAATGTCCAGGTAGGCATGCCCATGGTGCACACACATAGTCCAGTCTAAACGTGGTCAGAGTGAATAATGTCAAGCTTTTTTGCTCCTCTAATTTCTGCCCATCCATTTACTTGACCACTCTAATTTGTACCTGTCCAAAACTAACTCTACCAGTCCAAATGACAGGTGGACAGGCTCTAGGTAAAGCTAGGCCTACGTGGATGCAAGTTCATTGTTTCCATGTAGAGCAACCACCCATCTCATATGGTCAACATGCAGAAGGGGCAACGACTCTAGAGGGGGATTATACAGTATATTTATGAACATTTTATGCAATATCAAGTACCAAAACAGATCTTTAATATACTGCAGTGTGTAACTTAAAATAAATAATTCTCCTAAATAAAAAGTGCACAAAGTTTCTGTTTATGTACTCCTATCCAAAGTAGGTCCCTTGAGGAGTGTCCACATCAGAATAATAGGCAAACGTAAATGCTGATTAATAAAGACAACAATAATTAATGCCGAAGACAGTTAAGTAGCAAAGGTTGCTAAGATTTAGGCAGTGTGGTGTAAAAAATTATTGTAGGTGCATGGTGCACAAATGAAGACTAAATAGCTACTTTCAGTGGTCTATCCATTTCCACCCCCTCTGTGTTGAATGATGCTTATCACTGCACAGTATGTGAAGAGACTGATAACCAGTTGTGCACAACATACTCGCTGAGACAGTGTATAAGTACTGAGAGCTTGCCTTGGTTCTGATGCCGGTCAGGTGGTGCAGAAGGTCGTTGCTGCCCAGCATGGTGATGCCATCAAGTGCTGGCATGCACCATTCGACACGCACTAGATGGTGCGGTGCATGCACTGCCTGAGAGCCACTCCCAGACACGCTAGCCCGACTCGAGGCACCACACACTATAAGCTGTGATGGAGAGTGGATGCGTAGACGCACTACACTGCCAGCGTGGGATCAATACAGACATTGCCTGGAGTCCCAGAGGCACTCACTGACTGGCCAAATACTCCGAAAGGTAACCCGTTGACCGAATCCAGGTAACGCTGGCTTGTTAAACCATGGAAAGCTCACCAGTCGACTGAAACTTTGGACATTTCCCTGGCGGGCCGAATCCAGGAAAGGGTTTTATTTTGCCACTGAGCGCAATCTTCAAGGATATTGGTTCATAAGAAGTCATCATTATTATATTTCCGAAGTGGACCAAGTTAACAGCAATATCCACATTTTCATACATTCAACACCACACATTTCCTTTCAGATAGCATTACTTGAATGTTTCACAGGGAAGTCAGGGTGTTAAATGTAACGTTTCGCGAAGAAGTTGGAGTTAAATGTAGAGTACTTTGAGTAGTTGTAACATCTATAATTATATATATATATATATATATACTGTATGTGTGTGTGGTATGGTGGTGGTGTGTGTGTGTGTGTGTGTGTTTGTGTGTGTGTTTGTGTGTGTTTGTGTGTACGTGTATGTGTGTGCAAGTGTGGATGTGTGCTTGTGCTGGTAAATGGAGTGGATCAGATATTTATCTGTATATGAATGGACAGATTTGTACTTCTGGATTTGATGGGTTTGATCTATACTAGACTGGACAAGTTCGTACCCGTACTTGATTAGTTTTTGTTTACCAAATCTGAATATGTTCATATCTGAACTTGATTTATATCAGTACTGGATTCAGTGGATTGGATGGGTTGGTAACTTGGTACTGTATCAGACTGGATTGGTTTGTATCTGTACTTGATTGGTTGGATTTATATATACAGTATCAAACAAAGTTATTTTCAACTAATGATGACAAAGATATTTTTAACAAATTTGAATGAATTGTTTCCTGATATGCTACCTTCCGATTAAAAACCAGTCAACATATTTTCGACCGTTAACAATTTAAGACCAAAACAAAAATGTAAAGCTATTTTCACAAAACGTGGACATGAACAGCTATGACTGGGTATGGACTTTTTCTTTCCCTGCTGCTAAAACCATCGAGGTCTGAGGCTCTGCACATTTAATAAAGACTAAGCAAATCAATCTATCAATCAATTTTATCTCAAAACCACAGACAGCTATGAAGTAGATTCAGGGGTGCTTTCATGTTAAAGTAAAAGATAGGTTATGAATGTAGAAATGACATTACAACACAGTGTATAGGGCCTATGTATTTACAACAGATCAGCATATTAAAAGTACACATTGCAATAACAGTGGACAAAATTATGTAAACAATTAAGTAAAGGCCTATTTAAACAACTCTTTATTCCCAATCTAAATTAACTATACGTTACAAATAGTGCCCTGCTTTTCAAATTGTTATATTTACATCACATAACCCTGTGCCATCCTGTTCAGGAATAAATTTGGTCGCATGTTTCCATACATTTTCCATACGTTTGGCAACACCTTGCCTTTGTTGGTGACATCACAAAAGAAACAACCACTGACATTAAGTTTGGCAACACCTTGCCTTTGTTGGTGACATCACAAAAGAAACAACCACTGACATTAAGTTTGGCAACACCTTGCCTTTGTTGGTGACATCACAAAAGAAACAACCACTGACATTAAGTTTGGCAACACCTTGCCTTTGTTGGTGACATCACAAAAGAAACAACCACTGACATTAAGTTTGGCAACACCTTGCCTTTGTTGGTGACATCACAAAAGAAACAACCGCTGACATTAAGTTTGGCAACACCTTGCCTTTGTTGGTGACATCACAAAAGAAACAACCACTGACATTAAGTTTGGTGTGTCTATGGGGGTTGGTATTTCATACCATACAACAGCGCTAACAGTTGTGTTTTGAGAGGGAATTTTCAACTCCTCTGCTTTACAGGCCTTGGTTTGGATTTTGCACTGTGTCACAGATCAGGAGATGTATTTTATGTCTGGTTTTATGTATAATATTATGTGTGCATTGGGAGATGTATTTTATGTCTAGTTTTATGTATAATATGTGTGCATTGGGAGATGTATTTTATGTCTAGTTTTATGTATAATATGTGTGCATTGGGAGATGTATTTTATGTCTGGTTTTATGTATAATATTATGTGTGCATTGGGAGATGTATTTTATGTCTAGTTTTATGTATAATATGTGTGCATTGGGAGATGTATTTTATGTCTAGTTTTATGTATAATATGTGTGCATTGGGAGATGTATTTTATGTCTGGTTTTATGTATAATATTATGTGTGCATTGGGAGATGTATTTTATGTCTAGTTTTATGTATAATATGTGTGCATTGGGAGATGTATTTTATGTCTGGTTTTATGTATAATATGTGTGCATTGGGAGATGTATTTTATGTCTAGTTTTATGTATAATGTGTGTGCATTGGGAGATGTATTTTATGTCTAGTTTTATGTATAATATGTGTGCATTGGGAGATGTATTTTATGTCTGGTTTTATGTATAATATTATGTGTGCATTGGGAGATGTATTTTATGTCTAGTTTTATGTATAATATGTGTGCATTGGGAGATGTATTTTATGTCTGGTTTTATGTATAATATTATGTGTGCATTGGGAGATGTATTTTATGTCTAGTTTTATGTATAATATGTGTGCATTGGGAGATGTATTTTATGTCTGGTTTTATGTATAATATTATGTGTGCATTGGGAGATGTATTTTATGTCTAGTTTTATGTATAATGTGTGTGCATTGGGAGATGTATTTTATGTATGGTTTTATGTATAATATGTGTGCATTGGGAGATGTATTTTATGTATGGTTTTATGTATAATATGTGTGCATTGGGAGATGTATTTTATGTCTAGTTTTATGTATAATGTGTGTGCATTGGGAGATGTATTTTATGTATGGTTTTATGTATAATATGTGTGCATTGGGAGATGTATTTTATGTCTGGTTTTATGTATAATATGTGTGCATTGGGAGATGTATTTTATGTCTGGTTTTATGTATAACATGTTTGCATTCTGAATCTTTCCTGGCATTATATAATACAATACACTGTACATGCCGTTCAGTTGACCCGCTGGTCGTCTTCCTGGTTTCAGCATGTACCTAGGTAGTCTTTGTGTATTTACAGTGGGGTTGCTCCAGAACCAGCTGTCTTATTTAGCTGGTTCCTTCACATGGATATCAATAATAACACAACAAAGATAATAATCACATCTACATAGGGACTACATATTACTGGATGCAGTAAACCTGTAAGAATTTGTTTTGCTTTTTCAGTTATTGCTATTTATTGAATATTGCGAATGAAATCTACTACTTTTTATATCCCAAATAAAGGTAATATTCAGATCTACAATATGCTGCTGGGTGTGTCCAGGATTAATTTTTTGTTTTCGATTTTCTGCCATTTGAACATTGACCACGAATAATGCTTAATCCTGCAATACATCAAATGTCTATAACTTCAAAACTAAACCTAATTCTTGCATTAATTCTGGTGAAAAATTTGTAGGTAAAATTATCAGTTTTATCGTAATATAACAGACTATTAAACTCTGCGATTGCATTTTCAGATAAACACCAACCCAGGCGCCCACCACGGTGACAGAATTTATTCCTCTGACGTCACATCACCACCATCTGACAAACTCAGTGTTTAGTGACCAGCAAATGACCATGCTTAAGTGGGCTTAATCACTTGAGTTCATAACCATAGACTGTATTGTTAGCAAAATCGGTAGTAAACACAAAAATAACATAGCCAAGATTATGGCCAATAAACATGTGATTGTGAGTGGTGCTTCTGTTCATTTTGATCACAAAGAAAAGAGCTGTAGGACAAAGGTAACTGATCCCCAAAATAACCAATATAAATTCACATAAAACCACTACTGGAGGTATCTTTCATAATTATTTTCACCAATGGCATGGTCAAAATTGATAAATGACACCTGATCCTGTTTATGATTATGCCAAATAATTTTGTTTGTTGTGCCTTTGGGTTTTAATTTTCTAGGATATAGGCGCTACAGAAGTGTTACAATTATTACTATTATAACTAAAAGCACACCAAAACGTTAAGATATTTTCATTCATGCTGGCATACCTCAAAATACGTCGTCATATATTGATTCAATTGTTTATTCATGACACAGCCATTGAAAATGTGTTTTACATTGTATCCACACCGTATCTAAATTGTTTCTCTTGCTTGGAAGTGTCAATGTCACCACAAATGGGTTTCCGTTTTGGAATACCGCAAATTATTGACACATGACAAATAACAACCTCATTGTGGTCAGTAGCTGTGCCATTTTGTGGGACGGTAAATTTGGTTAATGCACTTGTGTTGTTCTATCAAGTTGCAGCAGCATTGTAGTATTTATACTATGCTGCAATACTTGCCAACTTTCATGACCTGTTGGACAGCCAAGTTTTGAACTATAAATGTATCAGACGTAGTAAATTTACGTGTCCTTCTAAGTATATGTATACTCAGATTTATGACAGGGCAGTTTCAGCTATTTTCAATTGTATCGTCATTGAAACATTAAATGTTTGTTTACAACACAAAAACTCGCAGGCTTTAAACATATGTTTACGCCACACAGTCAGGCATGCATACATGTATAAACACGTGCACACACACATGCTCACTTACACACAAATACACACTGTTCTATGTACCAACTTACAACATGTAAACACACGATTAAGTCATACAACAACAACAACAACAAACAAACACACAGGAGACACAGACACTGCGACAACACACCCCTACGTCAACAAGGTGACTGACACAGATGAAAGGTGACAAACATGTGACACTAGTACCTTGTCCATGGTGACGGTGACATGTGGTGTGCTGGACTGGACTGCTGACTGGAGCCGTGGGTCTGTGACTGAGAGGCCAGTGTGAATGTGTGTGAGTGTGTGTGAGAGAGACCAGGGCTCTGTCTGGACTTGTCTTCCCTGGCTACAGCTCAAATCTAGCCTCGCAGGGAGTCTACGCTAGCTGAGGGATTGTAGCACTATATACAATAGAGACCACTGGTGTCTATATTGGCAAGACTGGTGCACCAGTGTCTAGGTATTAACAGGATGTCGGACTGATGCACAAGAGTCCATCAGTGTCTCCACTGAAACTGAGGAATTCAGTAGTTGTACTGCACCATTTTAGAGACAACTGGCGTATCTACACTGAAACTGTGGAAATTGGTAGTTGCATCATAGAGACCACCAGTGTCTAAACTGAGACTGAGGGAGTCAGAGCAGTTGTAATGCACCATCACCAGTGTGGATGTCTGACCTTAGAAACCACCAGTGCCTACAGTAGTACGTGAGACAGGAGAGGGTAGTACCATAGAGACCATCAGTGTTAACACCAGTGAGATTGTAGTATCAAAGAATTACCACGGAAACCTAGGGAGTCAAGAGGTTGTACTGCACCACAGAGGCGACCAGTGTCTTCACTGAGACTGGGAGTGTTAGTGGTTGTATTGCATTGTAGAGACCACCAGTTACAGCCGGGTTTCTCATGCAGGGGCATGCACTGCTACCTTTCTACCCATGCACTAGTTACCATGCATTAAGTCTTATGTACCATTTCCCCCGTTACTGTTTTCTGTCATCATGCACTACCAGGTACTCACCATGCACCATTTACCAAGCACCATCTGCAAAGCACCACTTACCATGCACCATTACCATGCACCATTCACCATGCACCACTTGTTATGCACCACTCACCAATGTGAAACTGTCACCAATCGAGGCACAGCTGCACACCGATACTCCACATGCAATGTGACATCCAGTTACACATTATAGACTCCAAAACATACATCATTTGGAAATATGATTCACTTAGAATGTCATTGCGTTGTATAAGCTAATAATACTTTAATTACAATAATTGTGGTGAACAGATTACAGGATTATGGTGAAAATGAGATGATTCCAGTGCTTACATCACATGATTAGTCCCTGACTAGTTTAGAAGATTACAGTGGTGGCGTGACGACAACCATTACATTGACCAGGTAACATGACTTAAGATGTTTTGAAGACTTGATTACATTGACTAGATTACCCTACCAGATGACACACTGTCACTGAGACATCACTAGCTTCTACAGGTGATCTCAGCTGCCAGGGGATGTCATGATGGAAAAATGCAGGAGATTAACGACATAGGCTGTTGCATGGATGGAGTCTGATATGTAATGGTGGCTATCTTAGTACTACTGGGTCATGACACAGACATATGTCAGCGTATCTGTTACTATGTATGTGTCATGGCATGGCACTGTGTCAATGTACTTATTACTATTCCTGTGTCATGACATAATGTTGTGTCAATGTATTTACAGTGTACTACTATTCCTGTGTCATCAAATGGCATTGTGTCAATGTACTTGTTACTATTCCTGTGTCATGGCATGACACTGTGTCAATGTACTTATTACTATTCCTGTGTCAATGTACATGTGTCACCACATGACACTGTCAGTGTACATGTGTCATCACATGACACTGTGTCAATGTACGTGTGTCACCACATGACACTGTGTCGATGTAGGCGTACCGTAACTGTGGGAGAGAACACTCAAGTGAAACAAACACAACAAACTCTAGTCAACTGTAGTTTTAATGACAAGCGGGTTGATTCGCATAAATAAGGCACCTGGAGACAAATCACATACAGTGTAATACACATCAACACACCGGCTCACTTGAACAGCGCAACAGTCTATAATCTGCAACAGTGAATTAAATAAATATGGATTACATGTAACATTATTACATAATGCCAGAGACAATGGCTTGTTGAGCTCTGGCGTCAATTACGTATTGTCTGCTATTTCAACCCCACAATCGCTGGCAATGCCATGGTGGGCGCCCAGACACAGTCAGCAACGTCCCAAACCAATTAACAAGCAATAAAGTAACCTGGACTGCTTTCAATGCTGCTCACACCATACTCCATAACCTGTTGTCACAGTCCACACCAACATTCACAGTAAAGTTAACTGTAGTAGACTTAGAGCCTTTGGCAATTCAAAGTCTTCTCTACTGTGTGAAAGGACTTTGTCTTGAAAATAAATAAAACTACACAGTTCATAGCAGCAATGTCACAATGAGTGGCTAAACACAACAGAATATGTAGCAAATAACCACACACTAAACAAACATTCCAGACATGTGTGGCAAGACATGTTTAGTCAATTAGCAGTAACAATTGACAATTTAGAGCAATCCTGTCAACAACGGAAGACATGCTGGCACAAACATAACACCTTTAGATTTTTTAGTATCAACTTAAGGTAGGAGAAATGTTAGTACCTCAACATAACATGCAACCAATACGTAAGCAACCAAGTTATACAGCTATTCTGTACACATCACAACAGTTGTACACATTACAGCTGTTGTACAAATGACGACAGCTGTACATTTGTACATATCACAGCAGCAGTACATGTCAGAGCATCTGTATACAGTCCACCAATTGTTAATGTACAATTAATATTTTAAGATTAAAAGAAACCTGCGATCAATATAAATCACCTATCAACCATTAGGTTGAACTTTTTAACATTGCATTCACATGTTCATACACATCTAAACACACACCCCTGTGTTATACATATATATATATATATATATATATATATATATATATTACACATTATGGTGACCTTCTCCCTGTATTAATTCAGACCTGTGTTACACAAGGTCTCTGTACATATTCAGACCTGGATCACACCAGATCCTTGCCATTTTACACTGATTTGTCACAAATCATGGTTTACATAATTACTTCGACATTCAGACCAATGTTATGCATGGTCCTGATTATTCTACATTAACATTTCTAAACGTTGTTACGCGTGGTCCCCAAATTCACATGGTCCCCAAATTCACATGGTCCCCAAATTCACAGACTGGCATTAGGCACGCATAAAGCCTTATACCCCAAACGGGTCCACCTGATATGTAGGCAAGAGACCCTGGTTTTCATTGATACGTAGTCTCTGGCTGTGGTGGTACCACACTTGGGTCAACTGCCTGGTGACACGGACTGACAGACAGATGACACACGTTGACATGTCACTTGCTCTAGCACATTTAGTTAAGTGCATTCTAGATAGGTGGCAGCACTGGCTGACATACCACAATTGATTTCCAATTTGCTTTAGCATGTGATATGCTAAACTGTTTTTTTAATAATATAAATTATCAATATTGTTCATGGGTTTTTACACAATACACAGATTTAGACAAACTTTCAAACCTGAATGGGTAAAATTAGTCATATCGTATTGAAAAATAACTAGAGAATCACAATTGTGGTTTGTACCCAGGAATGTTAGTGCCATGCAACTACACAGCTAGTTTGTTTAGCAACCTGCCTACTATTGCTAGTGCTACTGCTACTCGCATGCTGTTGTGCTACATGCAAATAAACATAGGTGGCGACACTGGTGGCTCGTCCACACTGTAAACACACTCCCTCCAGCTAATGGTGAAGTAACTGTTCTTTGTACAGTGTATTGTGCAACACATACTGCTAATTAATAAGATGTGTGTCTGTGTTACGAGGCGGGTGAGAAGAACACATTTTGTGGGTGCAGGGCCTAATGTCCTGTTCAGAGTGCATAACCCAAAACCCTACTGTGAGAGCTGAACCCAAACCCAAGTTCTGAGTACAGAAGACATAGGCCCTAGACATTTTACTGAAGGTGTAAAAACCCTTATTGACAGTATATATGGGAGGATTAGGAACAAGATACCCTATCCGAGAAAGACAATCCATGGATGGAATTGACGCTGTTAATATTTATGTTGAGTATGTGCCAGGGATACTGTATCACCCATCTGCTTGAACGAACACATGCACTCAAATGCACGCACTCAAATGTACACACACATACACCCATACAACTGTACCATGATTATTCTGTTAACTGTACTATCACTACCAGGCCACCTTGGGTGTATTTACAAATTGACAACCTCATAACCTTAGAAATCCAGTAATGAAAAGAGAACACCTGACCCCGGAATGTTACAGCTTATGTACCACATTACGGAATGTTACAATACTAGTAGTAGTATGCCCAACTAAAGATGGTACATGAATAGTAAACCCAATCATGGAATGTTACAAGAATAGTATAGTATAAGTATACCCAATTTTACCCATCCACAAAATGTTACAAGAAATTGATTATCCTATAAAGGAATGATACAATAACTTTAAATTCTATCATGACCAAAGTCCTGTTGACTGGCCACTACAGAACATTGCGAGAACAGACAACCCTATCTTGCGGTGCCAGTGAACTATGCACTCTAAGTCACCCTCAGTCTGGGTGATTCAGTGAGTAAATGTGTAACCGACGGCAACTAGCACAACAAAGAAAGGTAAACAAAGACGCACACTGCGCTGGAGAAACGCACGCATCTGAAACAAAGAACATAGGCACGTGTGTGAACTGATGCAGACCCCCCAGTGGTGGTAACACGAACTAAAGATAAAGTCGACTGACTTTTCTGACAGTGTACCAGGAAATGTAAATCTTCCACCATGGCTTAATACTTAACCGGTTTGCTGGTTTGTCAATGTCATCAACGTTTTGTGAGGTGAATTTGGAAGTTATTCAGAATCAGATCTAGATATGCAAATAATAGAAAATAGTACCAAATTTAGAACATGGTATGGCTAACCATTATGGTGTGCAACTGTTAGTAGCATGAAATCTTATTTTGACATTATTTTAAAAGATATATTCATCATCGGACTGAGAAGACAGAAAGAAGAACCCCACCACCACCACACGGCACATGCCTTAGTTCTGGTTCACATATACATGCCTATAGCTCTGTGTTCTAACAGCACACGTTCACCTAGATACAACATTACAGTTGTGCTCTTAAATATTAAAGTTGTGTTCATCTTAACATGCCGACAATTTTATGTTCCTAATGCATTTATATACATGTAGTTACCGCTAAGTTCCTGTAAACTAGCATTAATTAATAATATATAATGTGCATTTTGCAAGAATTAAAGAATTTTGTTTCACAAAATGCTGAATTTGTTTAATATCCAAGAGATAAGGAATGCTAATGGTTTGTTTGCATAGATATCGTTGGATGAAGTAAACAAATTATTTACTAATGGGTTCAGTAAACATTGGGCAAACAAATCATTCTAATGATAAAAGTTAGCTAATTTGATAGTTTTAAATGCACTTTTTTTACACTAACTGCACAACACAACCAAATTGCTCAATCTGGAAAACTGTTAATAAGAACTACAGACCAGATATAGCACAAAAACAGATGAAGGTTTCTGTGCGATGAGCATACATGTAGACATGTAGACACATGTACACAGACTTGTGCTAGTTTGATGAAGTAGTTCAAGATGCAACACTGGTCTCAATGACGGAGAGATGCAACTTCAATGGTTTTGTTACCAGAGACTCACTCTGGGGACATTTGACAGCCAAGACAAGACCCTACCTCATTAAAAATATCTGGGTAGCTTCCTTAAATAAATCTGTTGAGGTTTCCTGTTGGTGTATTTAGTCCACTCTTTACTCTGACATACACAGTCACTTATATGTATAACTAACAATACTGTTAAATTAAGTTGTCTTGACTGTTAAGTGGATCTCTTAGTATCTCTTAGTTAACTTTTTAATCTATAAAATAACAGGTGAAACTTGTGCAAACATTGAAATAACAAACACAAACTTCAACCAAACGCATAAAACAAGAAGCGAGCACGAAAGCAGTGGCAAGTAGACCGTGGGTCCAGAACAAGTAGACTCTGAATGCAGGGAAAGTAGAACCTGAATTCAGAGTAAGTATACCCTGGATTCGTGGCAACAGAATATGAGCCCTGGATCCTAGAAGCCTATAAACTGGCCCAGAACCAGAGACACAGCACTCAGATTAGTTAGACCCTAAACAGTGAAACTAACACCAACAGTATATACAGTCATAGGACGATAGGACTACCAGGTAATCACTATTAAGGGTACAAATGACTATGTACCTCCACATAACTTCACCCCCAGATGACCAATCACTGAAGGTGAGCAGGTCCAATGTTGATATCCCATCCACTTATCTTCTGTCCCATCCACTTATCTTCTGTCCCATAACTAGACCCAAAGTGATGAGGTGAATGACATCAACCACACAAAGGACCAGCCAGTTCAGTTGACACTCACAGATGACCAGATGTACACAGACCACAGGATGATGAACATACGTCATACATGTGTGATGCAATGACCAATGGTCATCATATCAAGCAGTGATGTAAAGTGAGCGATAGTTTTCGCAGTGACAGTTCAGTAGGTCAGTGTCACTTCTCACAGTGACAGTTCAGTGACTCAGTGACACCAGCAGTGACAGCTCAGTGATGTGTTGTGACAAATATGATTGACAGAGTTCAGTGACTAGACTTGTTAATGACTGGTTTAGAAACAGTCCCGTAGCTTCATCACTTGCAGTTCAATGACTCAACCAGACGTTTCAGTGGCTGTATCAGTTCAGTCTATCCTACCCGTATATCTCAGTGACTCAGCACAAATAGTTCAGTGACTCATCACAAATGGTCCGGTTCAACTAACATAGTCACATGCATAGATGGATGACGGGATCGCTGGTGCCACCTGTTGGTGTCTCTTGGCATTAGTATGTGCGAGCGCGGCACGGAGTTGTTCAATGGCGCGATGGTACTGACAGTGGGCGTGCATCTTGCGCCCCCCAGCCTCCACGAAGCACCCACACCTCAGCCTCAATTTCCCACACGCCCCTCCTCTTAGGGGATAACACCTCACGTCTCTCCCCACGTCACGTCGGGAACGAACCCTGTCCTTTTTCCCTACTTTCCCCGAGCCATCGCAATTATCTCCTGCCTGCAGTGCTGCCACCTGTTGGAGCAAGCGGTGTTGCTCTTGATGTTGCTCACGAATGTGTCGACCGAGAGCTACTCGCTCCTGGAGTAGCTCTTGCTCCAGCAGCTCCTTTTCCTCCTTCAGTCGTTCACACCGCATCTGCTCAATCGACAGTTTCCTCTCAAGCGTGGACTGGTCATCAGCTGTTGACACAAGTTTCTGCGACTGCTCTTTCAGTGCTGCCACCTGGTGCTGGAGGTCATCACGCTGCTTCTGCAGTAACGCAATCTGCTTCTCGGCCACGTCACTTGCCACAGTGACATCTCCTGACACACTGTCATCAATGGCATTGATTTGGTGACGTAACTGAGAGATGACACTCTCCTGTTGTCTACACCTGTCACTCAGTGACGCTTTGTCAGTGGTCAGCTGTAAAACGGTCATCTCGAGTCTGTCCGCTTTCTCTCTCAGTTCTACAGGACTTGTCATCTCTGGGGACTGCTCCAGTTCTTCTGGCGAGTCTGTGACACTCTGCTGAAGAGTCGCCATGGAGGAGAGTGGGAGACCATCCGCAAGACACGTCGACACAGACGTGTCACACTGTCTATGGGTGTCACTTGTGTCACTGTGTTGCTGCTGTGATGTCACTTCTGACAGTAGAGAGATGAGTAACTTGTACTCCAGGGCAGCCCTCTGGATGTCACACTGCTGTCTGCGAAGCTGTGTCTCCAAACGTTTGATATGGTCATCCTTTAGTTGACATTTCTGTGCCACACGTGACATCTCCACATCCGGGCTCCTCATCTCTCCATCAGTGGTCCTCATTTCATTACCGATATTTGTCTCATCACTTTTGCTGTCACCAAATGTCATGACATCCTTCGACTGTGAATTGTCACCCAACTCAGGCATGACGTCTTGCTCGAGTTGTGACTTGGCTTGTCTCACTGCCTGCATCATCCCACTCAAGTCATCTCTCCTCTGCTCCGGGTCAAATGATGCTACTCTCACCTCCTCATCCTTCTTCCTGTCCCAATCCACTGGGCGTCCACTTGCAGTCTCTCCTTCTGCACAATCACAATCTGACGTCTGTGAGTGTTTCTGGGTCTCTTGGCCCGGGTCTGTCTGATGTGTCAGCATTGGATATTTACCTTGTCCTGCTGCAGACCAAGAGGTGACATCACCTCGAAGTTCAGCCTCCGTACCATCCCTGTCTTCACTGCCACTTGTCCAGTCTTCTCTGTCAAACACCAGGGCTGCATTCTCCGCTCTCAAGTCTCTGTTGACCACAGACAGCTGCTCCACCTGGGTGCTCAGAGCGGCAACTCTACTGTCCAGGCACTCACACACTCGACTCAGGTCAGAGTTCAGTCGCCTCCAGTTCTCCACCTCGTCTATCAAACGACAGATCTCCCGAGAATCCATGTCCTGCATAGTTCCACTCTCCATACGACCATCATTCTGCCTGGTATGTGACTCACTTTGAATCAGACATGTCTTCAGTTGTACGTCTGACACAGATCCGGCATCAGTCTGGTCTGTGTCTTCACCCTCTCTCTCTTTCTCCACATCAGGTTCCTGTCGTTGCTTTCTGAGACATCCGCCACCAGCCACTGTGTTAAGCTGACCAGAGAGACGGGCCTTACTGCTCAGACACTCCTCCAGGTCTCTCTCCACATGGCTCTTTTCGCTCTCCAGGCTCCTCAACTGCTCCTCGACCGACTCTAACTCCTTCCTGCACTGCTGCAGCTCCTTCACGAGAGCACAGTTCTCTGTGTTCAACAGTTTGCACTGTCGCTCACACGTGTCTAGTCTCACCTGGACACTGTTATCTGACCCCTGCTCCACCACAGATACATCTACAGAATGAGGCTCGGTAATTCCAGACGTCTCTAACGTAGCCACGAGCTCGTCATTTCTAAAAGACATGTCATCAAGTTTACACTCGAGCTGCTGCCGTTCATTCGCCACTCTATCCAGCTCCTCTCGCAGGCCGGCGATGTCCTGCCGCAACTTCTCACACTCCACTTGTGCCATCTGGAGGGCCTCGCTGTGAGCACTGCACTCGGCAGTGAGCGCCTTGTAGTGGTCACGCTCTGATGACAATTGTGTGCGCTCGGCCAACATGGAGTTGTGTAGTACCTGAAGTTCGAGGAACTTCTCGTCAAGATTGGCCTTTTCTGTCTGCAGTCGTTGACACTTGTCACACTTGGTGTCAGCTGTTGGTTTGTTACGGCCACCTCTTCGCTTTGTCATTGGCTTGTCCTGCGTCTTTTCTGCGGCGGCCCGGGCCTCGGTGAGTTTCTCGGCCAACTCTTCACTCTCGGTCGTCTTCTCGTCGAGTCTCACACACAACTCTCTCTTCTCCTGCAGCAGGATCTCATACTGTAGCAACAGTTCCGCATGGCTGAGTTCGGTCACCCTCGGGCAACTCCCCGTCATGCTCTGGTGATCATCAGTCATACTCTGGTGATCACCGGACATGTGTTGAGATTTGCTGCAGGACAGTCCAGTGTTGTCACTGAAAGACGTCACCAACACAGAGGGGGGAGTGACAGCAGTGTCGCGCTGTACAAGTGGTGACGAGTGTGCGAGTGGAGTATTTGGTGAGCACGGTGACCCGTCCCCCGGCTGTCTCTGTGGTGACTGACGCGTCACCGCCAGCGCCGCGTCAAGCTGTCGACGCAGCTCTGTTGCTTCCTTCTGTAGCGTTGCATTCACCAGTGTCACGTCATTCAGCTGTCGACTCAGTTGTGCCACCTGGTGTCTGCCCCCCGTGGGGTTGACACCCTCCCGTGAGCACTGCTCAAGCTGGCCCCTGACCGTCCTTAGCTGGTCAGTGAGCGCCTTATTCTTGCGGGTCAAGAGGTCAGTCTCCTGTGTTTGTGACATGGACACGCGAAGACTCAACTCCTCAACCTCCTCCTTCAGTTGAGCTCGCTCAGCATCGAACTTGATACAGAGATCATTCTTCTCGGCCAGTAGGATCTCACAGTGGACACAAACTACGTCCGGCCAGTTTCCTTGACCAATCTGTCTCGCATCTTCCTGTCTCGATCCCGCACGGGTGTGTTGCTCCGACGTCACACTGCCGTCTCTGCTTGCAGACTTCATCCCCCCAGACTTTGCTCGCATTTCTGTCAGTTGCTTCTCCAGCTGCGACTTCTCTCTCTTCAACTTGCTCAGCTCCCTCGAGAGAGTCTTCTCGTCATGCCTCGGTCTTGTAGACTCAGTGGTCTTTGTCTTGTGCTCACTGCCCTGTTTCTGTACAGAGATCTTCATCTCAAGCTCTTTCTTTTCCCGCAAAACATTCTCGTACAGCCTCTTTGTCTTAACAAGCTCTTCAGCTGCCTTCGCCGAACTGCGTTTCATCTTCTCACACAGCATCTGGTTCTCTCTCTTCAAGCTCTCATTATTCAGTCTCAGTGATGCCATCTCAGACACATTGTTAGATGAACTAGCAGAAGTGTGCGATTCTCTCTCTGCTGTCTTGCCTTTTTTCGTGTCACCTTTTGAGTCCGTGGTCTTGGTTTGTCTCGTGTCACCCTTACCAGATTGTCTTACGGTGGTTGTGACACGACCTTTAACCGGACCTTTGACCGTCTTCTTTTTTGTTGTTCCCGCAGTCAGATGTTTGTCTGTCGGCGCCGTCTGTTTTCTAGATGACGTTTTGTCCGTCGTACCTTTCTTAGATGTGGTCTTTGTCTTGGCCTGGGAGGGTGTTGTCCCACCTTGGGAAGGTGTCACTCTGCCCTGGTTATACATATCATCTTCTGATTTTTGTGTCATTCCTGTGTCACACATCTGTGTCAAATCATCACAACAAGCAGTGTCACCACTTGTGTCACTAGCTGCTCTGTCACTGTCTGTCACCACTAGAAGCTCAGTGCTGCCACCTGTGTCAACCGGCGTCGACAGTCCACTCACAGGGACAGTGCTGCCACCACCAGAACCACCGTCAGAGCAGGTATCAAAGCAAACAGGTGAAGCCGAATTTGTGGGGTCATTTAGCGTAACGGTAACCCCAGTCTGTGAATGATGACCACCCCTGCGTTGAGCACCATGATCCTCACCACCATGATCCCCACCCGCAAGATCCGCACCACCTAAATCAACATCGTCACATGAGAACACTAGTTGCGGCCTATCACCACCTGCCGTCTCCGCATGCTCCTTATCACTACGCCTTATCTCGCCTACACTTACCGGGCTAGCGTCTGCCTGCTGCAAGCGTTCGAGATGTGCCACGCGGGCCTCTAACTCGTGCACGCGCGTCTGTGCCGCACTGGCGCATGACTTGTGCTCGTCGGCAGTACACTGCAGTGTTCGCTGCTCGTCAACGAGCTGCTCGTAGCGACGCTGCAGTCCGAGGAACTCGTGCGTGAGCGTGTCCGACGAGCCGCTTGCAAGCACCTTCTTCAGCTGTCGACTCTCCTGGTGGAGCGCGTCGTACCGGCACTGCCAGTCCTGCAGCTCCGCGTCAAACCACTCCTTCTCCGTCGCTCGCTCCTTCCTCAAGTCCTCCAGCTCCTTCGCGCGCTCCTCCATCTGCTCTCCGTGCGACCTCCTCAGGCGTTCCTCCAGCTGCTGGAGCTCGTGTTGCCGTGACGACGATGCAGCAACCAGGGCTTTGTGTTCCTCTGACAACGTCTTATACTTGGCTTCTATCTGGAGCAGCTGTGCCTGGTCATTCTGCTGCAGGGCAGCAACTCGGGCAAGCTCCTCCGACAAGCGGCGGTTCTCCTCGACGACATCCTCGTGATTTGTGTCACTGGCTTCAGACGTCAATTGTGTCTGCAGCTGGTGACACTGAGCCTCAGCGGCACTCAGCTGGGTGCAGAGACGCTTCACCTCAACCAGATTGTTGTCGTTATCCTCAACGACAGCCGCGTACGCAGCCTGCATCTTCTCCACCTGCTCTTCCACCTTGTCTGTGATCTCTATCAGCTGCACTCGCAGACTCTCATTCTCACCACACAAAGTCTCGCTCTTCTTTCTCAGACTCTCATTTGTCGCCTGCAGACTCTTGTTGGTCGCCTGCAGATTATCATTCTCCTCTTTCAGACTCTCGTTTGTCTCCTGCAAACTCTCGTTTCGCTCCTGCAGATTATCATTTGTCTCTTTCAGACTCTCGTTTGTCTCCTGTAGACTGTCCTTCTCCTCACAGAGTCTGTCTCGCTGCTGTGTCAAGTCACCCACCTCCTGCTTCATCTCCGCCAGCCGGTCGTTGGACATGGAATCCAAGTTGTTGTTCTCTGGCGGAACTGACACGACTTGTGCCGCCACCTGCTGGGCACTGTCAATGATATGGCCTCGCCCTTCATCTCTCAACCTGGCGTCATGTACACTGTCCTCGCATTTCTGCAAACGTTCTAGTTTCGTTGGTTGGCTTTCTGCCAACTGGGCACGAAGTGCTGTATTCTCTTGATGCAGACATGCCAGCTGAGTATTCACAGATTCCAGCTGAGAATCTGTAGACACCAGCTGAGTACTCATAGACTCCAGCTCTACCTTCAAGGACTCCAGCTGGGCATTTGTAGACTCCAACTCCACCTTTGTTGATGCCAGCTCCGATTTTGAGGACTCCAGGTCTGCATTTGAAAACACCAATTGTACCTTCATATCCTCATGCGCGGTCTTTATAGAATACAGCTCTGAATTCACAGACTCCAGCTGCTCCTGTGCTGACTCCAGCCGAGCTTTAGTAGACTCCAACTCCACCGTTTTTGACTCCAGCTCTGATTTTGAGGACGCCAGGTCTGCATTAGAAAACGCCAATTGTAGCTTCATATCCTCCTGCGAGGTCTTTATAGAATACAGCTCTGAATTCACAGACTCCAGCTGCTCCTGTGCAGACTCCAGCCGAGCTTTAGTAGACTCCAACTCCACCGTTTTTGACTCCAGCTCTGATTTTGAGGACGCCAGGTCTGCATTTGAAAACGCCAATTGTACCTTCATATCCCCCTGCGCGGTCTTTATAGAATACAGCTCTGAATTCACAGACTCCAGCTGCTCCTGTGTCGACACCAGCCGAGCTTTTGTAGACTCCAGCTCTGATTCTGAAGACTCCAAGTTTTTCTTTGTAGACTCCAGGTCTACATTTGAAAACACCAACTGTGTCTTCATAGACGTCTGCTCTGTCTTTATAGAATACAACTCATCCTTTGTAACCTCCAACTCTGCTTTTACAGCCTCTAGTTCCTTCACCTGCTGCTCGTGTTTATTCAGTTGTGTCTTCATGACTTCCAGTTGCTCATTCGTCTCGACCAGCTGTTTGTGAACCCCTTGGTTTTCCTCCAACACACCCGCGAGTTGTTCACTGACACCCAGTAGCTCTTCTTCTCTTTGTGTCAGCCGAGACCGAAGGTCTCCACTGGTCTCCCTCTCCACCCTCACCTGTTCCTCTAGCTGACTCTGAACGTCTCGATCTCTCTGAAGTTCAACAAGAAGCTGGGCTTTCTCTTCACAGACAGACTGCAACTCTTGCCTCAGCTTGGTATTTTCTTCAGCACTGGATTCTTGGTTCTCGGTTCCAGTTCTCGCGCATTCCTGCAACCGCAGCGTCTCTTTCTGTAGAGCTTCGCAGTCAAGTCTCCAGGTGTTCGCCTCTTCCGCTACCTCTTCGCATCGTTTCCTCAAGGCTTCTACTTCTTTATCAATGTGTTCTCGTTCGACAGCTGTCGTCTTCAATTCAGAAACAACACGCTCGTTTTCTTGGACCAACAAGGCGTACGCTCTCTGCTGTTGTGTAGCGACTTCATTGATCTTTGCTGTTGCATCAGTCACTTTCTCTTTGAGAAGCCCATTTTCCTGGTACAAAGAAGCAATCGTGGCTTTCTGTTGCTCTATCTCTTCCATACATCGATCCCTCACTTCTGCCACTGACTTCAGTTCTTCCTCGGCCTCGTGGCACTGATCACTGAGGATACTAAGTCTCTTTGTGAGCTGTTCCAGCTCTTCAGACGAGTCGCTTATGGTGGACATGGATGTTTCAGACACTGATGCTTCAGGGTGAGGTGCATTAGGATCTGGTCCTAGCTCTGCTGCTCTTAGTTGCTCCTTCAGTCCCTCGGCAAGTCGCGTGGCTGCCACAGCCTTTGCCTTCATCTTGGTGTAGTCCTTCTTCGCCTTGCTCTGGGCCGATTCGAATTCCTTCTTCAACGTTTCGTGGGTCGCCATCAGAGCTGTGTAGGCGTCTTTCAGGGAGGATGTCTCTTCAGCAGCTGTCTGTTGGTTCCTCTCCTCCTGCTTCCCAGGCATTTCTTCCCCTTCTCTTCCACCGTGACCGCTGTCAGGGCCCGGCTTGGTGTCTTTAGCAGCTTCTAACTGACTCCTCAGAGCAACAGCTTCGTGCTGAAGTTTCGCTGTAGCTGCTAGCTGCATCTTCAGGCCCTCAACTTCGTCCTGAAGAGTTGCTGTCGCTTCTACCTGTCTCCTTAGACCTTCAACTTCCTCAGTCTTCTGGCTGTGCTCATCTGTCTTCCTCTGTAGTCCACAGCACTCAACTGCCAGCAGCTCACACCTGCTCTGCAGTTCACCGTACATCTCCTGCAGTCTTGCGTGCTCCGTCACCAGTGTCTCATGTATCTCCTGTGACACAGTGCGGCCATCCGTGATCACATGTTTCTGGGGACTGTCAACCAACGTGTGGCTGCTGTCACTGCAGCGAGGTGACACAAACGAAAACCCGTCACCGACTGCCACATCCGTTCCCATGGCGACTTCTTCGACCACTTCCTGGGGCTGCTCGGCAACCGACTCGTCCGTCGAATCAAGCGTGGTCAGACGATACTCACTCTCCACCGTCTGCCTCACCGCGCACTGTGCTGCCATCTGGTGATTCTCGCAAGCGGTCACCTGCGCGCGCAACATCTCATTCTCCTGTATGGCGATGTCGTACTGCGTGCCCAAGTGCACATAGTCCTCCTCGGGCGGGCATTCCGTGGGCAGCCCAAACTGGCCCAGTTTCGCCCGAAGTGTTTCGTTCTCTTCGGCGATGCTTGTGTACATCGACTTCCAGTCCATGTGTGTCGGTGACGCGTGTGACGGCCGCGGTGACAGAGCATGCTGCAACTGCATCATGTCAATGTCACGCCTCAGTGTCTCATACTTCAATCTCCAGTCAGTCGAGTCGTCAGAGTAACTGACACCACCCGATACGTCAACCACTGTGTCACTTCCCGGCAGAGTTTGCGTCAACTGAGGAATCAAGGATGTGGGTATCTCATCTAGACTCTCGTAGTCCGCATCACTGATGACACCACTGTTGCGTAGTTTCTCATAGAGTGCTTGGTGGCGACCCACTGCCTCATTGTATCTGGCGCACATCGAAGACAGCTCCCCCTAGGGACAGATGCAAGAACACTAATTAACAACATATGCCAAATTATTAAGACAATAAAGTAGATACATTATGATGTCATAATAAGAAATGTATGTGCTTTCAATAACATTTTGGATTAAGAAACTTGTTTACATTTGCATTACTATGGCAGCATGCATGTTACATCAACTTTTAAAGTGCATAACCCTCTATTTTTGTAGCATAAAACAACTGGGACCTGAATGTTAAGAAAATATGGCCGAATGTCTCACTTCTAATTTATGGCGACAATTTAGCAACAGTGTTTGAACTGTCTAATTGAATTGTTGGGTTGTCATGGTGATAGTGGCAAGTATATAACCTGTATAGCAAAGCATGAATTCAACAGTGCAATGTAGCCATGTCACTCCCTCTGTTAGACAATTCCCTTCCCTTCTCCTTAACTTCTCCTTCCCTTCCCTTTCCTTCCCTTCCCTCTTCCCTCACCTGGAACATGAGCAGCTGGTTGCGGTCCCTCAGCTGTGACTTCTGCAGGATCCTTCCCAGGAACTCCTCCCCGACATTCGTTTCTCCCTCCAAGCTCCGCGAGGTCTCTCCCTCTGGGCCTCCTTGCTTCGCCTGCAGCAACTGCTCGCGGTCCCGACGGAGCCACTCGTTCTCTTCCTGAAGCGCCCTCTGCTGGCAGTGAAGGGCGTCAATCTGCTGCACCAGTTCATCCCTCGCCTCGCGAAGTTTCTGCAAACAAACCACGACGAAACAAACTTTAGTTTTATTCCGGGAAAAATCAACCTCGTTTTGTCAAATCATGACAACAACCACTACATTTGACACCTATCACTGCAAAACCTTAAAGCGACATGGTCCGTTCGTGGCTTTTTATTTTTATTGAAAAATCATGTTATACGTACCCCCTTATACGTACCCCTAATGTACCATTTAGGGGTTGAAAATAGATGCAATAAGGGGTGCTTAACTCTGTTTACACCTTGACCATGAGGCGTTTTCGAAACCAGTGTAGGCGTGGCTAAAAGCCCAGAAGTAAATGCATGATCACGCGATGCAGTATCACGTGAACACAAGTTGACGTCACTAACGCCACACCCAACCAGGTGCACGGCTCCCAGTTGGTAAAGGTCAAAGGGTGAGTGTCACTCGCGGCGATTTGAGTGACAGCATATATAAACATTCGACGTTTAACATTACGAAGTCAGTTCTGTTTCGATAAAACATTTATTGGCAGTCAGGACACTACAATAGTTATAACTTATACTGATTAACATGATTTTACAATAAAAATAAAAAGCCACGAATGGACCATGTCACTTTAAGAAATATGAGCTCAGATGAAAGGCTTTATTTACATTTCTAACCATTTATATTATTGTTAAGTATGTGTATCTTCATGTCAGTTTGTATGTCTTACTACAGCTACATCAGCCTCCTTGTCTGAATATTGGCAAACATGCTTTCCCTGTAGCTGTGCCAACAATTTGGAATTAACTCTCAATTACAATTAAATCCTTTGAAACTATAGCCACCTTTCATAAAAAATAAATAAAAACATATTTCTTTGAAATTGCTTTTCCTCCATACATTTCCTGTGGTTCCACGCTCCAATGACGACTGTCCCCATTTATGATTATGCCAAATGATTTTGTTTCTGAGCTTGAAGTTTTTAAGGACGTAGGCATTTTATTGTATTGTATTGTAGCTGATACGGTGTCTTGTGTTTGTCTGACTGTCACAGCAATGATGACATACTTAGTACAGTGCCTGTATGACTGTCACAGCAATGATGCCATACTTAGTACAGTGCCTGTATGACTGTCACAGCAATGATGACATACTTAGTACAGAGCCTGTATGACTGTCACAACAATGATGACACACTTAGTATAGAGCCTGTATGACTGTCACAACAATGATGACATACTTAGTACAGAGCCTGTATGACTGTCACAACAATGATGTCATACCTGGTACTGTGTCTGTATGACTATCACAGCAACGATGACACACCTGGTACTGTGTCTGTAGGACTGTCACAGCAATGATGACATACCTGGTGCTGTGTCTGTAGGACTGTCACGGCAATGATGATATACCTGGTACTGTGTCTGTAGGACTGACACAGCAATGATGACATACCTGGTACTGTGTCTGTAGGACTGTCACAGCAATGATGGCATACCTGGTACTGTGTCTGTAGGACTGTCACAGCAATGAAGACATACCTGGTACTGTGTCTGTATGACTGTCATGGCAATGATGACATACCTGGTACTGTGTCTGAAGGACTGACACAGCAATGATGACACACCTGGTACTGTGTCTGTAGGACTGTCACAGCAATGATGACATACCTGGTACTGTGTCTGTAGGACTGTCACGGCAATGATGACATACCTGGTACTGTGTCTGTAGGACTGTCATGGCAATGATGACATACCTGGTACTGTGTCTGTATGACTGTCACTGCAATGATGACATACCTGGTACTGTGTCTGAAGGACTGACACAGCAATGATGACACACCTGGTACTGTGTCTGTAGGACTGTCACAGCAATGATGACATACCTGGTACTGTGTCTGTAGGACTGTCACGGCAATGATGACATACCTGGTACTGTGTCTGTAGGACTGTCACGGCAATGATGACATACCTGGTACTGTGTCTGTAGGACTGTCACGGCAATGATGACATACCTGGTACTGTGTCTGTAGGACTGTCACGGCAATGATGACATACCTGGTACTGTGTCTGTAGGACTGTCACGGCAATGATGACATACCTGGTACTGTGTCTGTAGGACTGTCACGGCAATGATGACATACCTGGTACTGTGTCTGTAGGACTGTCACGGCAATGATGACATACCTGGTACTGTGTCTGTAGGACTGTCACGGCAATGATGACATACCTGGTACTGTGTCTGTAGGACTGTCACAGCAATGATGACATACCTGGTACTGTGTCTGTAGGACTGTCACAGCAATGATGACATACCTGGTACTGTGTCTGTAGGACTGTCACGGCAGCCTCGAGCTGGTCGCTGTCAACTGTGGTGCGCTGTAACTCAGCCAGTTTGGTATCAAACTCTGTCTGCAGCTGTGTCTGTAGTGCAGAGACCAGTTGCAAGGGTGATGCACAGTCACTCGACAGTGACGATGTGACACGGTCAGTCGACGTCAAGTGTGTCCTTGAATCTATTGTCGGAAGTGATGTCGTAGAATCGCCCATTGGAAATAGGCAGACTGACTGCAATCCAGAGTCTGTGTCAACCATGTCGGTGTCTGGTGACGTAGTGACATCTTGCGTCGCTGTTCCACGCAGCATGGCTTCGAGACGATTGACATCCTGCTCCAGACGCAGTCTCTCGGACTCCTTCTCTGCCACCTGAGAAAAGACACTCACTGTAGTTTGTTTGTCACCAAATCAAAAGTCGTCAACCAATCAGGTATATTATGGACATATCAAGAACATACCAAATAACATTACAATTTGATGATGAATCGAAACTTACTTACTTCCACTGCTAAGTTTATTGTACATGTGAGAAGACTGCCAAACTATGTTTGCTTGTAGGTTTATATTATCAGATGCTTTTAGGTGTATCACATCCGACTGTACAAGCTTATGAAAAATGAATGAAGTATATATATATTATAAATATTATCAATGAACATGTCTATGAATTTACCTATCAACAAATGTTGTCTGTATGAACAAACCCATGAACAATGACTGTGCATGTGTAAGAGCATACCCATGAACAATGACTGTATATATGTACACGAATAAAACCACATACAATGACTGTATATTTATATCAACACACCCATGAATAATGACAATAAATGTGCATGAACAACAATCATGTCTATGAACATACCCATACAAAAATTAAGGAACATGCCTGTGAACATACTCGTCAATAATAACATGACCGCACATGCACATAAACATACTTCTAAACAGTGTCCGTCCAATTCAGAGATGGAGTGAGTACAATACAAATGTACTCGAGTACGAGTACGATTACTTTGAACATGCATGAGTACGAGTACAAGTACGAGTACTCAGAAAACAAATGTACTTGAGTACGAGTACGACTACTTTACAATGTACTCGAGTACGAGTACGATTACATTAGAATGTAATCATGATTACTTTCACGATTACTTTATTGAATATCCTGTTTCTATCATAAAGACGATCTTTCACAGAATCCCTAGGTGTCATTCTTGTTCTGTTGCTGTGTCACTATCTAGTGTTCTAACTGATTACTGCTATCCACTATCCAGGTGTTATTATTATTAATAATCAGATGATTTTTTGGGCAGAATCAAATACAAATATGATGCATTTAAGAATTGAAAATGTCCTCTGTTTATTTTAAATGTCAAAAACACATGATCACATTACAACAAAATTTCAACTCCAGGGGGGGTCATATTTAAAAGAGTA
This sequence comes from Oasisia sp. SBJ-2009, assembly GCA_964017155.1. Lineage (NCBI taxonomy): Eukaryota > Metazoa > Annelida > Polychaeta > Sabellida > Siboglinidae > Oasisia > Oasisia sp. SBJ-2009. The sequence continues at coordinate 25,867,954 of OZ024854.1, forward strand.
TCCAATTCAGATATGTAGTATATAAGACATGGGTTCAAATACATTTGTATTTGATAGTATTTAAATACTTTTGTAAAATATTTGTATTTGAATTCAAATACTTTTTCAAATACATTGTCAGTATCAACATTTTGTTTTCACTGTCACATATAATGCCTGCCAAACTGATTACCATCACTGCAACTTCACCCAACAGGGCAAACTACTGATGAAGACACTTAACAGCATATGTCCCCCATGGCCCTGCACTGACCACAACTTTTGCCAGAGGATGGATTAGCACCTGACCCTTTGTTCTAGCTATTCTGGTTTCCTGGCTGAATTTGAAGGTGAACTGTCACACTTCCTCACAAGATCCTACCAGTGATTAGTAGTGTCTCTTCTGAAGACAACATAGGCATGTTATTACAGACCACCTGGCTTAACATAACAGACAACATATTTTGGCCTTTATCTCTGTAGGCAGGTTTACAGTTTGTACTTAATTAAACTCAATAGACAGGGATTTAGCAGCTAACTGCCCAGACCCAGTCAGGATTCTGGATACCTAGGAACCATGACCAGTCATTCACACCATACTGACAGAGCAAACAGTACAGGTGGGGTGGAGTCTAAAATTACAAAGCAAGATGTTAGGGGATGCTTATCTACTGCAGGGCTTTCAGGGACTGTGGCAATATAACTTTATACTACCAGTACTACAGTAAGCAGGAGGGTCCGGAGATGTGGCTTCTCTGGGGAGAGAAGGTTTTAATTAGGGAAATGTGACTGAATATTTATTTAACTGAAATGCTTAACAGTAATAGAAAATTAATAGCTCAATTAATATTACATTTATTAGATTACTTCTAATATTGTCATTTTATCTGTCTAATATATTTGCTTGCAACTGTTCATATGAAAAAAATGTAATCGTGAGAAGTAATCGTGAGTACGATTACTTTGGTAATGTACTCGAGTACGAGTACGATTACTTTGCTTCGTACTCGAGTACGAGTACGAGTACTCCAAAAGTACTCGTACTCGAGTACGAGTACAAGTACACGAGTACGATTACTCCATCTCTGCCGTCCATATATATGCATACTGTCACCCTGAGTACTTACCTGCTCCGTCATCCGCTGAAGGTCTTCCTCAAACGTCTCTTTCATCGCTTCACGTTCTTCCTTCACCGCCACCAACTGGCGCTTCAGCATGGCGACATCAGCAGTGCCCGGTGCTGCCACCTGGGTCGGACTGTCGTCACTGTATATGTCAATGCTGTCACTGTGCTGCAGCATGTCCCTGTCTCCATGGAGGGTGTCACCGTCAGTCTGAACTGTGTGAGCGCCGGTGTCAACAAGGTCCCGCATAACCTCAACATGTTCCGTCTCCACATGATTTTCCGGTGGCGCAGTGAAGTCTTTTAAAGTCTCCACCTGGTCTTGCATTGAAAGAGAGACTCCATTAACAGGATCTCGCCCCGTCTCGAGTTCTTCGATCCGAGACTGTTGCATTTTCACCATATCGGCATATTCACTTCGCAAAGAGTCTCTGCTCTTTTGAAGTTCTTCAATCTGAACCTGTAGTGTGTTTACAGTTTCAGTATGTTCAGCCAACAATGAATCTCTGCTCTTCTGAAGTTCTGCAATCTGAGTGTGTACTGTGCTCACAGTTTCAGCATTTTCCGTCGACAGGGAATCTCTACTCTTCTGAAGTTCTTCGATTTGAGCCTGTAATGTTTTTACATTTTCAGTATTTTCAGCCAAAAGAGATTCTCTGTTCATAAGAAGCTCTTGAATCTGTGCCTGTAATTTCTGCACAATTTCAGCATTTTCACTTGACAGAGAAACTCTGTTATTCTGAAGTTCTTCGATTTGAGCCTGTAATGTCTTCACAGTTTCAGCATATTCAGTCGACAGAGAAACTCTGCTCTTCTGAAGTTCTTCGATTTGAGCCTGTAATGTCTTCACAGTTTCAGAATTTTCAGTCGACAGAGAAACTCTGCTCTTCTGAAGTTCTTCGATTTGAGCCTGTAATGTGTTCACAGTTCCAGCATTTTCAGACACCAGAGATTCTCTGTCTACCAGAAGCTCTTGAATCTGTGTCTGTAATGACTTCACAGTTTCAGCATTTTCAGTCACCAGAGTATTTTGGCTCCTCTGAAGCTCTTCAATCTGAGCCTTGAATGAGTTCATAGTTTCAGTATTTTCTGTCACAAGAGCATCTCTGCTCCTCTGGAGCTCTTCAATTTGAGCCTGTAGCGATTTCACAGTTTCTGTAGTTTGAGTCACCAAAGCTGCTCTGTTCACTAGGAGCTCTTGAATCTGCGCCTGTAACGTTTCAACAGTTTCAGTATATTCAGTCATCAGAGAATCCCTGTTTCTCTGAAGTTCTTCAAGCTGTGACTGTAATGATTTTACAGTCTCAGCACTTTCAGTTATCACAGAATCCCTGCCCTTCTGAAGATCTTGAATTTGCTCCTGGAATGATTTCATGGTCTGAGTATTTTCAGCCACCACAGATTCTCTGTTCATCAGTAGCTGTTGAATCTGGGCCTGAAATGACTTCACAACCTCAGCATTTTCATTCGCCAGAGAATCTCTGCTCTTCTGAAGTGCTTCGATCTGAGCCTCTAATGATTTTGTGGTCTCCTGATTTTCAGCCATCACAGAATCTCTGCTCTTCTGAATATCGGCCTTCAATCTGTTCACGGTCTCAGTATGTTCCATCATCACAGAATATCTGTTCTTTTGAAGCTCGTCGATCTCAGCCTGCAATGTCTTCATGGTTTCTTCCTGTTTGTTCAACACATAATCCTTGCTCTTCTGCAGCTCTTCAACCTGAGCTTGCAATGTAGTCACAGTCTGTTCATGTTCACTCACCAACGAGTCTCTGCTTTTCTGCAATGCCTCAACCTGCAACTGTTGTGTCCTTGCAGCGTCTCCGAATACCTGCCATTCTTGAATGTGTCTCTGCAATCTTCCCACAGTATCAGCGTGTTCCGCTAAGAGAGCAGCTTTACCTTGCTCCAGCTCAGTGATCTGAGACCGTAGCTGCTTCTCGGTCTCGGCCAGCTGCACCACAAGAGTTTCTCTAGTGCGTTGCAAGTCTTCTATCTGTGTCTGCATCGTACCCACGATGTCAGCCTTGTCAGCGAGGAGAGACGTTTTACAGTTCTGTAAGTCTTCAATCTGTGCCAGCTGCTTTCTCACGGTCTCCTCGTGCTCAGCCAGCACACAGTCTCTACTCGCTTCAAGCTCTTCTACATGTCTCTGCAACGAGTTCATGGTCTCCGAATGCTCTCTTCGCATGTCTTCTCCCTCCTTCTCTTTGTCGTCAACCTGCATCTGTAGCGTTCTCAACATCTCAGCATGCTCAATCAACAGAGACTCCTTCTCCTTGCACAATTCTGCAATCTGCCCTTGTAGGGTTCTCACAGTCTCTGTGTGTTCTGCTGATAATGAGTCCTTGTCTGCCCGCAGCTGTTGGATGAGACCGTCAGACTCGGCCGTCACCTCCGTTAGTCTCGCAGCAGTTGCCTCCGCCTCTGCCTGGAGCCGACTCATCTCACTCCTCAGTTCGCTCTCCATCTTCATGAAATCTTCCTTCACATTCTCCACCAACCTCGCTTGCTCGGCTCCAGACAGCTGCGACTGAGACTGGAGCTGAGCGCTCAGCTGCTCCACCTGGGTGTCCAACTGCTGCTTGCTCCGCTCCAGTTCCGACTCGTAGGCCGATATCAGTGATTTCTTCTCATCTGTCAGCAGCTCCACCTGCCTCATCAGCTCGGTCCTCTCCTCCTGGGAGCTCAGTTGGGATGAGCTGAGATCCTCCAGCACGTGCTCCTTCTCCTCCCGGAGCTGCTGGATCAGCTGCTCTCTTCTCTCCACCTCCTGAATCTGTGCGAGTTTCTCTGCGACCAGCTTCTCCGCGTTCCGGTGACTCTGCTCCAGCTGCATTGACAGCTGCTCCAGCTGCAGCAGCTGCTCCTCTCTCAGCTGTGCCATCGCAGCAGTGTGCTTGTGAGCCTCGGTCTGGTTCGACTCGGCCAGCTCAGTGATCTTGCTCTCAAGCTCTGACACCCGTGTCTTGAGATAGTCCGCCTCTAGCTTTGTCTGCGTCACCAATCTGTCTCTGTCCTCCACCAGTGCAGTCAGCTGTGCCCGCAGTCTCTCTGTCTCCTGTCTCTCACCTCCACCCTCCAGTCTCTGTCTCTCAGTCTCCTGCAGAGTCTGTATCTCTGTAGACATGCGGATCTTCTCGTCCTCGGCGTGTCCCAGCAACTCCTGCAGGTTTGTCACCTGTGATGTCAACTGCTGCACTACCAGGCTGTTCTCACTCCTGGTCTTCCCCAGTTGCTGTTCCAGTCCTAAAACCTGTGGGGTGCCATGCATCACCCTGCCCTCGTCTCTGCTGTCACCAACAGCCAACTGTCCCTGCATGGGTTGTGTCACCAGGTGTGCGTGCCCCTCCATCTCAGCCAGTTGCCCAGTGAGACGACGCACCTCTGCTTGTAGCCGCTCTGTCTCCGATAACTCCAGACTTGCCATGTCACCTCTCCCTTCAACGAAGTCGCCCCGCGCCCCCTGGACTGTCCCCTCTGTTCCGATGGACAGTGTGACGTCACCAGCCCCGCCACTGTCACCATTGTCTACCGGTTTCTCTCCAGAGACCTTCTGTGGTTCAGCCACAAACATGGCTTGTAGTGCGACAATGTTGCTGACAATGTTCTGTCTTAGTGAAGCCACGTCAACGTCTCGGACCTGTGTTCTGTCCACCTGCACTGACATCTCATAGAGTAACCGGGCGGCGTTCTGTCTGAGGGCCACCAGGTGGCGCTGTGAGCCCTCCAACTGCTGCTTCACAATCGCGAGCTCGAGCGAGTGCTTCTCTTTGAACTTCTGCAGCTCTGCCACAGCCGTCATGCGCAGCTCGTTGGCGTCCCCGCTGATGTCACTGACCGTGTCACCTGTCACCACGGACGTCCCCTGCGAGATGCCGCTGATGTCACCGTCGTCCGACACACGTGACAAGTCAGCCAGCAGCTTCGCCGTCGGTGCCATCGTTGTGTCGGCGCCCTGCATGCGCTCCAGCTGTGCGGTGACATTGTGACACTCGCTGCGCGACACGTCGAGGGCGAGACTGAGGTTCATCTGGAGGGCGTCCTTCTCCGTGATGAGGCGCTCGATGCGGATGAGAGCGTCCGTGTGCTGCACCTGCAGACACGCCAGCTTCGACGCCACGCTGTCGTACTCGACTGTCAGCCAGCCTTGGGACTGCATCGAGTCGCCCTCGGCAACGAGGCCCTCCATCTTCTTGAGCACGGCCATCCGCTCCTGTCGCAGCTGGTCCAGCTCGTTGTCCACCTTGCTGTAGCTGAGCTGCCAGTGACCGAGGTCGCTGTCCGCCTTTGACCGGTATTCGTCCCTCTCCGTCCGACTGCGTTCCAGCTCGCTCGACATGACACGCGACTCTTCCTGCGTCGCCTCAAGTTCCGACGTTATGGTTGTCAGTTGACCCGTCACCTCTCTCAGACGCGTCTTCAAACTGTCAACATCATCTTGTTCCGTCTGTAGTTCAGTGGCGTGCTCCAGGGCGTTGGCTGACTGACTGCTGACCTCGGCTTTGCGGGGCGTTGAGCTGATCATTCTCTGCTGTAGCACTGACTCAATGTCCAACAGGTGCCTTGCAGTCATTGCGGTCATCGTGCGGTCAACCGCCGCCTTGTCGCTCCGCAACTGGTCCATCTTGGCACGCATCGCCTCAAGGACTGCCGCGTGTGATGTCTTCACCTTGTCCAGTTCGCGGTTGTGGTCAGCGAGCAGGGCCTCCTTGAGCACGCCGAGAGAGCGGGCGTGGTCGTCCCGGACTGCCCTCAGTGCCCCCTCGTACTGCTTGATGACGACGTCTCGCTGAGCCTTCAGGCGGTCCACCTCCTGCTGCGTCGTCTCCAGCGTACGACGTATCTCCGCCAGGTCAGCCTCCCTGCTCCCCGATCCCTGTCCCTCCGGCGCGGGCTCAGCCCTGCCTTGAGTCTGATCCACCGTGCGTGAGTACGTCTCCAGCTGGGTGTTGAGTTGTACAATCAGCTGCTTGTACTGGTAGTTCTCAGTCCGCAGCTGCTCCAGCTGGAGCATCCCGTCTTGTGATGTCAGCTCCGTGTACTTGCCGTGCCAGTGTGTCGCCTGCTGTGACAGCTGCGTCGCCTGCTGCGACAGCTGTGTCAACTGCTGCGACAGCTGGTCGCGCTCCATCGCCACTGTCATCAGGTCACGCTTGAGCTGTGCCGTGTCTGCCTCCTGTCGCTGCATCAGCTCTTGTTTCATCGCACCGATCTGCAGGCCATATGACTCGTCCAACTCCGCACGTAGTGCTGCCACCTGGCTGCGGTGGTCCTCGAGGCTGATGACATCACCGGTGACCTTTTCCCTCACACTAGCGCCACTTTTCTTTAACTCTTCAATGTCGGCCATGAGCCGACGGACGACTTCCGAATTCTCCTTTTCTCGCTGTCGAAGCAACCGATTTGCCTCTTCCACCTCCCCTAGTGGTGATCTTTCACCTGTGACACTTCCTGACTGGGCAGTTTTCAACAGCGTCCCTTTCTCCGACTCCAACAGCTTGCAGTAATTCGTCATGTATGTCATCTTCTCAGCAATCTGGTGCAATGACTGATCCCTCTGCAACAGCGCCTGGTCCCTTTGTGCGACCGCCTGTCGTAGAGCGAGTAGCTCGCCCTCGTTGCGTCTGTTGATCTGTTGCAGTGCGAGGAGTTCGTTCTTCGCCTCGAGCAGAGCTTGGGCAGAGATGCCTCGACCTCCACTCTCTGTCTTCAACCACTCACTCGTCTGAAAGCACAACACAGCACATTTATATCACATGACATGTGGCAATGTCTTAGCTTGACACAATGTGACATATTGTGTGGCAATGTGTTCGCTTGACAAAAAGTGTCATTTGGTGACGGATTAACTTAACAATATGTTATGTTGCATGTCTTAGTTTGACAAGAAGTGAATATAATTTGTACATTAAGACAATTTGTGTTTACGTTATGACTATAATATTGTTATGGTTTTATCTATTTTTGATAAACAAAATCTCTTACTAACATCGCGTATTTTCGAACATATCCTGCGTCTTCAAAATTAAAATGGATTTCACAATCGATAGGGGCTCATTTGTTAAGGCAAACCAATAACTTAGAGGTATGTAATTAATATAAAAGTGAACTTTATTGATAGAATACGTACAAAAGAATTAGAAAACGGCAAAAACTCGTTTTTGATTATTTGTCATTTCAGCTGCCATTTCTATTTTAGTGTCCTAAATATAAACAAATATATTTTATTGTACAATGTACCTGTTTTATCAGAATAAATGTGTATTCCTACAAAAAGTTCAGGCCAGTAACTTTTTGGGGGACCAGTAACTTTTAAGGTCCACTGGCCCCCCGGGCCAGTGAATACAAAACGTTATTGTCGACCCCTGCTTCATACAACCTCTGCCCTGGCCCGTTTACTCTCAGTCTCACACACAACTAAAGGATGCTATTGTTCCATAAACAGTCAGGACTCGGGAGAGCAAGCAATGTTGACTCACCTGTTTTAGCTGCTGCTGGAGCAGCTGTACCTGGCTGGAGAGTTGAGCTGCTTGCTCCATGTACTCCGCCTGGAGCAGGTCGCGGTTCTCCACGGTCGCCTGCAGCTTGTCAGACAGCTGCTTGATGACAGTGTCACGCTGCACCAACTCAGCCTCCACGTCTCTCAGCTGTGTGTAGATAAAGACATGTTAACCCTGCAGGTGACCAGGGCCGAAAATCGGCCCAAATGCACCTGCCTCTGTTGTAACAATTTTCATTTCCATCACACTAAACTGACACGCGAAAATTTGGTATCATTGGATAGCTGACAGATTTTTCTAGATCGTGTATATTTTTCCTTGCGTAGATTCAGTGACAGATTTCTCGCAGTAGAGTTTAAAAAGCACGTGATACAGTTGCTGCCCATATTTGGGAGATTTTACTATGTCCTGATGAATGAATTTACGCATCCATTCATAAAGTCGACACCCCCACACATTCGGTATCAAAAGAAAGCTCTGTGAGTGGCCAATCTGCCAAAAATAAACCACGTGGGTTCGGTCCATTCAGCCAATCAGAACCGTGATTTCAAATGTGGCGCCATCGACCCCCATGGAACCAAAGTTGAAGAAAAAATGGCGGCCGGTAAACAACAGTTTATCCGCTTCGCGACTTTTCTTTGGATTATCTCAAGTTTCTGCGTTGATATTTTGACAAAATGCTTGACAGTATTCATAAACAAGGTTATTATATTAGTTCATGTAGTTAGATTGACTTTGGAGGCGTTTTGGGGGTAAAAATTTACCAAATTAGCAGCGCGTATTTTCTCCGGCCGATCGCGTGGGTTGCAACGGTAACGAGCGCGGCCGCAATCGGCCGCCTAGAATCAACGTATTTTTATGTCGAAAAAAATCATAAATATTATAGTTCTCAACGGATTTGTTTCATTTTTGTTTTATTTCGCAGCTAATATATGAATCTACATTTGTCTAAATGGTGAAGTATATTCGTCCACACGATCATTTTCTAGCAGCTGGATGAAATGGGTGTTTTTTTTATAGTTCAATTTCAAATACAAATATCCGCATGATTTTCATTTGTTCTACATATATTATAATTTTATTATAATAGAGCAACCTTTTAGCGTTAAAATGATGCATCATTCATATTTTTATGACCAATATTAGCGAAGAAGTTATGATTTTTATTGGAACAGTATGCCACAGAGGATTTTTCTTGGTCACCTGCAGGGTTAAATGTCAGCACATGGCAGTATAATGATGGAATTCTCTGTTGTTAACATTCCAGTGAATTTTTTGTTTTTTAGCATGTGGACATTGTAATCATATATTTATCTTTTTACTTAATTTACTTATATTTTAACCATACTTCTACAAAAGAACTGTAGATTTGCGAAACGGATATGAACTACATTTTGTCTCCAAAGCGGAAGTGCTCATAATAAATTATAAAACTCCAATTCGTCTTGTTTATTTAGCTATTAAATATAACGTGTTTTCAATATAACATATACCATATTATGTAAGTATAACTAATTGACCAACTCAATTCTATTATATATTTATCACATTCATTTAACATGACTGCTTTTTAAACACATACATTTTTTACATGTTTACCTTCACTGATTTTACTTAGTTTCATCTTGTTAATGTCTCTGAGCTTGCGTTCCAACCCATATATATGGCACATTACAAATACATATCAACAATAAATATTATCAACATATCTCTAATCAAATCCATGTTAAGGTTCATAATGATTCTAGAAAAACATCATGGCAGGCAGCCAAGAGTCCCTTACCTTCTGGCTGTACATCTCTGCACTGACCTCATCACTTCTTACCCCTAGGTCACATGGCTCAATCTGTTTCACTGGTGATGTCTACAAACACAGCACAAATAAGTATCCCAACTTACAAAAAGTATACACAAATCAGTATCTCTAGACTGAAAGTGAAATTTAATGTGTAAAATACCATCCACCTTCTATATACTGGAAATTGTTGATACAGCTGAGTGAATAAAACTGCCCAAGATTCTGAACATCAAGATGATTCTAAATCTTCTAATCTATTATGCCAGCATTCTACCCATTTCTACTGCACACCATAACAGATTAGAAATGTGTACATTGAACAGTCTTTCTCACCTCGGATGTCTCAGGTACAGAAATTATATTTGTGAGGGAAGACTTGACTGGACAAAATGTATTAAACATGACTGTTTTTAAACTAGTTCTAGCTCATAATAAACAAAAACTACATTCGTTATAATATCTCACTGCATTTATATTGTATATATATATATATATATATATATATATATATATACATATATACATATATACATATATACATATATACATATATACAGTCACGCCTCGCTATAACACAGTAGTTGGGGTCCACGAAATGGACCCGCGTTGTAAACGAAGCGCGTTATGGATTATATTCCGCCAGGGGCGCCACCAGCACCCAAAACGCCACAACTGCGAATTCGTATATTTGCGCACCACAAGTAAAAGTTTTTCCGTAGACAGTGAAAACATAACATAACTGTAAGCCTGCCATTTCAGTATCATAATCAGTGTTCGTCACCGCCTGATTCGTAAGCAGTTTAATTGCCATTTACAAGCGCCCGTTCGCAGAAGCCACAGCGAACTGGCAGGAGACAAATGCAATTGATATCGGTGCAAACAAATAGTGCTTTGCACCAAATTTACTGTGCCTAAAGTTAATTAAATGCAATCAAAGGAATTGGTCACGTTTTAAACAAACACTTAAGAAACCACCACTCACACCTAGCAATGGTTGCACAATAGATCGGTTTGAAAAACGATTGGATTGGTGCTCTGAAGCCGACGGCAGAGCAGAAGCCACGTCCACAACAAACAATGAACTCAGCAACGCAGTTGTACTTCTGTGTTAAATTTGTTAATATCATTAAATTGTTTCTATATACACCTGTACAAGACAAACATGAGGACTTCATAAAAATAAGTGACAGTTAATTACAGCGTTATTGTTAGCTGTAGGGCCCATTTTCCCCCCGGCGGCAGGAATTCGGGGTCCACGACTGACCCCGTTACATGCGATTCACGTTATAACGAGACGCCTTATAGAGAGGCGTGACTGTATATTGTATATACACACACACACACACAATTCATCAGATGTAATACTAATTTATCAAAGAAAAGCTCCATCTTTTGCTTACTTCAACACTTCACATTGCAACCACTTTGAACATATGCTGGAGTTACACCGAGATAATTCCACTTGCTTGCATTTCTACAATCTCTAACTGGCTGACCTATCATATCATGACAGCACCACTTACATTGGCTACGTCTAGTTGATGCTTCAGACTTTCATTCTCTTCTATGAGGCATTCAAGTGCTGTTTGTTTACCCACAATGCTCTCCTCCAGCTGAGTGACACGGTCAGTGGCTACTTTCAGTCGCCTGTCTGACTTGGCCAGTACCGCGTCATACTCTCCATCTGTGCCGCTCTCCTACAGCAGGTGACAGGTCACATCATAGGTCGCACTACAGGTTAGGTCTTAGGTCACACAACATATTTAATGATATACAATAACATACATTGAAATGCATAGATATAATGTATAATTATATATTTTTATATATACATATATAAAACACACACATATATATATATATATATATATATATATATATATATATATATATATATATATATATATATATATAGTCATTCCATGTCAAATCAATCACTCAAAACATCACCCGACTACAATTTTGATGAAATTTAGTACAGTTGTTGGCTCATGCGAGAATATCAAAATAAAATAAAAATCTAGGTCAAGTATCATGGAAGATATAGGTCACTGAACTTTGACCTAAATCGCATACTGACCGCTACAGTAATGCCGTAACTCTCCTATTAACCCTTTAGACCTCAAGTTGGCCACACACGGCCGCATGTTTACTCCTCAAGTCGGCCAAACACGGCCGTATATATTAGCATCCGAGTTTGATCTATTCCAGAGGCGCTCTCTGGAGGATACTTTTGAAACACATTTAACTTGAAGGGTTAACATATCGGCAATGCATTGTGGGTAGTTATGGCTACCGGTGCTATTCAAGTTTACGGCGTTTCACGCATTTTTTCGAAGTGCCCTATTTTTCGAGTTAGCAAAATGGCGTCGGCTGGTCCGAATCATTTGACTGCGGAAGAAGTCTTCCAAAGTGTTTGCTATTCACGCCGTTTCACGCATCGAATACGTGACTTTAGTCGATGTTTTATTTCGAAGATCGTTGTTGTTGTCGGCGAAGTTCGTCGGTCAAGCTCATTTTGTAAACACGCTACGTCTATGAGACGAGTGCCACACTCGGTGTCCCATATTCTTGCACAAAGACGATATGCTCAACTAGGATATCATTCAATGATTGGGTAGTTGTATTATAATTATTGTAGTATTTATAAGTGGTGTAACTTGTGGGACTGTTCTGTTGTTTATTTGCTGAGGTTTCGACCGAGGCTGGCCGGGGTGGTAGCGGAAACACTTGGCCGCTGTACTGTGACTGGTCACTAGCTTCTCATGTTGTCAAGTATGCTTCCATTGTATTCGAGAGTATGCAACATTAATATATAAGGTATAACATAGCTTTATCTAGAGACCCGTCCACCCGTCATTTGGACGGGTAAAAACGAATATGGACGGGTAGAAATATGGAGGACGGGTTGTGGACGGACAAAAAATGAAGGAGACAAAAATAAAGGTCTTCCAAAACCATAGATATTGTTAGTTGTGCCTTGAAAGTGAGTGTAAATGTGTGTTTGTAGCCCATTTCAGGTCGTCAGGCACAATTTTTACATTTATAAACTAGCTTAACAGTTAACATCAACGTGTCCACCAAAACATGTGACTGGCAAACCAAAACATGTGACTGGCAATAATTTTATCCTGCATAAAGCCCTGAGGTATAATAATAATATTGGTACCAATGTGTAGGTAATTACACTGTCTTTCAAATAAACAAAACTTGTAGCAGCAAAAAATGAAGCCTTAAAAAGTGACGTCACGTAATATATCATGTTATAGTAAAATATTGATATACTGGCACATCTGTTGCATTATGGTTAACTTTTTAAATTAATAATAAAGCATATCTACATCCAATATGAAGGTAATTATATGCCCTTTAAAATAATGTTTACTTGCAATAATGGAAATTCAATAATAAAAGACCTGCGCCCCAAAAACGGACACCCTGTCATTTTTAGGAATCTGACCTACTTTTCTGAGCAACCAGGGGCTTTACACAAAAAATGGCTGAGGTCTAAAGGGTTAATGAAGCTAGAGAAACAATCAATATATCATTGGAAAGCCAATAAACATGCACACATAACTATTATAAAATTAAAACATTAGTGTAAATAAGAATGTTGTAATTTTTGAAATTTAACATTTGACCTCAGATACCCAAAAAATGTATCCTCTGATTTTGCAAATATTTTGTACACAATATCCTATTCTATTATAGAAGAGTCCCTGAAAATATTAGAGTGGGCAAATAATAATGTTCAGAGATACATTAAATTAAGTACACTCGTGGATGAAACACTGCACCAAGAGAGCACTGTATAACCCAATAAGAACATACAGCAGTCTCTGATGTGTATATCATATATGTATATGTGCTCACTAATTATAAATTTCATTACTTCATCTTTTTCAGATCATTTCACATATTATCTCTCAATCTAATGAAACTGCAATCATCACACACGAAGCTGATCAACTGTCAATACAATTTAATCTCTAATGCTTACCATATGTATTATGCAATACAAGTTGGTCATTTGTATGCTTTAACATTGCTCTGTGTGCCACAAATCACATAACATTACAGACAAAATTTACATGTGCATGATCTTGTGCCCCTGATGGATAATTGGATAACAATAACCCCTGGTATCATTAGTGAACATATATACATATATGGATGTATACATCAGAGATGGTGCTGTATGTTTGTATTGCACAGGTTATACAGTGCTATCCTGGTGCATTTTTTCATCCACAGGTATACTTAATTTAATGTATCTCTGAACATTATTATTTGCCCACTCCAATATTGTAGGGACTTTTCTGCAATAGTCTAGGATGCTCTATTCAAAATTCAAAATATTAGCAAATTAAGAGATTGTGCTGTACGTTTGTATTGGGTTAAACAATGCTATCCTGGTGAATTTTTTCATCCACAGGTGTACTTACTTTAATGTATCTCTGAAACTTCTTATTTGCCCACTCTAATATTTTCAGGGACTCTTCTGCAATAGTATTGGATCCCGTGTATACAATATTAACAAAATCAGAGATCGTGCTGTATGTATTGGATTAAACAGTGCTATCCTGGTGCAATTTTCCATCCACGGGTGACGTCGGGTGTACTTAATTTAATGTATCTCTGAACATTATTATTTGCCCACACTAATATTTTCAGGGATTCTTCTGCAATAGTATAGGATACTGTCTACAAAATATTAGCAAACTCAGAGGATACATTTAGTCAGCATATTACATATATGGATTTATACATCAGAGATTATGCTGAATGTTTGTATTTCACATGTTATACAGTGCTATCCTGATGCAATTTTTCATCCACAGGTGTACTTAATTTAATGTATCTCTGAACATTATTATTTGCCCACTCCAATATTTTCAGAGACTTTTCTGCAATAGTATAGGATGCTCTATTCAAAATATTAGCAAATTCAGAGATTGTGCTGTATGTTTGTATTTGGTTAAACAGTGCTATCCTGTTGACATTTTTCATCCACAGGTGTACTTAATTTAATGTATTTCTGAAACTTATTATTTCCCCACTCTAATAGTTTCAGGGACTCTTCTGCTATAGTATTGGATCCTGTGTACACAATGCTAGCAATATCAGAGATTGTGCTGTATGTTTGTATTGGGTTAACCAGTGCTATCCTGGTACAATTTTCCATCCACGGGTGACGTTGGGTGTACTTAATTTAATGTATCTCTGAACATTATTGTTTGCCCACTCTAATATTTTCAGGGACTCTTCTATAATAGTATAGGATACTGTGTAAAAAATATTTGCAAAATCAGAGGATAACTTTTTTGGGTATCTGAAGTCAAAGGTCAATTTTCAAAAATTACAACATTCTTATTTACACTAATGTTTTAATTTTACAATAGTTATGTGTGCATGTTTATTGGCTTTCCAATGATATATTGATTGTTTCTCTAGCTTCATTAATAGCAGAGTTACAGGCATTAATGTAGCGGTCAGTATGCGATTTAGGTCAAAGTTCAGTGACCTATATCTTCCATGTTACTTGACCAAGATTTTTATTTTATTTTTTATTTTGATATTCTCGCATGAGCCAACAACTGTACTAAATTTCATCAAAATTGGAGTCGGGTGATGCAAAAATGGCCAAAAAGTGATTGATTTGACATGGAATAACCCTATATATATATATATATATATATATAATTATAACATATGCCTCTTTTAATATTGTTAGTGTTTGTGTTCAGAATCAATCACATAAAATTTTGGAAATTACATGCACTTACTGTATATCCTAATTATTCACTGATATATTATTACATGGAGAAGGAAAATCAACAGCCACACTAGCAACCACATGAAAGAGAAAAGCCAGTGAAGAAGAAGACTGATATAATTTCCATTTAAAAGAGTACTAGCACCAAGTTTATATATTTAATCAATATTCTTAGATCATCCTGCAATATAATAGTATATTATAACTTTGTAAACAAATAACTTTTTCTTTCTTGAGTTCACCTGAAAAATTTGGAAAAACACCCATCACTTTAAAATCATCTGGAACCAAACCCCTTCCACATTAAAAAAAACATTTCAACTGTCAATCACTGTCAATCCCTTGTTGCAGTGTTGACTGATATAAAATACCTAGACAGCGATTATGTTTTTTTTATCAACTAAACAAATATAAGTACTATTATTGATCAAAAGCCAAAGTACCTCATCAAAGCTGAGTGAATCAAGATCACTGAGGTCGACAGCAGATGATGCATCACTTAAAGTAGCATCTGACAGGTCACTGTGTGTGGCATCAGGATTTCTGACTTTTTTCCTTCGGCTACGTTTCTTCCGAAATGCAGCAAGCTGAAATATGCAGAGCATGTGAGATGAACAACAAACTTGGGGAAAACTGTACTTATGTATCCTAAGTGCTTTTACTGTTTATAGTTTCATGCAATTTCCAATAGTGACTAAAGACGTAATGATACAAAAACAACTGAGAAACTAAATTATCTCTTGCAGAATCAACTAGTAAACTGTGTCTATCATAGGCATCTATTGAAAAGATAACATTTATGATATATTGTTAGCATGCCCTTTTATTATTATACTGGTCTGAGCAACATTAAAACATATTTATACAATACTAAAGCAAGGCATATCAACTGCAATTTATGAGCTGAAGTGTGGACACCATGGTGGGTGGAGGATTGGTGTTGGCAGGAGTTGGTGCAAAACAACAATGCTTCACTCCATATTTACTGCACATACATAAAGTTATTTGACCATGATCAAAGTAGTTCATCATCTACACTTAACAAACACTGGGAGTACATCATGCAAACCAAATGTAAGTTATACCATAAATCAGTGTGCCGCAGTACTGATGCCACGCAGGCAGGGCAGAAGATATTTATAGATAACTCTAAGTTAACCACAACCCTAATTGCATTTATAGCATAGTGTTTTAACAGTTCTAAATAAACACTGCTCCTTTATTATGATAATCATGAAAATGGGTGAAAGTCGTATCAAGCTGTCATAATCTCAAGCCAAGGCATATCTACCTGGGAATACACATACTGGTATCCAATCCAAGTCTCAGCTACTGCTGTCAACGCCCTTTATCTAACGATACTGTTGGGGCATTACGACTATGCAGCTAGTGCATTGGTAGTTTGCAATTGCAACTAGGTTTGGTGCATTCAGGTCATGGGGTATTCAGACTTTGGGATGTTCAGACTATAATCCGTGTTATCACTGACGATGACACTGCCATACTGGAACTTGGGTGACACAGTCTTGCAGACTTGACAGCTGGTTCATCTTTAACAAGACGTCGCGGATGTCGCCACTACTGAAAATATCGTGACAAATGTGTCAATGAAATCATACTGCATACGTCTAATACAGATATTTTTGTGTTTGTTCTGTTTTCCAGTGTCATAAATTACTTTCGTAACTTCTAAAATCTTGTCACCGAGTCTGAGCCTAACGAAGGGAGCACCGACGACGGGCATCAGCCGGAATTGATGTGGCAATTTTCAACATAAACTCTCATCGCATTTCACATGTTAGAGAGAGTAATCTTTCTAAAATGTCTACCTTTTGTTTCCCTGCCAACAGCTTCCTTTTCCGTTCGTCTTCATCCATATCGAAAGATTTAAAACAACTTCAAAGACTATTTTACATTGAAGCTGCCATTCTGGAACGGATGGAATCGTGTCGCTTGCCTCGTTTCTATTTCTAATCAACTTCCTGCGGACTACGGCCACCGCGGATACATTTTCCGTTTTTTTACGCGCACAGAACTTTGTACATTTTACACAAAACGAAAGATCAGCTATGTCTAGTCATGTATCCATAAAATTATGAGAGATTAGCCAACAGAATGTTGTATGTATTTTGATTGTTTTTAAAATAGACACGGTTGACAAAAACCAGTGACAGAAAAGGCATACACTAATAGGCGGACCACAAATGAGCGGACCGTCTTCGTAAAATTCCGCGCCACCTTTGTTCCATCTTTACATAATATAATGTTGTTATAGTTTTGGCATACCTTCATAAACATTAGAATGTCTTTAATTGTTGCATTATAGGAACAATTTTAAATGTAATGACACTCCAACAACGTCAACAAAGCTAGCCGTTACTTGAACTTCATACGCACACTCGACGTACCCTCGCATGCTACGTACGTACGACTGTTTGCCATACAAAACCAGGCGGATCTCAAAAACGAAGTGCGGAAGTTGGCTGAGTCAAACTAGTAATTGAGTTTCCCAGTCGTGACCGTGAGAAAAGCGCAAATAACTGCTTCAATCTGAAGACAGATAAACGACTTCAAAGGAATCACATTTTATTCATGAGCCATTCATTGGCATGAACATTTGAACGGTGTTTGTGTATTCGAAAAAATCGAAATCCTATATATAATAATTATATATATATATATATATATATATATATATATATATATATATATATATATATATATATATATATATATATATATATATATATATATATATATATATATATGTGTGTGTGTGTGTATATATATATATATAATATATATATATATATATATATAGATGTCATGGACAGGCCATGATAACGAGTCGTGCGGGAGGAAGTCACGGGAATCGGGACTTGCTACCAACGAAGTCGAGTTACCGCATGTACGTTACAAGTTGCGGGTAGATGTGACAACTTATCTTGAAAGATTGATACTCGCTAGAGGGCGGCATTGAGCCAACGAGTGAGAGCAGAAGTAGTCACCCAGATGGTCGCTGGAGGTTAGCACTGACGTCAGGCTGTGGACAGGGTCTTGTCTTGTTCTTCGTGTACAATAAAGTATTGTTGACGGTTAGCATCCAGCGTCCGCGTCCATCCTTGACAACTGGTGTCGGAAGTGGGGATCGCCCAACAACAAGTTAAGAAGAAAAGACCCTGTCCCACAGTTGTGTAGTTCTTGGTGAGCTATGTTGTACTTGTAATTAGCACTTGTGGTTGTGTATATTTAATGTGTAGCAGTACACGTGCTGTGGTTGTGTATGTTTAACGTGTAGCAGTACAGGTGCTGCAGTTATGGAGTATATGTTGTGTATTATATAGTGCTATGGTTCACATTCATCAAGGTTGCAGCTATACTTATATGCAGTGGAAGTATGTCAGTTGGTGTATATTTTAATGTTCTTTGTGGTGCTTATTCTGCATATCTGAGATTTTAGTCAATACTTCATTATATATTTAAATTCTCCTTGTTTCCCAGCTAAACTATGACTGATGAACAAATTGCTGAGTTAATTACGCAATCAAATGCCGCATTAGTTGCCACAGTGACGGGTGCCCTTCAGCAATTCATGGCCCCACCTGCTCCCACTGTTAAATTGTCCAAGTTTATGGGATATCCCCAGAATGAGCCAACAATTTTAGACTGGTTAGACGAGTTCGAAACATTTGCCCGTCAAGTAGGTATCTGCAATGCAGATAGAGCAGTGGCAGTTCTTGACCACCTAGGAGGACGCGCAAGGGAGGAAGTGCTGTGCCACCCCGACGTGGTGCAACATGATTATTGTGCATTGGTTGCATTGTTGAAATTGCGGTTTGGCCCACATGATTCCGTATATTCATTGAGCACAGAATTGTATGCTCGAGTGCAGTTGGATGGGTAGACTCTGTCTGAATACAGCAGAGGGCTCATGTGACTGCATAACCGTATAGAGAAGGCAGCGGCCACTGAGGCAGAGGGTCATGCACTGGCCCTACTGCGAGACACTGCTCTGAAGGGGCAGTTTATCGAGGGTGTTCAGAAGCAGTCCGTTCGCCAAGAGCTGAGGCGGATTGCTCTACACTCTGCAGGCAAGCCCTTTCACCACATGCGGAATGAGGCCCTCTATCTGCTGGATGAGGAACGGCATTGTGCCAAGCAAGGGGGAGATTGGTCTCAAGTTAATTCTAGACTTTTAGAGATAGCACAGGTGCAGCATGAGTTGCAAAAGCAAGTAATGGAGCTGGCATCACATCAGTGCCAGGCAGCTGGGCAAATGCAGGTGTTGATAGACCAGTTGCCCAGTCTGGCTGGCCAACCTCAGTTAGCTGCGCCGGCTAGGCCAGCAAGCTCGACCAGGCCCAACCCCCGAGACGGCTCATGTTTCTATTGTAGGAAACATGGTCATTTCGTCAGAGAATGTCCCAAGAAGAGGACTCCATCCGTGCCACTTAGTCGCAGGGGTAGCTCCTGTTTCCATGGTAAGCAGGAGGGCCACTTTGTCCGCGATTGCCCGCAGAAGAAGTGTGTAAGTGTGAGGAGCAGAGGGCCTGAGCAGAGCAGTGCTCAAGTGACACATCTGGCTAGTGATCAGATAGATGGAGCTTTATCTAAGGGAGTGACAGAGAGGTTGGGTATAGCAGAAGGGAGGATTGTAGAGTTGGAAGGGAGGTTGTTGGAGGCAGAGACCTTGGAGGTACAGCTCCGCCAGCAGGTAGTGGATCTAAAGGCTACCCAGGAGCAGTTGAGGAGGCAGGGGGAGGAACTGCACAGGGTAGCAAGGGAGAAAAGGGGTTTTGCAGATAGGCTGGAGAAAGCCAATGGTGAAATCTCAGCATTGAGAGGCAATGTGGAATCTGCCCGGGCTGATGTGATGGTGGCCAGCAGTAAGAATTCTCAACTGCTTAGCCAGTTGAAAGGCAATCAGGTTGCGTATGGAGCCCTGGTGGAGCAGCTCAGAGAAATGCGTGAGGAGCTTGGTGAGCAGAAAAGCCAGTTCTGCAAACAGGTGGCAGAGCTGCAGAGCAATCTGTCCGCCGTCTGCAGCAAGAGGTATGCCACAGTTTGTCTGTGTGAGACCACTCAAGTGGATGCGGAGCTCTTCCAAAGCCAGGTGGAGAGGCTGGAATGTGAGAGGGGCGAGGCAGAGGTGAGCAGAAAACATCGGAATTGGCTGGCTGCATGGAGACAACCACATAATTTGTTTGGAAGAAAGGCCAACGTTTATCGTTGGTGCAGGAAGCGGCACACCTCTGCATGTCTGTAGAATTTGCCAGGTCTGTAATATGTATATATCTTCTAAACACAGTGTTCGAAGATAGTTGCCTGCATGAGCGGGACATGGCGTTTGCCACTATCGTATAATTTAAAAATTCACTGGTAGTTCCCTGCACTAGCAGGACATGGGTTTCCTCTACCTTCGACTGCAATGTGTTGCTTGTAAGTCTAACATTGTTCCCAGGCTAAGGTACATTTACACAATAATAGTGGTGGCAATGGGTGTCACCTCACTGAGGAGTGTTGGCTGAGATATGGTCCAGGGGAAATTATACTTTTATTTTGCAGGTAGGGTGAATTTTTTTATGATGTTTGCTCCATGGGGAGACGGGGGTTGCCCACACCAACCAGTGAGTGTAATCATGTGTACTACTGTGTTTTTATTCTTACTGTTAACAAGTATTTGGTGGTGGTGTAATCCGTGGACGGATACAAACAAAACTGGGGCAGATGTCATGGACAGGCCATGACAACGATTAATCGGTGACGCCACCTGGGGATTAATGGTCAGAATTGATTAAGCAGTGACAATAGGTAGCACTGCAGTTGGTTCGGTGGGATTTGGGAGTCGCGCGGGAGGAAGTCACGGGATTCGGGACTTGCTACCAACGAAGTCGAGTTACCGCATGTACGTTACAAGTTGCGGGTAGATGTGACAACTTATCTTGAAAGATTGATACTCGCTAGAGGGCGGCATTGAGCCAACGAGTGAGAGCAGAAGTAGTCACCCAGATGGTCGCTGGAGGTTAGCACTGACGTCAGGCTGTGGACAGTCTGTGGTCTTGTCTTGTTCTTCGTGTGCAATAAAGAATTGTTGACGGTTAGCATCCAGCGTCCGCGTCCATCCTTGACATATATATATATATATATATATATATATATATATATATATATATATATATATATATATATATATATATAACAACAAATCCAAGAATTGTTATGGAGTAGTCACATTCATATGTGCCCTCCCCTCCTCAAATGTCACTCGGATTATGCGGCCATATTTTCGACCACCCCTCACCAGCGGCCACTCGACTAATGCAGCCAAAAGCTTATTTCAGTTGCACGCAGCTCGTGTTACATACATTGTCTAGGGCATGAATGTGTCATTATAATTGGGATTCCGCCCAGTCGTGTATTCGTCTTCAATTTGTTGTATCTGTTCGCAGAGTACGCCTAAAGATGTTCACTTTTTGTTACAATAATATGGACGAAAAATGTTAATTTGTGCAACTTACTTCGATTTCTGAAATAGTTGTCACCAAGTTGGTTTTGGCGGCATAGTGCTTTATACATTAGTGGAAAAGGCCGTTAAAACGTATATCTGTTATGATTTAAGTGGGTGTGCGGTATGCCCCATAGCGTGCGCTTAATGTGCCCCTCTCTACTATTTTAATGTAATGTCATCAAACAACTGGATATGTAGAACATTACTGTAAATAATATTAGTCTACCATTTTGTTTCAGATTTCCAGATGTGACAAAGTCACCCAAACAACATCGAGAATGGTTGGTGAAATTACGACGTAAAGGTTTCACACCAACAAAATATACCAGACTTTGTTCGGTGCATTTCGAGGATAGTTGCTTCATTGTGACTAATGACACAAGACGCCTTCAAGCAAATGCAGTGCCAACAAATTTCGATTTTCCTCCTCGGCTCCAGAAGACGGACAAAAAGCGAAAACCACCTTCGCAACGAACAGTTCCGGTCACTGTGGCATCTAGTAGTATGTCCGCGCCAGACTGTGGACCATCTTCTAGTATGTCCGCGCCAGACTGTGGACCATCTAGCGATGAGCACCCATCGGTCACTGTCATCCACGACCATCCATATGATGTCAAGAAAAGCCCTTCAAAATTAAAAAGAGAGCTTGATGATGCGTTGCAAACAACATTTCCTGGTGCATCGCGTGACTTGATGAAGAGAATTGTTTCACAAAAGGCAAACAAAAAACCAGGTTCCTATACAGCAGAATTACGGTCCTTTGCGATGACCCTCAAATTCTACTCAGCTAAAGCATATAAATATGTGAGAAACACGTTTGACTTAGGCCTTCCACACCCTTCTACCATTAGAACCTGGTATGGCGCTGTCAATGCAGATCCAGGGTTTACTAAAGCTGCATTCTCTGCTCTGTCTGCCAAAGTACTGGCAGCTAAGAGAGATTGCCAAGACATCATATGCAGTTTGATGCTTGATGAAATGGCCATCAGAAAGCATGTAGACTGGGATGGTGAGAAGTTCAGGGGTTATGTCGATATTGGCACTGGAGTTGTAGATGATTCTCTGCCTGAGGCCAAAGATGCACTAGTCTTTATGGTAGTTTATGTCAATGGCTCGTGGAAAGTGCTCTGTGGTTACTTTCTGATTGACGGTTTAAGTAGTGCTGAAAAAGCAAACCTAGTTACTGGCTGTCTCGAAAAGCTGTATGACGTTGGTGTTAAGGTTGTTTCCTTCACCTGTGATGGACCTGCTTCACATTTCGCAATGTTGAGAATCTTGGGGGCAAACCTAGACGTTGGCAGTTTAGACCCTTCTTTCCAGCATCCATGTGATCATTCAGCTAAGATACATGTCTTTCTGGATGTTTGTCATATGCTGAAATTAGTCAGGAATACTTTTGCAGATGGCGGCATTTTATATGATGAGGTTGGTAATGCAATCAGATGGAAATAGCTGTCAGACCTGCATACACTCCAGGAAGAAGAAGGTCTCCGGCTGGCAAACAAGCTTAAGTCAAGTCATCTTTGCTGGCAAAAACAAAAGATGAAGGTTAACTTGGCCGCTCAGTCCCTCAGCGCAAGTGTGGCTGATGCATTGGATTATTGCAATGTCCAGTTGAAACTTTCGCAATTTCAGGGTTCTAAAGCAACATCCAAATTCTTACGGATTTTTGATCGATTGTTCGATATCTGTAATTCAAGAAACCCTCTCGCGAAGAACTTCAAGGCTCCTTTGCGGAAAAGTAACCAAGCATCTGTTGATGCATTTTTGGATGAGGCATTTTCCTACGTCATCAGTTTAACTGATTGTGCTAGACATCCAATGCATTCCTCACGCAGGAAAACTGGATTTGTAGGATTCTTAGTTGCAATCAAGAGCCTAAAAGCTATGTATGCAGATCTTGTAGCTCCGGATCCTGCTCCATTGAAATACGTGTTGACTTATAAAATGAGTCAGGATCACCTGGAGCTATTTTTTGCAGCTGTTAGATCATCAGGTGGGTGTAGTAATAACCCTACTTCCAGCCAGTTCATTAGCATCTACAAACAGCTTCTGATGAGGCATCATATTGAGGGTGGTCATGGCAACTGCATTGTACAGGACAAAACTAGCATTCTGAATGCAGTTGACACACAGCAGTGCTCCAAGCTGAAACAGTTAGGAAGAGGTTGTCGAAATTGATATTATTTAAACATCAGTGAGGGTGTTACATGTAACACGGCATGTAGATTATTTAGTAAACTCTCTGTTTGGCATATGCACCTGTAATTAGTGTGGATGTAGTACCAATTGGTCATAGTGTTCTTACACTTATCGCAGTAATTGAGTTTGATGTATAATGTACATACAGTCTAGAAACTGCTATCTCAAAGATAGACTATTTAAACATCAGTGAGGGTGTTACATGTAACACGGCATGTAGATTATTTAGTAAACTCTCTGTTTGACATATGCACCTGTAATTAGTGTGGATGCTACTACACATTGGTCATAGTATTCTTACACTTATCGCAGTAATTGAGTTTGATGTATAATGTACATACAGTCTAGAAACTGCTATCTCAAAGATAGACTATTTAAACATCAGTGAGGGTGTTACATGTAACACGGCATGTAGATTATTTAGTAAACTCTCTGATTGGCATATGCACCTGTAATTAGTGTGGATGCTACTACACGTTGGTCATAGTGTTCTTACACTTATCGCAGTAATTGAGTTTGATGTATAATGTACATACAGTCTAGAAACTGCTATCTCAATGATACGCTTAAATTTCAAAATGTGATAACTGAGGAGCAAATAGTGATCAATCGTATTCATGTAATTCAGGAATGAATAAGGATATATCTTGTGTATGTGTTTTGTAAGTGTATTTGGTTTATTTTATTTGTTGTTTGTGAAAGGACGTCCACAATTACAATTATAAATATAATTTATAATTATTATAGATTACTCTTGTATTTTATTATGATTAATGTTTACACACTGTTTTAATAATGGATTTATCTGTATTTTTATACTGCTGTATTTTATGTTTTATGACGAACATTGCAAAATGAATTTCCCGGTCCGGGACAATAAAGTGTTATTGTATTGTATTGTACGACAAAGTTCGCATACTTTATTACATTTATTAGTTTTAAATGTATGCAACTTAGCAACATTGTGTCAAGTTGATGTATGCGTAGGCTATAATACCCTTTTTGTAGCATAATAACAAACAGGCGGCTGCTGGGATCATGTTTGGACCCAAACCACTATTCCAAAATGCGGGTGTGGGTGTGAGTTTGGGTTAGGGTTTAGGATTTGGATTAGGATTAAGGCAACGATCTATTATACAGAGACCAGTGGTAATTCATTTTATACAAGTAAAGTCTGGCTCGATCCCCCAAATTCGGGTTTCCATTGTTATTGCCACGCAGCGGCGACAACCTCGCACCCCATTTTGGAATAGTGGTTTGGTCTAAATCCGCCATCCACAGGCTGCTGCACCCGTCTCCACTTAAAAAATAAATAATAATTTTTCACCGTAACTGGTTTGATTCTACAGGTCATATTTTCATGTATGAATAGATAGTAGTACCATACAAAAAATTTGACACAAATAATACTAGCCTAATGTTAAGAAATTGGTAGCTGAAGTTGAGCCATTTAACATTGAAAAGGTGGCCGCATGCTAGCAGCTGGAAGCCCATGGCCGCGTCTCGGTGGCGTCAAGATAACGCTGCAGCGCGCTATCCAGTTATATATAGATAAGTGGTCCGGCCAGTCCGCGCGTTCGCTGTCCGCCTTTTAGTATGATCCGATTGAACCCTACTCCACTGGACAAGTGCGTGGAGCTCTCTCCGATGATGTGCGGAGGAAGAAAGAACTATCTTTTTACATCATCAACGTTAGGTATAGGTTGGGCGACAACTGACGCAAGGAGCCTTCTAAACTAACAACATGTCGCCCTCGCCAGGCTCCCTCGGCAGAAGGTCACTATTTACATTTGTTATTGGCATATCTTGTGGGTTCCTCGTCACGTATATGATCCTGTCATCAATGACCACACGGGGCCGGCTGAGACAACATTCCGTGCCGCTCCAGCCTCACACCCATGGCGAGAACGACGGCCTAGCTGGTCCGGATGTCGCCCAGTCGTGGCAAGATGCGTCACACCACAGTCACACAGGTAAGCAGCAAGCATGGTGACCCTGGTGGATATGAAGTTAACTGTCACAAGTATACATGGTCACCCTGTCACAAGGATAGCAATGTTTCGTTACAGAAACTATTTCACTCCGGGGAAATACACTGGACTTTTTTTACTGGTCTAAAGACTAAACTTCTCTAGGCAAACCTAACTATGAGAAAGCAAAACCTAGGTCTAGCCTAAGGCTAAGGCAGCTCTACATGTCTACAACTCTGACAACATTTCTTCAACCAAAAAGTGGATAACGACTGGAATGATTGAACAAAATAATTATCGGGGAGTATGACATAACTGCTGCCACAACATGCCCAATTGCTTTCTCTTTTGCCACTACAGTACAGCTCCAATGAGGTTTCAGTTCAGGTATGAATAGTCATCCATTGAGTCATGGTAGATCTTTATCCAGACAATACACACAGTTATATATCCTTGTCTACTCCAGATGCTAATTCTTCCTTGCAGCAACTTAGAAATTGTCATGGTAATTTATTTTGCTGGATGAATGAGAGTAGATTATTTAAAGCTAAATGCAGATAAAACTAAGTTTCTCATTATTGGCACACAAAGGCAGCATAGCCTAAAAATAGAGCGATATGCCTTCTTATTACTTAGTCAGTATGTTATGCCTGCTGTTTCAACTTGGAATTTAGCAATAATTTTTGATGATAACTTTAATTTTAAAGAACACATTTCTAAGATTTATTGAACATGTATTTGCTCCTTTCTGTTACAAAAACTATTGCAACTGCATCATCATGGTTCACTGGTAGACTATGCTATTCCATTTTTGAAAGTATTGTCTCTAAGGGTATCATAGTCTTCACATTGTGTTTGTTCTATGTCGCTTCTTAAGCTACCTGTTCAATATCGAGTGGAGGTGGATATTGTTTTTTATAATAATTCTCTGATTAGTTGTAAAAATAGTTATTTCAAAAAGCATTATACAGATAGACTGTTGAATAGTTATGTGTTAGACTCCTAGACCATTTTGTCAACATTAATTAGATAACTAAATTAAACATTCAGATTGTTTATTATTATAAAGGGTTTTTTCTTCTTGGAAAATAAATGTTACAATATCTTTTTTGATTAAATGTGGTATGATTATACATGTAAATAGTTTCGTCGCACCTTCTGTTGCACTGTTCAGATGCTTTATGTATGTAATTAAGCAATTATGAGGGTAAACATGATATGTATTGTACTTCTTTTACCCTTTTTTCAACAATTGTTATTGTATGTATAATGTAGTAGTAGTAGTAGTAGTTGTTGTTGTTGTTGAAATAAATTTCAATTCAATAAAAACACCACTGACAGAGAATTAAATAACAGTAATTAACATCACGACAATACATTGTTTTACAGACACTGACGACACAGTTGCCAATGAGCTCTATGGCAAGGTTCGTGTCCTGTGCTGGGTGATGACAAGTCCGTCCACTCTCCAGAGCAAGGCGCGTCACATCAAGGCGACCTGGGGACAGCGCTGCAACAAACTTCTGTTCATGAGCTCACAGTCTGACCTTGACCTTCCCGCAGTCGGCCTGCCCGTGAGCGAGGGGCGGGACAACCTGTGGACGAAGACGCGAGCTGCCTTCCAGTACATTTACGACCACCACTTCGATGACGCGGACTGGTTCCTCAAAGCCGACGATGACACGTATGTCATCGTCGAGAACCTACGGCACCTGCTACAGGACCACGACCCCGTGACCCCTGTGTATTTTGGTCGACGCTTCAAGGCATACGTGCCCCAGGGGTACATGAGCGGGGGCGCTGGCTACGTGCTGAGTAAGGAGGCATTGCGACGCTTCGTGAAGACGTCACTCAAGGACAAGGCACACTGTCCTGAGATGGCTGGCCCTGGCTCGGCAGAGGACGTCGAGCTGGGACATTGTCTCCAGGCGGTCGGGGTGGCGGTTGGTGATTCCCGCGACTCGTTGGGAAGAGAGACGTTCCACCCATTCCAGCCCGAGGACCACCTCATCCCTGGCGCAGTACCGAAAGACAACTGGTACTGGAGTTATAACTACTACAAGCCAAAGGAGGTACTGTCATTGCGGCACCCCGGTACCGTTTGCAACGTTCTGCGTGGCAGTCCATCACTATCCTGTGATCATCAGTGGTTAACTCATCGTAGTGTGTGTTACCTCAACAAACCAATCATCTGTCCTTGTTTGTCACACATTGTCAGCTACTCACCTGTCCTGGCCTGTCATCCATCACCAGCCAATCACTCATCATAGACTGTCATCCACCACCAGCCAATCACTCACCATAGACTGTCATCCACCACCAGCCAATCACTCACCATAGCCTGTCATCCATCACCAGCCAATCACTCACCATAGACTGTCATCCACCACCAGCCAATCACTCACCATAGACTGTCATCCACCACTAGCCAATCACTCACCATAGACTGTCACCCACCACCAGCCAATCACTCACCATAGACTGTCATCCACCACCAGCCAATCACTCACCATAGACTGTCATCCACCACCAGCCAATCACTCACCATAGACTGTCATCCATCACCAGCCAATCACTCACCATAGACTGTCATCCACCACCAGCCAATCACTCACCATAGACTGTCATCCATCACCAGCCAATCACTCACCATAGACTGTCATCCATCACCAGCCAATCACTCACCATAGACTGTCATCCATCACCAGCCAATCACCCACCATAGACTGTCATCCACTACTAGCCAATCACTCAACCATAGACTGTCATCCATCACTAGCCAATCACTCACCATAGACTGTCATCCATCACCAGCCAATCACTCACCATAGACTGTCATCCACCACCAGCCAATCACCCACCATAGACTGTCATCCATCACCAGCCAATCACCCACCATAGACTGTCATCCACCACCAGCCAATAAATTAACATACTATGGCATCATCGGCCCAATATCGTCATGGATAGAAAGCTTCCTTGCAGAAAGAACTCAGCAGGTTGTAATAAATTGATCAGCAACCATACCAATTCAAGTCACCTCAAGGGTACCACAGGGAACTGTATTGGGGCCCCTATTTGTCTTATTTTACATAAATCAGCTACCGAACAATATCACTTCAAGTGTTCGCCATTTTGCAGTTGACTGCCTACAGTTAAATCAGACAATGACTTCTCTCCTCCAAAATGATCTACTCAAACTTGAGGAATGGCAAAACACCTGGCTTATGAAATTCAATCCAACCAAATGCTTCACAGTGACATTAGCCTCAAGAAAACCTACACCAAATCTCTACTCCTTCTGTGTCCAACAGCTTAAATCTATTGAATCACTTTGTTATATTGGCATGCATGTATCAAATACATTAAATTGGACAGCACAATGCAACTCAGTCGGTAGGAAAGCACAACAGACACTGGGAGTCATTAGGAGAAATCTAAATAACTGCCCATCCCACATTAAGTCTATTATATAGCCTAGTAGCAGAGACCCGTCCACCTGTCATTTCGATGGGTAAAACCTGTTTTGGATGGGTGGTGGGCAGGTTAAAGTCTTAAAAAGTCATAGATATAATTAGTTATTTCTTTGAAATGAGTGTAAATGGTGTCAGATGTGTTTTTGTAGGTCAAGAAACATATTTAATGTTTGTAAACTGGCTTAACATCCACGTGTCCACAAAACAATTGTGACTGGCAATAATGTTATCCTGCATAAAGCCCTGAGTAAGTGTCTATGTTAGTGGACCCTGGCAATCGTGTGACGTATGCATTTCAGGGCCTTCGATTACAGGGCCCTGACAGTCCTGTGATGTGTGTGCGTTTCATGGCTTGCAGTGATGTTGAGTGTTTTTCTATGTTTCAGGGCCCTGAGTGTTGTAGCGACTATGCTATTTCATTCCACTACATTCCTCCAAACATGATGTACGTTCTGGAATATCTCATCTACCACGTCAGACCATATGGACGACAAGCCAAACTGTCTCTGCCTACCACCCAGACGTCACATGACGCTCAGTCACATGACGCTCAGTCACATATGGGGGTGACTAAGCACTTGGATTCATCCACATCTCTGGTTGCTGACCCAAAAAGCCAATCAGTCGTGGGCCATCTTTCCAGAGAACCCATGAAAAGCCAATCAAAAGTGATTCTAGACAAATTACCAGACGTTGTCAAAGAGAAACATGCTCAGTCTTATTTGTTGACAAACAAAATTGAACAAGACAAAGAGGAACCAAATATCAAGGTTTAAAAGAACAATATATACACATTATATACATTATATATAATATATACACACACATATATATTTAGTTATATATATATGTTTATGTAATTGTCAGTCTACATTGGTAATCCAATTCTCATTTAGTCCTTTTTATATGTCAGTAACATTATAAAGTATACTCATATATGTGTGCTGTATTATCTGTTTTGGTATTCAAATGCTGTATTATATGTACTATGATAATGAGTGTATCTCAGTGCTACATTAGATGTATTATAATAATCAGTGTATCTCAGTTGTATTGTTAATCTATGAGGCATTTGAAGATGTTATGTCAGCTTGGATTGGTTCACAATATGAACTGATATATTGACTTGGGAAGAGTCTACAAGGAAACTCTCCACAAAGGAACCGATTTGTAAAATCAGACTCAATTTGGTGCTAAGAATGTCAACTGTGGTACCCAGTCAGACTTGTGTGCCATGTTCTAGTTTTTGTTAAAACGTTTATGTTTATGTAATAAATAATATCTGCTCATATTGCAGATGAAATATATATATGTACCCCTGTATTAATCACCCGGGTGTCATTTATCCAGAATAGCTCGTCCTGAATCATCTACCCCAGTGTGTAACTATACTGTATAGTAGTTGTGGAATAGTTAAATTTTAGTTCACCCCTGGGTTCAGTTGTGTGCTGTGCACTGTTGTCTAACACATGACACTGCACCCCATATAGCGTGTAGTCTACTCTTATGTAATAATGCCACTCCGTGTGGTCTACCCTTGTGTAGACTACACGAGTGAGGAGACTCCTTGTGTAGACTTTGTTGTGTGAATTGACCTTAACACACACACACACACACACACACACACACACACACACACACACACACACACACACACACACACACCAGAGACACACACAGACACACACGCACGCACGCACGCACGCACACACAAACAACAAACTACGTTGACCGATTCCGTCTCAAATTCTCCGTAAACACATTCTGATACGTGATTTATTTGACTATCGATAATGCACGAGACGGGTTCGTTCGTCGTCCGCACTTTCGCGTCGACTTGTCATTGCGACGAGCCAGGCGTGTAGCGGCGTACACACCATCCCAATCACTGCCAGCACGCTGAACACCAGCAGCAGCCAAATGAGAACCAGTTCCGCCCTGAAGATAAAACAAGCACGTGGGTTGAAATGGGGGATCCAATGGGGCCAAAGACACTGTATACATTGCCCGCTCGACGTCAGTCACCCACCCAACTTGGGTACTGACGTAAGACCGCAATAACGTGTTCATCCGCCATTACCCAAAGAGTACCTTATAGATAGAAGTAGCTTTATGCAGGTTGTCTGAATTTCTGAGAGGACACATGTAGTGTGGAGTGAGTAGAAATTATGTTTTTGTGCACCAGAGCTGTGAAATTACGACACGTGGCATGCAGTCGGTGTTTTTCTGTGTAATGATTTAAAGTCATTTAGATGGGTGATGATGTCAACATGACAGTTAACTGTTTGATTTTAGCAGGAATGAAGGGGTGTCATGTTTAAATGTAGTCTGGAAGTTATTTAGGTGTTAGAATTTCCAGGGGACATCTACCAGTGCATGACGTGTGTTTCTATTGACCAATGTGTCCATTTGTACCGCAACCCAAAGCCTTGTCCTTATTGATCGGTGTATCCATTTGTATCGTGTCCCAACGACGTGCCATATAGATCCACCAGTGAACCGTTACATGTCGTGATACATAGATTTGCCCCTACCGACAAGTATATCCTTACGTACCGTGGCCCAAAGACTAGTCTGGGTGCGCCCATATAGTCTCTTCTTGCGAAGTTATCTCTGACGAAACGTATACCTGTGTGAACAAAGTACTGTATTTGTACGTACCGTATAGCACTAGGAGACTCTCTATCTTTGCCGTTTTTCCGGAGTAGACACTGTCGACCGCCATATCCGGGCGCGCAGTCGCAGTGGAACCGCCCGTAGGCATTACGGCGACACGTTCCCCCGTTCGGACAAGTATTGTCGCACGACCGATTTTGCTGCCCGGCAACGAACGACAGAGGTCGGAACTTCATTGCCGTCGTCTTGATGTCGCGGACACCGCGCCAGTAGACGCGTTCCTGTCGTATGCGCGAACGCATCTTGGAGTTGAGGTCGGCTCCGAGTCTGGCGTGTTCCGGCGAGAACCACCATCCCGTGTGGAAGTTGGAGGCCTCACCGCGACAGAACGCGCTGTCGGGACTATCCCGGGTACAGAACGGCCCCGTGTGGTTCATCAACGCCTCCGGAAGAGTTTTGTCGCCGGTTGGACCGCGAAGCTGAAGCAGGAATTGGTGGGCTTCGCTCAAGACAGAAAACCCTTCGTACTCGATGTGCTTTGTGTGCGGCGGGTGGCCCATCTGCAGTTCGACGCGCAGTATCGTCGCTTTGTCCTTCGTCAGCCGGTGCACGTGGTCGAGGCCGAGCCAGAACGTGTCCCTCACGCCGAAGCCGTGCTTGTATTCCGACCACATCCGGTAGAAGTCAAGGTTCGGGTCGCGCCTCAGTTGCATGATTGTCCAACCGCCGCCCGCCGTCGAGAAGTCACAAGTCAACCAGAGCGGCGTTGGCGCAAACACTTGTTGGACTAGGGGCCTCGTGATGTTCCAGCACGCCAGCTCGGCACAGTCGACCGGACCGCAAGGTGGTGTCACCGCCAGGGTGCGCACCAGTCGCGCCATCGCCAGCAGCCACCATGACACGCAGGAGAAGCGAAACGTGGCCATTTTCAGTCGGTCTTATTGTTTGATGTCGTGACGTCACGTCTTACGTCGTCAACGC
The DNA here is from genome assembly GCA_964017155.1 of Oasisia sp. SBJ-2009. NCBI lineage: Eukaryota > Metazoa > Annelida > Polychaeta > Sabellida > Siboglinidae > Oasisia > Oasisia sp. SBJ-2009. The sequence goes on from OZ024854.1 coordinate 25,900,886, forward strand.
GCGTGTCGGCGACACTTTACGCAACATACGGGTCTACGTAGTTTCGGTAATCGAGTACATTGGTATGATGGCGAAGAAGTTTAGTGTGGCTGTTCGCAACGCCAATGCGATGCGATGCGCGATTCGTCAGGAGTGATACACGATGCGATGCGATGCGATGCGCGTTGCAGGATGCGATGCTTAATGCGATACACGATGCAATGCGATGCGCGGCGCAATGCGATGCGATGTGATGCGCGATGTGTTGATGCTCCTGGCACGCCCATGCATTCTCAGCTTAATTATTTTTTACTCTTTACATTGGATATCAGTTACATTCATCGTAGATTGGTGTCTGGTACCCAAACGGCAAAGGTGGCAGCTTAGGAGGGGGGGGGGGGATGTGTTCAGAGTCAATACAAATACAGGGATTCCCACCGCAACCTAATAGCATAGGCGATGTGGTGTATCCCGGTCGTGTTCCTTGTCTGATGTTGATCTTGTTGCATTCTTGGAGTAGATGGATTGTCACCGAGCTGCTGGTATCTTTAAGGATATGTTTTTTATTCCACGTTCTTGATGCGAGGTCAATACTGCCTGAATTTGCACAAAGTCGAAGGTTCTCTCGTAGTTGACAAACGTGAAGCATAGTGGGATATTTCATTCTCGGCACCTATCGTTCCACTGGTGTTTCAATATGTCGTTTATTGTCACTATTGAATTGCTTAGTACAGCGTACAGCTCCGCATTTACGCCATGTTACCGGGCGAGCAAGACAAGTGAGCATGATCGTAGCTACAGTCGTTTGTACAAGTCACATCTTGACACATCCCTGCTGTTCTGAAAGAACTTAACGTCATTTTAAACTATGAGTATTCTACTTCTTAATCTATTCATAGCCAAAAATATAATAGTTTGCAGTGCATAAACGTGTAAAAACACATGCACACAACTAGTCTTCATTGTAATACCGTCCATATACGACTTTTGAGAATTATGTCGAATGTTCTCAAACATCTGGATGACTAATAATAATTATAAAGTATAACGTCAAATGTTCTTACTTATCATGTAAGATGGCCAATTAAAGTGAAATTATTGTTCAATGTTCAATCACTCTTGCACAGTCCAATTTACGATAAGTGTTTTCACAGTACAATCACTTGCATGTGCACATAGTCCGCAAAAACGCGCAGGTCTTTTCTTCTGTCTGGTTGATCGTCTGATGATCACCGGTTCACTGTTGATCTCCGTCTCGTTCATGGTCGTGCTATTTGCCGGGACAAGGTCAGCTGTAGAGTGTTGCCGGTCACGTGACAGAACTAGCACAAGTGATACTGTCGTCTCGGTCTCTTTGCACAACAGCCTATTCCCATTCGTTTTGTCCTTGTCGAAATGGCTTCATTCGGACGACATCCCCTTCTTCTAAGACGATCAGATCTATAGCTGTCTTTTTGCAGTGTTTGGCCTGTTTACGCTGCGAATCCTTGAGGCGGATTATGTCTTGGTTCAGACATTCTTCCCCTCGCGGTGCTAGAACCTTGCTGGACATCGGCAGTAATGCCCGGGTTCTCCTGTTCAGTAAACGTTGTGCCGGGCTGCTTCCCAGACCTTGTGTTGGTTTGTTCCTGGTCTCCAGCAGAGCAAGACATGGTTTGTATGCGATTTCTTGCATTTACTGAACATCACCTTTGCAGCTTCGACAGCTGCTTTTGCTTTTCCATTGGCATTCTGGTGTCCTAGTGCACTTGTTTGGTGTTCGAAATCCCATTTCGCAGCGAATGTCCGGAACTCTTTCGACACCTACTGAGGTCCGTTATCGCTCACGACCACAGATGGTAGGCCAAATCTAGCAAAGTGTAACTTCAGCGGTTTAACCACGCTTGTTGTGGTTGTTGAGTTCATTATGTCAACTTCCCAAAAGTTGCTTGTGTCACCGACTATGACTTGATAGTCGTCTCGTCTTTCCCAGCATCAGTGTTTCCTGTGGTATGAATTTCTTTCTGTTGCGACCTCTCATACGATCTGCATGCCTCGCAGTTCTCAACGACTTGTCTGATGTCTGCTGCCATGTTCGGCCAGTGCAGATATTCTCCTGCTCTTTCACAGCACACTTTCCACTCCCATGTGTGATCTGTTGAGACATTCCTTTGTGAATTCTCGCATTCCCTCGGGAATAATAACTCGTTCTCCGCGGAATATCAGTCCGTCGCTGACAGCGAGTTCATCTCTCATGCTGAAGTATGCATTGACATTGGCTGGTACTTCATGCCACGTTTCACCTAGACAGTTTATCTGCAATATATATATATATATATATATATATATATATATATATATATATATATATATATATATATAGATATAGATATATATATGTATATATAATTATATATATATATATAATTATATATATATATATATATATATATATATATATATATATATATATATATATATATATATATCTCTCTCTTTCCCGTTGTGGTAGACGACATCAGTGTCGTACTGGAGCAGCGAAGGAGCATTTCTTGCATTCTCCTTGGTGCGTTGTTGAGCGGTTTTTTCTAGAACATTTCCAGTGTCTTGTGATAACTGTGTACGATTGTTCTTCTCCCGAACGTATACTGATGGAAACGTTCCAACGCAAAAACAATGGCCAGACACTTTCTTTCTCGGTTTCTGTGTTGGTGAGCGCACAACTTGCATACCAATTACCCAACGGGTTTCCCGTTCTGAAGGAGTGCAGCTCCTAGTCCTCTTTCACTAGTGTCACATTCTACGCTTAACTCGCTCTGCGGGCCGTAGTACGTAAGGACGGGGCTCTCTGTCTTCAGCTTCTTTTCTTTCGCCATTTCTTCGTCTTGTTCTTTGGTCCATTGCCATGATACATCAGGCTGAGTCAGTCTCTGATGGGCTTCGTGGCGCTGGAGAGTCCAGGTTGGTACTTCGGTAAGTATCCTACTGTTCCCTGCAACCTCTGGATTCCCTTGACATCTGTCGGGTTTTCCACCTTGAGAATTAGTTTAATAAAGTTGACGTGAGAAATTATACAATTATTAATTAATACTGTTCATCAAGCAAGAATAACAATTTCTTAATAGGCAAATATCTTAATAGGACTTTATAATAATTTGTTTGAGATTGTGCCTTTTATTTAGTGATAGGTGCAGTACATTATACAGGTGCAATAGTATGGTATGAAGTTTATAAAACAATCCCTGTTTTTTTATTTCTGTGCTTATTAAACATATAAATGAATATTATTGCTTTGTCTGGTTACATGGCTGGTTACATTGTTTTTCATGACAGATGTTAAAAGGTATTTTGGACATTGTTTTTTCATTATTTTATCATATAGCTGATATCCTTGAATTATAAATAGGTCTTCCAATTTAAGAATATTGAACTTTTTAAAGATGGGATCAGTGTGTGCTATAAATTTGCTTTTATCGATTAATCGAACAGCTTTTTTTGAAGTTTAAATAGTCTGCTTATGTTAGTTAAATTGCCACGAATGTTACTATACCAAGCAAGTAGACCAAATGATAAATGAGGCTGAACTAAGGCATTATATATTTGTTTTAATGTGCATGACTGTAGCAGTGGCTTGACTTTATTAATTATTGCTAATAATTGAGCAATTTTCTTGCATTTTTCATTTGTATTTTTCTTCCAGTTTAGGTTTTTATCAATCCATATACCTAAAAATTTGAAGTGATCAACTTTTTCTATTTTATTACCATGTAGAATAATTTCCTCATGGTTGGGTATCTGATTTTGAGTGTTTTCAAATAACATGCATTTAGTTTTGCCTATGTTAAGTGAAAGTTTGTTGGCACTTATCCAATGAGAAATTGTTGTGAGTTCAGAATTAACATTAATTGTGAGACTACTGAGGTCTTTGCTTTTAAAGAGTAGGCTTGTATCATCAGCAGACAGTATGAATTGAGCTGTATGTGATGATAAAGGCATATCATTTATATAAATCAAAAATAATAGTGGTCCTAGAATGGATCCTTGTGGGACTCCACATTTTGTACTTTGATAATCAGACATTGTATCTTTGTTTATAACAAATTGCTTTCTATGTTCAAGGTAGCTTTTAAAAAGTTTGTGTGAGACCCCTCTAATACCATAGTGCCATAGTTTATCAAGCAAAATGTTGTGATCTAATGTGTCAAAGGCTTTGCTTAAGTCAATAAACACAGCAAGAGCATAATGTTTGTCATTTAACGCATTTACTACGCTATCTAGTAGTTCCAGAGTGACATGTTCAGTTGAACTTTGTTTACGAAAACCATATTGGGATGTAAACAGAATATTGTACTTTTCAAGAAAGCTATGAAGACGATTATATATCAATCTTTCGAACACTTTGGAGAATGCAGGTAATAGTGAGATGGGCCTGTAGTTTGTAAACAAACTGGAATCTCCTGATTTGTAAAGAGGTATCACTTGAGCAATTTTTAGATCATCAGGAAATACACCCGAACGTATCATAGAATTAAATATGTCCGCCATAGGTAAGGCAATGCTTTCCACAGAACTCTTCATCAGTTTTGTTGATATATTATCAAATCCAGTACTTGGTTTTGATTTGATATTTTGAATGATGTTAATTATTCCTGCACAAGTGGTTTCTTCCATGACAAGACTACTTGGCAACTGATTCTGCATGTAATCGGTATAGTTATTTGTGGTTTTTATTTTATCTGCTAACTATGGGCCAATATTAACAAAATAATTGTTAAATGCATTGGATATTTTCATAGGGTCATTACACATTTCGTTGTCGATTTGGAATGATGATGGTAAATTTTGCTTTTTGGGGACATGAAGTATGTTTATAATGTTCGTCCACGTTTGCTTTATGTTATTTTTAGATTCTGTAAATTTAGTGTTCCAATATTGAGATTTAGCGTTACGGATAACTCTGTTCAATAAGTTTCTGTATTGTTTGTATTGTTGGTCAATATTATTAAAATCTGGTGTCGCTTTAGAGTGAATGCGTTTTTTACTCAAATGATCCCAAGTACGTATGGATTTGAGTATGGCTTGTGTTATCCATGGGTGTTTTTTGTGCTTATATTTATTTGGTTTTGATATCTGCTCAGGAATGTGTTTATCAAGTAGACTGATAAATGTGTTAATAAATAAGGTGTATGCCTCATTTGGACATTCGCTATTTACCAAGTCATCCCACTTTGTTGTGAATAGGGAATTATTAAAGTTGTCAATATTTGAATTGTTAAAATTCCTTCGTTTCATCAGTTTTTGTGTGTGTATCTCTGGTCATCTGAGTTTTTGTTGATGAAGATGAAATTAGGATAGTGAACTGAAATGTCAGTTAAAATTGATCCGGCAAAATGGGTACTTTGAGGGTTATATTGCCTTACATAAGTGGTGCTTGGCATCTGTAGGTAATTTTTCGGCAGTGTTAGTGTAAATTCATAATACACACCTACTAGATGTTGTTGGATGTTGAACACTAACACTAAGTGACAGAACAAAGTGGCAATAACAGACAGTTAATATGTGGTGACTGTTTGTGGTCCTATTCTTTACGAACAAATAAATGTATACGTCAGATTAATAGTAATAGATAATTTAGTAAATGAATGTATATGTATTGATAACAGTAATACATAATTTAGTATATGTAAAATAAATAATAATAACAACAATAATGTAACAATAATACTAATAAATAAATGTATATATATATATATATATATATATATATATATATATATATATATATATATATATATATATATATATGTATATGTATATGTATATATATATATATATATATATATATATATATATATATATATATATATATATATATATACATATACATATATATATATATATATATATATATATATATATATATATATATATTGATAATAACAATAATTTTGCTAAAACAATTACAAATGTATACCTATGTTGGCATGATGTGAGGACTGGAGAAGCCTGACAGGTCCTTCAATGAAGGCAGGTGGATGGGCCATGTAGACATAGGCCACTGTCACATGGTAACACACGTAGCTTTTCGCAATCACGCCAACCAGATAGAAATGGTAAAACCACCAAAAAACCCACAACATTTATTTGTTTCAGTTCCAAACTTCCAATGTACTATTTTACATTTATTTATGTGTCTATGTGCCAATGCACTATGTGTGCAGACAAAACTGATAAATTAGAGCAACAAAGCAATACAATAAAAAAATACCTTTTGCCTTTAATAAAAGTAGACATTTACCATTTTATTTCTAAAAATATTAATTGTGCAACTTCAATATGTGCTGCAGAAAGGTAAATATAGTTGTTTTTACTGCTGCAGATGTGACATTTTTGTGTGAAGTAAGTACATTTCTGCAGCAACAGTCTCAGCTTCTTGTCATGGACTGCTTTCATGACCTATATATAGTTCACAGTGCCAGTAGCCCGATTGTAGTTTTAGGTCTACGTTTGACAAAACTCTTCTAGTTGACATCTCTGGTAGCATCTCTTCCATTGTGGGTAATTGGTACAGTTCCCGTTGTAGGACTTCATTGAGTGGCCTCGGGTCAATGCACACTCGCAGCGATCCTTCTTTGTCTGAATTGAAATTTGGATGCACCACTCAATCGGTTTCTCGTTTGGACAGATGACTCCCCTCTCAACCATTCTGTCAAGCTCAGTTTTTAGCTTCGGTTTGGGTGTAACTGGCAGTTTTCGGGTACGACTCTATACAGGTTTTGCGCCCTCTTCCACGTGAAGGTATGCTTTTCCCGGTAGGGTTTCTAGTCCGCCACCGAATACATCGGCTGACAACATATTTGTTGTCGTGACTTGAAGAAGTAGTTTGAAACTGTTGTAATTTATTGTTATCAGTTTCGTCTTTTCTGCTGCATGGCGACCCGGACCAGAAGAGGAGTAAAGTTTCCTTCGATTACTTCGAATTGCAAGGAGTAAATCGTTTGATTGGCCGAGATGGCCAACGTTGCAACCGTTTTGCCAATGACCTTCTCGTGGTCTTATTCCACATACGCAGTGTGATATCAGATGGGTGAATATGTCATCCTTGCTGACATACGTTTGCAGTAACACATTCACGGTTGCGCCACTGTCGATTTGAAACGTCACGGATTTGTCATTTATCCACATTTCGGAGTATATTGGACCTTTGGTATATTCAATAGTACGTGTATACCATGTAGGGGAAGTAGGGGCATGTCCGCACCCTTAAGGTAAAACACGCTATAGATAACGCACTGTGTGTGCTAAGAGGGTGATATTTAGCATTCAGAATCAGCAATCATATTACTTTGTTGTTAGTTAGTTAAGAAATCGCATATCCCATCAGATATTTAAATATTTGGTCAAATGTAGAGGCATACATTTGTGCGGACATGCCCCAAGGTACGGGGCATAGCCGCACACTGTGTGCGGTTTTGCCCCAGGAATGGCGAAGCAACAGCTGGTCTCACAGAGCTGACGATTAACTACAGTAATAATATGTATTGGTATGCGTGCACTACTGACATGTGCATTACTAAAAAAAAAAAAAAAACAGAGAACACAAATCAACGGTTTCAAGTTTTCATATATACGTAAAGTTTAGAAACTACAGAGGCCTTCAATCGTAGTCCACGTTTATTCCTCCTTGAGAGTCAAAGCAAACAACAGCATGAATTTGTAACGGGGAAAGTCAAACTTTGCAACTCATCTTGTCTGAAGCCGTCTCGTAAAGCGCAAAGTCAAACTAAAAAAACTCAGTTTGTCGGCTGTGCGAGCATGGCTTTGTAGGGACTAACGTATACGGGCAAAGTTCTATATTATAGATTATACATCATTTGTCATCTTGGTTATTTTAGTATATTGGCAATGATCAATTAAGCTTTATTTCTTTGACGGACCTAATGATACACAACATGGAAAATGTGACGTCAGCACGATATAGCCTATTACGCATTGACGAAGCGATGAATTATATAATAAGTTTGATAATATTAAATAATTATATAATAGTCATCATATATTATCTCACATCAAAGTTTCTTATAATATTTGTGGTAACCAGCTGAAGTATCTAAATATGTATCTAAGTAGACTACATAATATTATAAGCACCGATGCACGAAATACGTCTGCACAGCGGGTGGGGCATGACCGCACAGGCCTGTGCGAACATGCCCCAAGCATCCAACACGTGAATAATTCTTAATTGCGCGAAAATGCTACTTATGAAAGTGTCCTTTATTTCACACATCATAAAACATTAACATGCAATTTGGAATTATGAAAGAAAATGCATATGCACGTCTTACAGTTAAAGTAATACACATAACAGCATATGAGTACAATTACATCAGTCTTTACGAAAATAACATTTTATGTCATAACTTTTTAATTATTCACTTCTATCCAAAAGTGTGTGCAAGTGAATGATTTGGGGGTTAGGCGATACCGCTTAGCATGATTCCACTAACCAGATGTTACGCGATGCGCAAATAATAGGGTGTGCGGACATGCCTCAGTATGCGGATATGCCCCTACTTCCCCTATATACTTTTATTTGACCGCAGTATCGTTGCCTTGTTTCCGCGCTAGTTATGCTACGCACCCACCCGCCGATTTGGGCGCACACACATGCCGACTACTTGGCGTTAAAGCAGTCGGCCGACTGCAGTCGGTAGGTGTGTGCCTAACTTTACACCGACAGTTGGCGTTATTCCGCCGATTAAAATGTTGAATCTGCAGTCGGCGTTAATCCGCAGTCGGCGTTAGATAAGTGGGTATCCGGTTATAACTTGGCGCCGCAGGCGTAAGCCCTATATCCGATGACGAGTCGGCTGGTGTGTGCACGCTTTTTCATAACCCGACGGTCGGCGTTAAGTTTGCCAATAAGAAATCACAGGGCTTCATGTGATAAACCTCGTCATACCTAAGGTCATGCCTGGCATACTTGTTTGTTTTCATGCTTATTCTGACTACAAGGTTCTTATTTTTACTTTAACATTTTACTGACCTGGCGGGTATCTCAATTTTTTAGAAAGTTACCATATTTGGTTAGGCCGAAGCAATAAATAAATAAAATGTTGCCTGTGTGTTTCGCTTCCAACAGGATTCTCCTTTAATTGTTATCTTCTGAAAAGCGGTACCGCTGGTGGCGCCGCTACCGGGTGCATAAACTAAAAGCCTTACAAATCCGCAAAGCGGCGCTAGGTGAACAACGTTTTTGAGGATTTCGTCAGGTGTGACTGATTACATTTCATAATAACTGTTAATTGGAACGGATACATATAAGATTGTTTATATAAATTACAGTTCGGCGCTAGGTATTTCTTTGCTGTAACACTGGCTAAATACTCAAGCCATTTCGTCGTAAAGGCTGACGGTGAAGCTTTCTCCGTCTTCCTACGTAACAAATTTCGTTAACACGATTACATCCACCACCAGCCAATCATCCACCATAGTCCATAGACTGTCATCCACCACCAGCCAATCACACAGCATAGACTGTCATCCACCACCAGCTAATCACCCCCGTAGACTCACCCATCGCCAGCTAATCATCCACCATAGACTGTCAACCATCACCAGCCAATCACCCACCGTAGACTGTCAACCATCACCAGCCAATCACCCACCGTAGACTGTCATCCATCACCATCCAATCATCCACCATAGATCGACTGTCATCCATCACCATCCAATCATCCACCATATACTGTCATCCACCAACAGCCAATCACCCACTTTATTATTATTATAAACTACTTACAGGGTCCTCATTGATACTAAGTTGTTCCGTTTGACAGAGCCTTCAGTGATGCCATGTACCTGAGTGGCTGCTGTCTGTGTTACAACCTTACTGGGCCATCAGTGATGCTATATGCCTTTCTGTGTTTATTTCAAGGCCTTCAGTGATGCTACATGTTTTTACGTTGTTATTTAATGTTTTAAAGTCCTTACTCCCAGTCAACAGTGTGATATTGTGTTTGTGTTACATGACCCTTCATGGTGCTATTTCAGTATGTCTGTATGTGTCTGTGTTACTGGGCCCTGGCAATCGTCTGATGTTGTGTATGCATTTCAGGGCCTTCGATTACAGGGCCCTGAGAGTCCTGTGATGTGTGTGCGTTTCATGGCCTCCAGTGATGTTGAGTGTGTTTCTATGTTTTAGGGCCCTGAGTGCTGTAGCGACTATGCTACTTCGTTCCACTACATTCCTCCAAACATGATGTACGTTCTGGAATATCTCATCTACCATGTCAGACCATATGGACGATAAGCCAAACTGTCTCTGCCCACCACCCAGACACAGAGGCAGTCACACGATGCTCAGTCACATAACGCTCAGTCACATGATTCTCAGTCACATATGGCGGTGACTAAGCAGTTGGATTCACCCATGTCTCTGGTTTATGACCCAAAAAGCCGATCAGTCGTGGGTAATCATTCCGGAGAACCCATGAAAAGCCAATCAAAAATGATTCTAGACAAATTACCAGACGTTGTCAAAGAGAAATATGCTCAGTCTTATTTGTTGACAAACAAAATTGAACAAGACAAAGAAGAACCAAAAATCAAGGTTTAAAAGAACAATATATACACATTATATATAATATATACATACATATATATTTAATTATATATATATATATATATATATATATATATATATATATATATAATTATATATATATATATATAATATATATATATATATATATATATATATATATATATATATATATATATATATATATATATATATATGTTTATGTAATTGTTGGTCTACATTGGTAATCCAATTCTCATTTAGTCCTTTTTATATGGGCATATCAGTAAGAGTATAAAATATACTCATACACGTGTGCTGTATTATCTGTTTTGGTATTCAAATGTTGTATTATATGTACTATGATAATGAGTGTATCTCAGTGCTACATTACATGTATTATAATAATCAGTGTATCTCAGTTGCATTGTTAATATATGAGGCAGTTGAAGATTTTATGTCAACATGGATTGGTTCACAATATGAATTGATATATTGACTTGGGTAGAGTCTACAAGGAAACTCTCCACAAAGGAATCGATTTGTAGAATCAGACTCAATGTTGTGCTAAGAATGTCAACTGTGGTACCCATTCAGCCTTATGTGCCATGTTCTAGTTTTTGTTAAAGCTTTTATGTATATGTAATAAATAATATCTGTTCATATTGCAGATGAAATATATATGATATATATATATATATATATATATATATATATATATATATATATATATATATATATATATATATATATATATATATATATATACAGGCCTTGTCATTTGAAAAACCTTGGAGAGCTAAAAATCGTTCTCCTCAAAATGCCCAGGAGAGCTATTGGAGAGCTAAAAATCGCCCTCCTATAATGGCCCAGGAGAGCTATTGATATTTTATGCCGAGCCTTCACACTGCTATACAACAGTCACATAGAGTGAGTGCAGTGACAGAAGTACACAGTGTGCCGCAGCAAGAAGTCTTCCCTAGACGCAGTAATTGTATTATAGTATGTCATAGGCTCAGATATATATACATCTAGCAACATTTTATATCACACATAAATGTTATAACTATCATGTCGGAAGGTAGAAATGACTACTAAATTTAGGATTAAGGGAAACTACTTCTGCTAATATCCATTAAATATATTTATACGTTCACCAAGTAGTTTCCTGATTACCCAAGTGTAAGTTGCATTTTTTTAGGATTTTGTAACTGGGGAGATCATTCTACGTTATAGCATTTTGAAAGTTAACGGATATGTATTTGGAAGTGGGATTTTAGTTGATTTAGTAGTTCGATTAGTTTTTAGTTTAGTTTGATGTTGCTATAGTTTGTGTATGTACATATTATTAACTGTTTAACGCGTTATTGGAGCGGATTTCGTGGGAAAGACAGACTTCGTGGCGAATTTCATTTCGTGTTTACGATCTTCGAAAATTCAAAGATGGCGGCGCCCATGGACTGACCGAAGCCGAACGATATCTCTCGTTGTCTGAACGCATTGGCGTTGATGAATATGCAGGATATTGTAAAGTAAATGTAACAAACACAGCTACATTTCTCTCACAGAACATTATAAGGTAACTGCAACAGTTATTGTGTTATGCAGCATAAAGTATTGTGTTCAAGCGAAACAAATTAATCTCGAATATATTCCAACGCCCAGGTGCGCGGAAAATCGCCCTCCCAAAAGCAAAAGAAGGAGCGCGATGGAGCGCGAGCGCGATCGCGCTCCTCAAAAGGTAAGGCCTGTATATATATATATATATATATATATATATATATATATATATATATATATATATATATATATATATATATATATTATGTATTCTGTACATCTTGTGTAGGACATGTAGTGTCTCTCAGCACAAAAAATCGAAACATGTATGATCAGAAAAACCTATAGTAACCACATAAAGTCAATTATTCACCCTTGTTTAGTGTACCCGTGTGTTAATCACCCGGGTGTCATTTACCCCCTGAATAGCTCATCCTGAATCATGTACCCCAGTGTGTAGCCCAACTACACTTTATAGTAGTTGTGGAATAGTTTAATTTTAGTTCACCCCTTGGTTCAGTTGTGTGCTGTTCACTGTTGTCTAACAGACCCCTGTATATTCCACCCCATATAACGTGTAGTCTACCTTTACGTAATAATTCCACCCCGTGTAGTCTACCCTTGTGTAGACTACATAAGTGTGGAGACTCTTTGTGTAGTCTTTGTTGTGTGGCTTGACCTTAAACACACACACACACACACACACACACACACACACACACACACACACACACACACACACACACACGCACACACACAAACACACACACCCTTACAAAAACGTGCCAATGGTATACCATTGAATACCATTGAATACCAATGAAAACCATTGAGTACCGTTGGACCATTCAATGGTATTTCAGCAGGACTCAGTGGTATTCTCAACGGTAATTTAAAATACCATTCAATATCACTGAACGGTACACTCAATACAAAATATAATTAAAAAAAACATTCAGATACCATTCAGATACCATTCAAATACCATTGGCCATTATACCCCCTAGGACCATTCAATGGTATTTGAATGGTATATTTGTATAAGGGCATGCACACACACACACACACACACACACACACACACACACACACACACACACACACACACACACACACACACACACACACACACACACAGTAACAACACTACCTTGACCAATGCCGTCTGAAATTTTCCGTAAACACAATCTCTGACACATGATTTATTTGACTATCGTATAGTCTTGCACGAGACGGGTTCGTTCGTCGTCCGCACCTTCGCGTCGACTTGTCTTTGCCATGAGCCAGGCGTGTAGCGGCGTACGCACCATCCCGATCAGTGCGACCACGATGAACACCAGCAGCAGCAAACTGAGAAATAGTTCCACCCTGAAGACAAAACAAGCAAGTCGTTGTAGCGCTTACATTTAACCGGTGTCGCGGTGCAGAACGTCGATGCAGTCCAGAACGTCGAAGGTTGGCAGTTCATTTCAAAGGTTAGCGGTTCATGTCAAATGTTAGCGGTTCACGGCAAAGGTTAGTACGACGGTATGCAACGTCGAGCGGCCCAGAACGTCATTCCCCGTATGCACATGCGCGCTGAACTGGCGTAACCTCAGGTGGCCGATCAACTTTGACCCCGTGCCGGAATGTCGAGACTGAGTTCATGACCCCCGCGGCGACAGTGTTACATAATAAATCATTTCTGCGCGCTGCAGCGACGACCTACTTTTCGACCCCCTACGTTGCATACTACAGGCACGTTACATCGAATACATTCAGCTAGTAGACAGTTACATATATCCTAAACTGCCAGAGTTATATGTCACGAAGACGCGGGGATTTGTATTCAATGCTGCACGTACTAAAGACTGCATTGAAAACCATGGCTGTAACATGCACAACGCTCTGAGACAAGGACATTAAGAAAACACTGTTTATAAATAATTACAAGTAACGATGATTGTGAGGTTTTGTTATGTTTATTAATAATAATTGCAAGAAAGGAAGCACATCAATATAATCAGGTATAATGTAAAATAAATTTATCAGAAATATGAATGAGGATAAAATGGCATCATTTTTCAATGAACCAAACCTGGGAAAGTGTGCTAAAAACTGATAATGTTAATCAAGCGTATGACTCTTTTTTACACATATTTATGGATATATTTAACAAACACTGTCCAGTACAAAACGTTCCCCCAAAAAGCTTTGAAAATAAAGAAAACCTGGTTCACCAAAGGTTTAAAGCGTGCTTGTACAAATAAAAATAAAAAAGCATTAATTGTAATGAGATCTGCAGAAGCAGAACAAAAACACAAAACATACAAAAATAAATTAACAATTATATTAAGAATTAAAGAAAAAACTATTATAGCTCGATGTTAGAAAAACAAAAATAAAATGTCAATGAGACCTGGAAAATATTAAATGAAGTAATTAACAAACTAAAAAATAAGCTAACATGTCCAGAATACTTTATAAAAAAACAAGAAGATAATTTCAAAGAAAGAAGATATTGCTAATGGATTTAATAACTTCTTTACAAATGTTGGCCCCAACTTAGCAAAAAATATCCCCTTACCTAAAAACGATACAACTATTTATGAATACTTAGAACAAATCATTAAAAATATTACGTTTCTAAGTCCTGTTGATGACTTAGAAATTATTAGAACTGCTCAAAATTGTAAAAATAAAAGATCAACTGATTTCAGTGACATTAGCATGAGCCTGCTTAAGAAAGTAATTTCTAAAATAGTTAAAGCCATTTGCTCATATATGTAACGTTTCATTTCAAACAGGTGTTTTTCCAAACAAAATGAAAATAGCTAAAGTTATTCCGCTATATAAGTCTGGATAAAAAAAACTATAGAAACTATATAACAACAGATATTGGACATGTTCATTGATAAATGTAACATACTCAGTCCAAGTCGGTATGGGTTTAAATCTAGCATGTCAACAACTGAGGCTATTTTAGATTGGGTAGAAGAAATTACAACTTCATTAGAAACAATAAGTACACTGTTGGAGTATTTATTGACCTAAAGAAGGCCTTTGATACTGTTGATCATGATATACTGTGTAAAAAAACTGCATTTCTATGGTTTGCGTGGTGTCGCACAGAAATGGATTCAGAGTTATTTAGAAAATAGAAAGCAATTTGTCAGTTTTAATAACTGTCATTCAGAAATACTAAATGTATCGTGTGGTGTCCCTCAGGGTTCCATTTTGGGACCAAAATTATTTATCATGTATATTAATGACATCTGTAAGTCTCACAAATGTTCAAGTATATTTTATTTGCTGATGATACAAATCTATTATGTTGTGATAGAGACTTAAATGAACTTGTTCGGGTGATAGATGGTGGATTAGAACAACTGCAGACATGTTTTTTATTAATAGATTGTCTCTTAATATATCATAAACTAATTACATGATTTTTGGTAATCGCAGAATAACTGCAGATATTTGTGTTAGAATCAATAAAGAGAAAATCATAGAATAAAGTACACACACATTTTAGGTATAGTAATTGATGACAAATTAACCTGGAAAAGTCACATTTTTTCAATAAGATCTAAACTGTCAAAATGTTATGCTATTATGTATAGAGCCAGTTTCTTGATTAACAAACATGGTTTGCATATTTTGTACTATTCTCTTTTCATGCCTTATATTATGTATGGGGTAACACATATGCTACAAATATTCATTGTTTAGTTTTAGTACAGAAAAGGGTTATAAGATTAATTTGTGGTGTCAAAAGACTTGATCACACAAACTTACTTTTTCACAATGTACATATTCTTAAAATACCAGATCTGGTAAAATTAAAAACTGCTATAATTATGTTTAAGGCATATCGTTATATATTACCAAATGAAATGTAAAAACATTATTCAGAATACATGAATCACGATATTCATCCAGGCATAAATGTAAGTTCAAGCAAATCTATGTACGTACTAACTTAACAAAATATGTGTATTTCTAAACTTTGGAACACCCTCGATAATTCACTGATTAGTTTGTAAAAATGTTCATCATTTCAAACAGTGTTATACAAATAGACTGTTGAATAGTTATGTGTTAGAGTCCTAGACTGTTTTGCCAAAATAACTAAATTAAATATTCAGATTGTTTATTGTTATAAAGGTTTTGTCTTCAATAAATGTCACAATGTCTTATTTTCGATTAAATGTCGTATGGTTATACATGTAAATAGCTTTGTCACACCTTCTATTGCACTGTTCAGATACATTATGTATGTAATTAAGCAATTATAATGGTAAACATTATAAGTATTTTATTTCTTTTACCCTTTTTTCAACAATTTGTATTGTACGCACTGTACGTATAATGTAGTAGTAGTAGTAGTAATTGTTGTAGTTGAAATAAATTTCAATTCAATAAATGATTAACATAAACTATAATATGCATGGTTCACTCATATGTTAATTCGGCAGTCACCATGTTTACGCTGATCACAGTAGACGTTAACCTTTGTCATGCATGTAAGAAGTCAAAACGAGGTGGAACGACAACCTGGACCAGATAGACATTCTAGACTAGCTAGCTGCGGGCCGTAACGTCGCGCTAACCTTCGCCGTGAACCGCTATTTAAACCTTTGACGTGAACCGCTAACCTTTTGACATGAACCGCTAACCTTCGACGTTCTGGACTGCATCGACGTTCTGGACCGCGACACCGGCGTTAAAAACGTTCCGATAGACGTTCCTGCGCATGTGCGATATACGTAAAATCATCGATATGCTGCGAATAGACAAAGCATTTATGGTATAAATGCTATGGGTGCTACGGGTTGTTCGTTAGGATGCAAAATTATTTGTCGCAAATTGACATGAGGCAAACAAGTTTTGAGGCATATTTTGATAGCAAACGTAACTGACGTGACAGTAGTGCGCCATAATCCGTGACAGTGATTTATAAAAAAAAAACGTAATATTTCATTGCATTGAACGACATTTTAAGAAACACTTCACAGTAATCATCACAGGAAAGTTAACGAACAGCTCGTGGCATTTATATCGAAAATACTTTGTTGTTTCGCTAGACATTGATGATCTTACATTTATCGCGCATGCGCAGAAACGTCAATCGGAACGTTTTTAACGACCGGAAAAATGTAAGCGCGACACGTTGTACGTAGCGTCGTAGGTTGATATGTATTATCCAGTAAGTCCACTGTGTATACATTGCCCGTTCGGGGTCAGTCACCCACCCAACTTGGGCAGCAACTGACGTAAGACCGCAATAACTTGTGCATTCGCCATTACCCAAAGAGTACCTCTGCATTTCTGAGAGAACACATGTAGTGTGGAGTGAGTAGAACTTATGTTTTTGTGCAGCGAGGCAACAGAGGCAGACCTGTCAAATTACAACATATGATATAACAGTCGGTGTTTTTCTGCGTATTGATTTGAAGTCATTTAGATGGGTGATGATGTCAACACGACAATTAACAGTTTGATTTTAGGAAGAATGAAGGGGTGGGTGTCAGTTTAAAGTTGGTTTGTGGGAAACTGATGTGTTTCATGAATTTTCTAGAATACATCTACCAGTGCATGACATATGTTTCTATTGACCAATGTGTCCATTTCTACCGCAACCCAAAGCCTTGTCCTTATTGATCGGTGTATCCATTTGTATCGTGTCACAAAGACGTGCCGTATAGATCTACAATTGAACCTTTACATGTCGTTATACAAAGATTTGCCCCTACCGACAAGTATATCCTTACGTTCCGTGGCCCAAACACTAGCCTGGGTCCGCCCATATAGTTTCTTCTTGCGAAGTTATCTCTGACGAAACGTATACCTGGGTGAACAAAGGATTGTATTTGTACGTACCGTATAACACTAGGAGGCTCTCTATCTTTGCCGTTTTTCTGGAGTAGACACTGTCGACCGCTGTATCCGGGCGCGCAGTCGCAGTGGAACCGCCCGTAGGCATTACGGCGACACGTTCCCCCGTTCGGACAAGTATTGTCGCACGACCGATTTTGCTGCCCGGCAACGACCGACAGAGGTCGGAACTTCATTGCCGTCGTCTTGATGTCGCGGACACCGCGCCAGTAGACGCGTTCCTGTCATATGCGCGAACGCATCTTGGAGTTGAGTTCGGCTCCGAGTCTGCCGTGTTCCGGCGAAAACCATTCCCCCGTGTGGAATTTGAAGGTCTTGCCGCGACAGAACGCGCTGTCGGGACTGTCCCGGGTAAAGAACGGCCCCGTGTGGTTCATCAACGCCTCCGGAAGAGTTTTGTCGGCGGTTGGACCGCGAAGCTGAAGCAGGAAATGGTGGGCTTCGCTCAAGAAAGAAAACCCTTCGTACTCGATGTGCTTTGTGTGCGGCGGATAGCCCACCTGCTGTTCGACGCGCAATACCATCGCTTGGTCCTTCGTCTGCCGGTGCACGGTTTCGAGGCCGAGCCAGAACGTGTCCCGCACGCCGAAGCCGTGCTTGTATTCCGACCACATGCGGTAGAAGTTAACGGTCGGGTCGCGCCTCTGTTGCATTATTGTCCAACCGCCGCCCGCCGTCCCGCAGTCACAACTCAGCCAGCGCAGCTTTGGCGTACATTTTTTGGGGACTAGGGGCCTCTTGATGTTCCAGCACGCCAGCTCGGCACAGTCGATCGGACCGCAAGGTGGTGGTCTCACCGCCAGGGTGCGCATCAGACGCGCCATCGCCAGCAGCCACCATGACACACAGGAGAAACGAAACGTGGCCATTTTTCACACCGCCTTATTGTTTGATGTTGTGACGTCACGTCTTACGTCGTCAACGCGCGTGTCGGCGACAACATACGAGCCTACGTGGTTTCTGTAATCGAGTTGTTCGTAACGTGATGCACGACGCGATGCGCGTTGCAGGATGCGATACACGATGCGATGCGATGCGATGCGATGCGATGCGATGCGATGCGATGCGATGCGATGCGATGCGATGCGATGCGATGCGATGCGATGCGATGCGATGCGATGCGATGCGATGCGATGCGATGCGATGCGATGCGATGCGATGCGATGCGATGCGATGCGATGCGATGCGATGCGATGCGATGCGATGCGATGCGATGCGATGCGATGCGATGCGATGCGATGCGATGCGATGCGATGCGATGCGATGCGATGCGATGCGATGCGATGCGATGCGATGCGATGCGATGCGATGCGATGCGATGCGATGCGATGCGATGCGATGCGATGCGATGCGATGCGATGCGATGCGATGCGATGCGATGCGATGCGATGCGATGCGATGCGATGCGATGCGATGCGATGCGATGCGATGCGATGCGATGCGATGCGATGCGATGCGATGCGATGCGATGCGATGCGATGCGATGCGATGCGATGCGATGCGATGCGATGCGATGCGATGCGATGCGATGCGATGCGCGTCTCGATGTGTTGATGCTCCTGGCACGCCCATGCATTCTCAACATAATTATTTTGACTGTTTACATTGGATATCCGTTAGTAATATAGTAGGTGCTTATCAAGGCTCACTTGGAGCGGAGCGGAGGAATTTCTCCGGTCAAGTTGTGCCCTCTGGCGGATAAGTCGCGTACTAGTGGCACCCTCTGGCGGACAGGTCGGGTCTAGTGGCGCCCCCTTACGGACAATTCACGAACTAATACTGTCAAAATTCGTGTCTTTTTTTTTAAATTACGTCTAAATGGTGTTAGGGGTCATGTAGCGTCCCCTCGCGGATAGATGACGAATTACAAACTAGGCGAAAGAACAAGTGGAGTCATCTGCCGGATATGTATTCGGCTAATCGATCACGTGACTTAATATTGTACTCAGTGACTCCACTGTTTTTTCATCCAACTCGATACAATGTTGCAAGAAAACGGTGCGCTTATGCCAGAAATAGCATTCTTGTAACAATGTTTCGTCGTGTCACCGTGCATATTTGTTGAGTTGTCATTGGTTGTAACGCTTCCACCCGCCCACGTGACCCAAGCGAGAACGTATATAACACGGCCGGTTTTCGAGGTTGTCATTCGTTCTCCGACATCGACATGGCTAACGTTATACTGAACCACTCAGAGTACTGCTACTACAACCCGGTTGTCGGCATGCAAAATACAAGAGACGAGAGCGACGAGGCAGCCACCACCACCAGACATCCCATCGCGCGAGTGCCATCTCGATTCGGTACAGCGGCGGGTCGAGAGATTGTCGACGTCGATGTCGACGTCGACTTCCACACCTTGGAGCAGAAGGCGGTAAACGACAACACGGCCGTCGTCGTTGGAGGGCTCGTTATCGACAAGGTACGCACTGATGTTTCCTTCTACGTCGGATGTGCGTATTGCAAGAAGCGAATGATTGTCGACAACCACGGCAATCTTCGGTGTAAAAGACATGCATGCGTGAACGGCAACACTTACTTCCTCGTCGGAGTAGGCTTCGTTGAGTCAGCCACGGTTCGTTCTGTATGGTTCACCTTATTTGACAAGTGCATGGCAAGTCTGTTAGACGTCGGCGCAAAAGACTTTTCTGTTATGCACAAAAGCATGCGGATGTCCAAGCTGAACACATTGGTAGGCACACGTGTGTCTCTCACCATTAAGAAAAGTAAACGAAACGGCTACACCAACTACAACGTCACTCACCTAGAGGTTCTTCACTAGACTGCATGCGTGCGTGCTGTTTCAGGCCGAACTTCAAACCGGCGACGAAGCGTCGACTTGCGCACGATCCACCTCCCCTGTTCCAAGTTCGTCGAACTCTACTACCGATGTCACAACGGAGCCGTCCGACGGCGCAACTACTACTACTATTTATTCTTCTGTTTATAAGTTGAATATGATACCAATTGGCTATCCTGTTAACGAAATGAAGAAGAAGCTTGCCCGTCACATTGCATGCGGTGTCGCTGAGCTTTCGAAACTACGCTGCAACGGTTGCGAGATAGACCACCCTAGTTAACTCCAACACGATTGTCTCTTGCCTGATGATATTTTAATTGACATGCACTTTGACGATGCTGTGGAGAAAGTTAACTCCACTGCAGTCATTAGAGACTGGTTGACCCTTTTACTCGAGGTAGATCTTACACAATCCGACGTGGCACCCGAACAGTTAAATGCCGTCAAGAGTTGGTTGGAGGAGTATCCTTCAGAGCGATGGCGAAATAATTTTAAACGTATGGTTCTTGCCGCTTTGGAAGATGACCTGTAAATACATGTGTTGTGTTCTGTTTTAATAAAAATTTGCAAACCTTATTGGGTGATTGTGTTCTCTCTCTCTCTCTCTCTCTCTCTCTCTCTCTCTCTCTCTCTCTCTCTCTCTCTCTCGGTATACAATTGCAGTTCACGCGTCGCTACCATGTCCAGTATATATGTGACACACGTCACGTTCTCTACGTAGGAAACTTACATATGTCGTGCGCGCGCATGCGTGTTGTCCCGTATGTAGGTCGCACAAGTCTTCCACCAATACAACATTTTAATTCACACGTCGCTACCATGTCCAGAATCTAGGTTACACACACACACAGATCACGTTCTCCACGTAGGCAACTTACATATGTCGTTGCGCAACCAATACACACGAGGCTAGGACAGTTTTATGTAATGTGCAAACAATAACTTCCTTAAAATTACGTTTCTTACCACGTGGAAAACACAACTTCCGTAAAAAATGGCGGGTCAGATCAGGGCCGTAACACAATTTCTTGCAAAATTACACCTTCCATCATAATCATAACGTTAACAACTAGTATCATTTAAAGTGTCCACGCAATAACCTTGCCAAGTTTTCTTATTTGCTTGAGTCAGTGTGCTAACTACATAGCATTTCGAAACGTTTCACCGTTTCATTGCGTTGGACATGTGGTGTTTTAACAAATTTAACTAAGTTAGTCTTGTAACTTGTAGTAAATAGAATATTTTTTCTATTCTACGCCATAACTTTGTCAAGTTTTTCATATTTTACTAACTCGGTGTGCCGACCTTTGTACCATTTTTTCTTTTCAACGTATCACCGCGATGACTTCGTCATTTTCACGTATTTTTAGTGTTTACATGCTATAACTTTGTCAAGTTTTTCCATATTTTACTAACTCGGTGTGCCAACTGTTGTACCATATCACAACTTTTCAGCGTTTCTCCGCTATGACTTTGTCAATTTCACGTATTTTAATGTAAACTTACATGCCATAACCTTGGCAAGTTTCTCATATTTTACTAAGTCAGTTTGCTAACCTCGTTCCATTTCGTAACGTTTCACCGTTTCATTGTGTTACACAGGTGGTTGTTTTACAAATTTAACTAAGTTATTCTTGTAACTTGTAGTAAAATGAAATATGTTTCTTTTTCAACACCATAACTTTGTCAAGTTTTTCATATTTTACTAGTGCGTACGCATGTGTGTGCGAGTGCGAGTGCGTGTGCGTGTTCCTGTGCGTATGCATATGCGTGTGCACGGGATATAATGCAAGTTGCAGACACCGTGGGCTTAGAGACAAGTTATGTTTACAAAACTAAACTAAAGTTTACAAACACGTTATGTTTACAAAACAAATTACAAAACAGAAAGTTTACAAACACGATATGTTTATCAAACAAAAAGTTTACATACAAGTTATGTTTACAAAACAAGAAAAAACAAATGTTTACAAAACAAAAGTTTACAAACACGTTATGTTTACAAAACAAAATATAAAAAACAGAAAGCTTACAAACACCAAACACGCTATGTTTACAAAACAAAAAGTTTACAGACAAGTTATGTTTACAAAACAAAACAAAATAAAAAGTTTACAGACAAGTTATGTTTACAAAAAAAAGTTTTAAAAACACGTTATGTTTACAAAACAAAACTAAAGTTTACAAACACTTTATGTTTATAAAACAAAATACAAAACAGAAAGTTTATAAACACGTTATGTTTATAAAACAAAAAGTTTACATACAAATTATGTTTACAAAACAAAAATTGTACAGGCAAGTTATGTTTACAAAACAAAAGTTTACAAACACGTTGTTTACAAAACAATAATTTACAGATAAGTTATGTTTACAAAACAAAACAATACAAAACGGAAAGTTTACAAACACGTTATATTTATAAAACACAAATTTACAGACAAGTTATGTTTACAAAACAAACAAATGTTTACAAAAACAAAATAAAAAGTTTACAGACAAGTTATGTTTACAAGACAAAAGTTTACAAACACGTAATTTTTATAAAACAAACATTTACAGAGATGTTATGTTTACAAAACAAAACAAAAGTTTACAAACACGTTATGTTTACAAAACAGAAAATTTACAAACACGTTATAAAAAGGCAAGTTCTTATATAGCGCAGTATCCAGTCCTCAGGACCGTTCAATGCGCTTTACACTTTACTTCCCTGACAGACCTGTTCACTCAGACACCATCTCGGCTTCTCTGGGAAGCATCCAGCCATATGCTGCAATTAATGTGCGAAGGCTGCTCGTACACATATCCACCACTGTCTATAGTCAGGTACTCATTTAAACAGCTGAGTGAACTGGAGCAATGTAGAGTGAAAAAACTTGCCCAAGGTTTTAACACCGCAGCCAGGATTCGAACCCGGGTTCTCGTAGTCGAGAGTCCGAAGCGCTACCCCTGAGCCATGGCGATTATATTTATAAAACAAAAATTTACAAACAAGTTATGTTTACAAAACAAAACTAAAGTTTACAAACACGTTATGTTCACAAAACAAAATACAAAACATATTTTACTAAGTCGGCCTGTCAACTTTGAACCATTTCACAACTTTTCGGTGTTTCACAGCGATGACTTTGTCAATTTCTCGTAGTTTTAGTGTTTACATGCTATAACTTTGTCAAGTTTTTTCATATTTTACTTAGTAGGTGTGCTAACCTCGTTCCATTTCGTAACGTTTCACCGTACATTGCGTTAGACAGGTGGTGTTTTCACAAATTTAACTAAGTCATGCTTGTAACTTGAAGTGTAATGGAATATTTTTCTGTTTCGACGCCATAAACTTGTCGAGTTTTCATATTTTACTAAGTCAGCGTGGCAACTTTGCACCATTTCACAACTTTTCAGCGTTTCACCGCGATGACTTTGTCACTTTGACGTAGTTTTAGTGTTTACATGCGATAACTTTGTCAAGTTTTTTCATATTTACTAAATCGGTATGCTAACCTCGTTCCATTTCGTAATTTTTCCACCGTACATTGCGTTAGACAGGTGGTGTTTTCACAAATGTAACTAAGTTATTCTTGTAACTTGTAGTAAAATGGAATATGTTTCTGTTTCGACGCGATTAACTTGTCGAATTTTCATATTTTACTAAGTCGGCGTGCCAACTTTGAACAATTTCACAACTTTTCTGCGTTTCATCGCGATGACTTTGGCAATTTGACGTAGTTTTAGTGATTACATGACATAACTTTGTGAAGTTGTTCCATATTTTACTTAGTCGATATGCTAACTTCGTTCCATTTCGTAACGTTTCACCGTACATTGCGTTAGACAGGTCACGTTTTCGCAAATTTAACTAAGTTATTCTTGTAACTTGTAGTAAATGAAATATTTGTCTGTTTCCACGCGATAAACTTGTCAAGTGTTCATATTTTACTATGTCTGCGTGCCAACTTTGTACTATTTCACTACTTTTCAGCGTTTCACCACCATGACTTTGTCAATTTGACGTATTTTTCTAAGTCCAATTGATACTTTCATAACCTTCTGTGGAAATACTTTGGAAAAACTTTTTCTATCATACACCGTGAACAATCTAGAAAAATCTTGGGTTGCGACGTCACTTCTTTAAAAACGTATGCCACCTAGCAGATAACTCTGACACTACGTTAGACGCGAGCCCCATCTAGCGGACAAAATAGCCACTAATTTGGGTTTGACATAGAAAACTATGGCTTCGACTATATCCATAACAGACATTCTTGTAAAATGGTGGCTTCGGTCACAGTCATAACGTAACTTTTAGAGTTTTGGGATGAAAACCTTATTAAATATTCGTGTTTTACTAAGTCTGTGTGCTAACTTCGTAGCATTTCGTAACGTTTTACCGTTTCATTGCGTAGACAGGTGGTGTTTCACAATTTTAACTAAGTTACTCTTGTAACCTGTAGTAAAATAGAATATTTATTCTGTTTCCACGTGATAAGTTAGTCAAGTTTTTCATATTTTACTTAGTCGGTGTCCCAACTTTGTACCATTTCACAACCTTTCTCCGTTTCACCGCCATGACTTTGTCACTTTGACGTAATTTTCTAAGTCATCTTGTTACTTTCATAATCTTCTGTGGGAAAACCTTGACACTTTTTTTACGACACACATCATTTTCCTAACCAAATCTAAAACAATCTAGACAAAATGTTGGGTTGCCACGTCACTTCTTTAAAAACTGGTACCATCTAGGGTATAACTCTGACACTACGTTAGACGCGAGCCTCATCTAGCGGACAAAACAGCCACTAATTAGGGTTTAACCTAGAAAACGATGGCTTCGACTACTTCCTTAACAGAATTTCTTGTAAAATGGCGGCTTCGGTCACAGTCATGACATATCGTTTTGTGTTTCGAGACCATAACCTTGGCAAATATTCGTATTTTACTAAAGTCAACGTGGTAATTTCATAACATTTGGCGAGTAAACGAAATAGAAAGAGGAATCTTTCCACTTCATACCATATTCGTATCATAACTTCTACCAAAAATGGGCTCCTACCACGTGTAAAACGTAACTTCCGTAAACAATGAAGCTTCCGGTCACGTGCAAAAACATAACTTCCATAAACGGGATGATTCCTCTCACGTGTAAGACAAAACTTCCGGGGAAATGGTGGTCTCGACCATAACGTTTTGATGTGATAATTATGTCAAGTATTCGTATTTTACTAAGTCATTATCGTAAATTCCCAACCAAATCTAGAAAAAAATGTTGGTTTGTGACAAAATATTCGGTTGCCACCTCATTACACTAGACGCTAACCCCATCTAGCGGATAACCTTAACGCACGCCACATTACACGCTAACTCCATCTAGCGGATAACATTAACGCACGCTACGTTACAAATTATTATTATTATGCTTGCCAATTTTATTACGCATCCAGTGCTATCCTCCAGTGGGTAGATATCACCTTTTATTTCCCCATAGGCGGTCACTGTAACGTTTCTTTGATTTCCCGCTAGTTTTTTGAACGTATGGTATTGACAATTTGAAACATTAATTAGCAACCATTCAATTATGTGATGTGTAAAATTCGTGAAATTCTCATATCTCTTTCTCCTACAATCTAATCTCTAACCTAACACCCCTTCACATCTACTCCAATCAGCCGGCGATAGCCCATGTTGACACCTCTAGGCCTAATAACACGCATCTTGTCATTTTCTGACAAATGTCATTATTTCGCAGCTCTGATGCCATGCTGCACAGAAATGTCATTTCTACCCAATCAGTCCTACATTCAGTGCTACCAGAAATGTACACAAACTGCATACTGCACTTATTTTTAGCAGGAATACAATAATAGCGGACGAACACCATATTGTGGTCTTAATGACCACTGGAACCATGTGACGAACAAAACAAAGACAGAATAGTAATACAGACAAATTATTTTACCCAGCTGACAAGATCACGTTACCAGAAGGTTACCAGAACGCTATTTCTATGTTACCACAACGTTAGCCGGTAACGTTCTCCTAACGTATTTTTGGGGAAAGTTATCTATATGTTCCCTTAAAGTTACATGGGAACTGCATAATCTGATTGTAACCTTATTCTAACGTTACAAGAACGTTACCTGTTTGCTGGGGTGTCTCAACAGAATGCATGCGCTTAATCGAGAGCTGAAAAGGCCTGTCTGTGCAAACAACTTTTCCACCCAAACATTCCCATTGCGTGAGTAACCATCGGCACTTTCAGCGAAGATGACTAATTTTTCCTTCACGCATGGAACCTATACCAATCAAGGTCGCAAGAACATGGTGTTGATGACCATACGTCTCTGTGTTCACACGGCTACTCTGTGTTTGTTATCACGCGTAAGATACACACACTCGTAGTAAATAATGAAACATTTAGTAAAATATATTTGAATCATAGCAATTTCAGATTGTGTTTATTATTAAAAGAAGTCATCACACATTTAACACGTACGAAAACGCAACACATGGGCCATTTAAATTGTTTACTGTAGTGTACACTTTCTGCACGCCTCGAATTTACGACTACGTGTGTGTGTGTGTGTGTGTGTGTGTGTGTGTGTGTATGTGTGTGTGTGTGTGTGTGTGTGTGTGTGTGTGTGTGTGTGTGTGAGAGAGAGAGAGAGAGAGAGTGAGTGTGTGAGTGTGTGTGTACGCGCACGCGTTTGCTCGGGTTTCAAAATTGCAATAAAACTCATGTAATTAATATGGACCGCAATATATAATCTGTTATTTAATGTCATTACAGTTGTTATAAAGTGTAGATCAACAACGTACTTGTTCTAAATAATTGCACCCATTACGACAGCTGCGTTTGAACTACGGCGCCGATGCAGTCTTTGAAATATATAAAATAATTGATCGGAAAATGTTATGACTATGAAACGCACATAACAGAACATGCTACAACTGGTGTATTCAACAGAATGACAACATACGCCATAAACAGGGACGAATGAGTTGAAACGACGCCGGTAACCACTATTCAAAGATGTATGTTGTACTTGACAAATATCAGCAGTATGGTAATAATCTAAACCACGAAAGCGTATAGCTGGCTTTCAAAATAATAGCAACATTGCGGACCATGAGATTGAGAGGAGATCAAATATCAGGGTTATCATATTGGATGGTCATTAAAATATTGCTAGAAATGAGTTTTATATCAGTAACGAAAACTAGAAAGACTAGAGGACATGAAGTTACATTACAGTGTAGACTAGATACAAGAAGGTTCTAATTTTCGTAAAGGATTGTAAGCAAATGTAACATAATATCTACTATTGTATGGGTGCTAGTAGAGTGAATGTGTCAAAATATAAATCGACCCATATATCTGAAGAGCGGATAGACGAAAAATAACATGGTGGGACCATTGATAAACCAGTAGGTTTCCTTGTCCACCTGTCATGTCGAGTTACTTTTCTGTTTGGCAATCTTGTGAATGTTTCGGAAACAATGTATTAGCAAACTATAAGGATAGCGAAACATTATGTTACAATGAATTTTCCAACCGATGTCATCATCTTTGAACATACAAGCTTTTTTCAGAAAAATGTTCTACATTCTACATTATTAATATGCAACGATGTCAACAAGTTACACATAATATGCCCATATGAATGATACTATTATGTTCTTTCCATTGGCATAGACGCTAGTTGCAATGGACCTACATGCAAGGTAATTTTGTCAAACCCCGATAATCGACAAATCATCTGTGATATGTGTTACAAACACCCGTGCACCCGATACGTTATTTGCTTAAATAAATAAATAAATAAATAAATATAGCAATATCTAGCTCAACAAGACTCGTTTTTTATCGCCGGTTGTTTGTATACAATTATAAAATGACGTCGTCTACATCACGGGAAAATAACACTGGATTGGCATTATAACATGGGTATTCTTTAGTGCCTTCGCGAAGTGCAATCACAGTACCACCTCCCTTGTAAGAGATTAACCCAGAAGTAAAACTGTATATTGTATCTGTATGCTTGTTTAAGTGTTACACACACGAGCGGGTGCGCGCGCGCTCACACACACACACACACACCGACACACACCGACACACACGTGCACATACACACACACACACACATACACTAACACACACACACACACACACACACACACACACACACACACACACGCACGCACGCACGCACGCACGCGCGCGCGCGCGCGCAAGCACACCTGCACAAGCAGAGTTCCGAGGGTTGCCATTTTATTTTAATGAGATTCCACTGTGTAGCTGAGAAAAACTTAGATAATAAGTATAATCAATAAATTACAGCTGTGAATAAACCGCATCTGGAGAAATTATTTAAATTTCCCTGGCTACTTCGTACGCAGAGAGTGATACGGTAACATGTGCATGTAGTTTTGAGCGAGTTTATAGTTTGAAATAAAAGGGACAATTCTTTATGGAATATTACTGATTGTTCACCTTGATTCCCTGCCTACTAAATTAACAACACCTTGGTATATTGTCTTACGCTCTTGGTGAAGTTACAAGTTAGCTGAAACTAAAAGAACATAGCTTTGTTCTACAAACGTCACAGTTGAGTAAGGTCAGTACAGCTTGTACAATTAAAGACTCGGGCTAACTAAACTTCCGGTTGTAAAAAAAAACATTTCATACAAACCAATTTTTTACCATACTGATTTTCGTCATTAATCATGATAGCGGAATCCCGCGAGACAAGCAAAAAGATCTACGATGGAAATTCGTTGTAGTGACAACGTTGAGAGAAGAGGAAAATAAAATACAATAGACTCCTATCATAAAAGCAAGAACGCCAAGATCTTAATGAACCTTCATTCGCATCTGCTAGTAGTAAAAATAATGATGAGTCATTAGATACTAGACCCAACCATACCTTGTCTCGGGGCAAACAATGGATTTCTTGCAATAACGTGAAAGTCGTCTGGTAATCTGAAGGACTGCGATTGTTTGGGAAACAAGTGTTACGCTTTGATTGCCCAGTCGCTTGTCCGAGCGTCGACAATGGCTTCTCTCACGCAGAAGCCGAGTGTCGACGACGGTATAAATACAGGCTCGTGAGAAGACCGAGGCATCAGTTACTTAGCAGCCTCGAAGACGGGGAAAAGGTGAAGACTCTGTTCGTCGCAGTCGCTTGTTTGTGTCTCCTGGCCGTGGTGGCGGCACGAGGGTCCAGGCCGTCCTTGAGCCGAGAGAGCAGCGGGCCAGAACCAAAGATCAGTGCGTTCTATGACGAGGAGCCAATCCAACTGAGCCGAGAGGAGAGTAAGAAGTGTGAGTATAAAATAGTATCTGCATTTGCAGTAAAGACTTATGGCTTAAAAGACTTATGGCTTAATAACAAGATACAGGTCGTGATCAAGATCATTGTGGTTATTTCTACGAAACGGGCTTTGAAGGAATATTGGATATGTTCAGGGAGAGTATCGAAGTTAAACCTCTTCTTCCTGCTTCGTGTAAGTGCATAATCAAATTCTGGGGCATTGTCGCGTCTTGTTATTGTGCGCAATGAGGATGACGTTGGCGACTGGACACAACACATGGAGATGGAGCAGGCAGACACGATTAACAGATGGTGTTTCCTCGTCTACCCTGCATGTTGTTGCTTGTTAATAATATGACGTATACAAGCAACTTGGAATAAGCACACTCCTATTAAATCTGGTTAAAAAAAAGTATATGGTAAATTGTGTTTTTAAGTGAACTAGTTAAATGAAATATATGTGAAAGCAGCTGCACAATACTTCCGCAAAGAAACTAAAAACAGCTATACCGTATTAGCAGAACTTACTGTATTTTGGTGTTATAATAAAAATAATTTGGGATTATTACATTTTCAGTAGGTGTACACTTGTGATGGTACATAACTCAATCAGTCAAACAACTAATTGCCCTACACCACATAAGAATATTTCACTTTGGTTCATGTAGACTACCGTAAATGTTGCGAGAACGATTTTTTAAAACATATACGCGAGTACACGGGTCTGGTTTACACGCAGTAGATTCAACGGTGTTTTCCAAACATTACATCTTCTACTTACGACCTAGCTACTCCAAGGCCTGTCTATATCCGAGTGTTAAACCGGTGTTGTTCTTGCGACTGTTTCAGTGAATATACCATCTGAATTCAACGTGTCTACGGTGAAGGCTTTACCGTACGGTGCGACAAGTGCGTGTTGGGGAAACGCTTGGACGGCAGAAATTCAACGGGGTTTGCATTGAGTGTTCCAAGTGCACGAAGGAAGGCATGAAGTGTTCAGAGGTGAAACCGTTAGCAAAGTTCGACAACAAGAGACTAATCGGCAAAATCAGGTATGATGATTTTTGCATATTATATTTTCTGACAAAAATTCAACTAAAAGGCATCACATAGCAATATGATAGTTGTCGGTCATACTTGAATTATAACATACTATAGACTTAGCAATAGCTTAGAGATACTAATTACTGCATTCATTGAAGTAACACTGCACAATGTGTAAATAACACAACCCGGTTCTATGTTCTGTCTGTCTGTCTGTCTGTCTGTCTGTCTGCCTGCCTGCCTGCCTGCCTGCCTGCCTGCCTGTCTGCCTGCCTGCCTGCCTGCCTGCCTGCCTGCCTGCCTGCCTGCCTGCCTGCCTGCCTGCCTGCCTGCCTGCCTGCCTGCCTGCCTGCCTGCCTGCCTGCCTGCCTGCCTGCCTGCCTGCCTGCCTGCCTGCCTGCCTGCCTGCCTGCCTGCCTGCCTGCCTGCCTGCCTGCCTGCCTGCCTGCCTGCCTGCCTGCCTGCCTGCCTGCCTGCCTGCCTGCCTGCCTGCCTGCCTGCCTGCCTGCCTGCCTGCCTGCCTGCCTGCCTGCCTGCCTGCCTGCCTGCCTGCCTGCCTGCCTGCCTGCCTGCCTGCCTGCCTGCCTGCCTGCCTGCCTGCCTGCCTGCCTGCCTGCCTGCCTGCCTGCCTGCCTGCCTGCCTGCCTGCCTGCCTGCCTGCCTGCCTGCCTGCCTGCCTGCCTGTTTGTGGGCCCATATATCATTTGGCTATATACTTATTAGGGCTGAAATTGTGCATGTAATCAAGTGAATCCATAGCTGTGATTCGTAAGTTCACATTTGTTTCGATAGTAATCAGGGCTGTGCACTTTGGAGTTCACAATTTCAGGACATACTTACTGCAGACGATTGCCTTTCCCACTACCGGTGTCGGGAAGCCCGGCTTGTTGACTTTATAAAATAAGTATTTACATTATTTCCTGTTCCATTAATGTAACTATTTCTCAGTTCAGGCCAAACGAAATGCATGCGTTGGTGTACTTTCAGTTTTAAACGCATGTCGGGTCACCTCCGCAATGAGCTGGCCGTCGGTCCGTGCTAGACGGGTGACATACGGACGAGACGCACCACTGCCAGAGGATT
>OZ024854.1:25938100-25948100 GCA_964017155.1 Oasisia sp. SBJ-2009
AGGACTAAGGCCGCCCTGGCGGTTACATCGGCAGAGCATACATGCAAAAATCTACCAGGAGTTGAGAGGCTGAAAAGTGCTGCCACATTACGGAGTCTGAGTAACCGAGGCTAAGTGTGAGCAGTTTGTGTGGTTTACCCAGACCGTTGCTGACTCCTCGAGATCCTACACTGCGGTCCTGAGAATCCATTGGCGCAGTCGCACTGGAAGGTGCGGTCCGGCATCCGGCGACACGTTCCACCGTTCGGACATGTCCTGTCGCACGACACGTGGCCTTTGTCTTTGAACGACTTCGGTCGGATCATCATCGACGTCGTCGTGAAATACCCTTCGATGTCCTTCCAAGCGATGCGGAGGTGTATTATGCGCGAAACCATTTTGCCGTTGAGGTCAACGCCGTACGTCGGCTCGTTGCCTATGTACCACCACCCCGTCTCGAAGTAGTCGCGGGCCATTTTGCAGTCAGGGCTGTCCTTGGCACAGAATCTACCCTCCGCGTGTTCCCTCAGCGAGTCCGGTAGAGTGCCGTTGGGGCGCACGTTGCCGAGGTGAAGTCGGTAGTGGGTGGATTCCGCCCCGAGAGAAAAGTCCTCGTACTCGATGTGTCTTTTCGTGTATATGGATCGATTCTCATACCCGAGATCGATCCGCAGAATTGTCTGTCGGTCCTTCGTCAGCCGGTATACGTGCTCGAGACCGAGCCAGAACGTGTCACTCCGGCCGAAGCCCTTCTTGTATTCCGCCCACGTCCGGTAGAAATCCACGTCCGGGTCGCGTCGGTGTTGCATAATTGTCCAACCGCCGCCCGCCGTCTCGAAGTCGCACTTCATATGGACGGGCTCCGGTGAAAACACGTTATGGACGTAGAAATCCGAGACGCCCCAACACGCCAGATCGGCACAGTCGACCGGGCCGCAATCCACTTGCACTGGCGTCCTCGCCAGGACGGGCACCAGTTGCGCTGACGCCAGCAGCCACAACGAGAAGCACACCGCGGCCATGTTGAGGCGGCCACTATTGTTTGACGTCGAGACGTCGTCCTTTACGTCGTTACGTTGCGCGTTCGTACGTCACACAGAGGTCCACGCTTCGGTGGCGTTTCCCGCGAGTACGTTTTCCCCGTGGTGTCTTTACTCGTCACGCACTCTTCACAGAGTTCCATGCAAGTTCCATGTGCGGTGTAGTGTTAACATTTTTCCAGGCGTTAAAAAGTATCTGGATGCGCGATCACTCATTGTCAGTAGTTACTTACGTACGTTAACGCTTCCCGCTGAATCCCGTATTAAATACAACTTTGGTGTGATATATATCAGCCACTATGAGCAAAACGAGGGAGGCTTTGCTTTGAGGCATATCATTATTATGGTAACAAGCACAAATCGCGTGACTATAGTGCGCCTTAATCCATGATAATTATTTAAATAAATGTAATATTTAAATGGTGTGTGCGTGTGCGCGTGCGCGTGTGTGTGTACGTTAAGCTCTAAGCACATAATTGTGTGGTCAAAGTATGTATACATTGAACTTCTAAAGTGTACATCAGTATAAACATAATTGACAAAACGTCAATTGTCAGACTTTTGAAGCATATAATTAACACGTACTAATTTTAGAAAACTCGCATTTGTTACGATTCTTGACGGCTTCCCGTTGAGCAGTTTTACTGCTGAGCGGATTATCGCCGTACGTGTAGTTGATTATACCCAAGGCCCTGTCGTGTTCAAATTATAGCGATTTAATCCACCGCTCTCCGTCCGTCGAGGTTTTCCGTTGCCGTCAACGTGTGTACGCCTGCTGGTTCCCTTATCCTACAATGTCACTCCGCAGTAAGGCGACAGTCGGCTAACTACACTACGGTTAACTTGCCCTAAGCCTGTGATACAGTCAGCGATAATGACCAGGAGAAGATAATGGAGACTAGTGGCTCTGTGGTAAAATTCATCACCATGCTTCGTCTATTCCACCGTGCCGTTGCGTGCCCTTGAACGCGGCAAGTCGTCTTACTTGTCCCCAGTCGCTGACGCGGTCAAGTGAGGTAGCGGTGATGCCAGGCTTCGCTCGCATCGTGGGTCCTCGGCGGTCTGCGACATCTGTCACTATGATGCGCCTGTTGTCGATATCACATATTTAACCAGATTTGACAAGATTGCCACCTAGAGAAACAACTCTAGATGGCAGGTGGACAAGGAAGCCGTTTGGCTTATCGAGAGTCCAACCTATCTATCTATACCCCGCCCGTCTTAGCTATATGTCGATTTTATTTTTAAATATATTAACACTACTAGCACCTACACAATCAGCTGATAATCTGTTCCATTCGTTTAGTATTCTAGTATTCTTTGTGAAAATGTAAATTTTCTAATATCTAGTCTACACTGCTTCTTTGCTAATGTAACTCCATGTCCTCTAGTCTTTCTGTCTTCCTTGACCGTGAACAAAATATTTCTGTCAATATTTTCATACCCATTCAATATTTTTAAAACCTCAATCTGATCTACTCTCAATCTTCTGGTTTCTAGTGTTGTCAGACCACATTCTTTTAGACGCATTTCATAACTAATTTTTGTTTTGGTATCATTTTTGTTGCTGTCCTTTGTACTCTTTCTAGCATATCAATATCCTTCTTGCGATATGGCCTCCATGCTAGTATACAATATTCTAAATGAGGCCTAACTATTGTTTTATACAGCGGTATTATTAGTTCTTTTTCTTTGTACACTATATTTCGCCTAATTAATCCAAGAATTTGGTTTCCCTTCGCTGCTGCAATATGATACACTTGGTATGAATGAGTAACTTCGCTAAGATAGATCTTAACAGCATTCTCTGCCAACTTACATATCGACGATAATTATCACAAATGCAAGGACTCCAAGCAGGTATTGCCATTGGCAGGCTATGCCTTCTGTATCAGGGAGCAAGTCTGCGGGAAAAAACGACTATCAACAGAGCATTTGTCAGTCCACCATCAATGTGGTTGTCTTCTTATTAAACAAACGTTGTTTACCTTCATGTGTTGTCTAAAGGAGCTGATCTATTAAATCGCTCTATATGGCTGAGACGACAAGATAAAAGATACAAGCTATACAAGATACAAAAAGCTTTATTTAACGTCGGTTCACAATGATAACATTAGCTCATTTGAGCAATTTACCGACATAATAATCACGTTCCATGGCGTTGCCGGGTACCCGGAGTCTACATTACTGACCACCGTAGCTCGACGCGCAGTCGCAGTGGAACCAACCGTACGAGTTCCGGCGACACGTTCCCCATTAATTCGGACGTGACACGTCGCAGGACCGCCGCTGCTGCACGCCACGGTAGGAGATGGGTAGAAACTTCACCACCGCTGTCGTGATGTCACCTACATGCTCCTGTGGTAGACGCGAATCCTTCTTGGAGTTGAGGCGTGTTCCGGCGAGAACCACCATCCCGTGTGGAAGTTGGAGGCCTCACCGCGACAGAACGCGCTGTCGGGACTGTCCCGGGTATAGAACGGATCCATGTGGTTCACCAACGCCTCCGGAAGTGTGTTGTCGGCGACTGTACGCTGGCAGAAGAACATATAGTAAAGCGAGACAATAGAATGAAGATGAAGGAATTGAGAGAGGGGACTGGAATAAATAAAACCCGTAAAGACACAGGAAAAAAGTCGGACACAGAATATGAATGAGACGGGCAGGTCCTGTACATAGAACGGGCGACGAAAGACTGCCGAACAGAACAGACGAAGGTAGACGAGCTGAAAAGACATCTGAGTAAGGTTGCCATGAACAACCGGGAATGAGTGACATTTGGAGAAGACAGGGGCGTGTGGAAGGGCAGTATTTGTGAAATTATGAATGCACGTTGGAGATGCGTGTCACATTCGGGTACGGGGGATATATGTGGGACCAGGACCAGTTCACTAACGTTGTTGAGATCCGATTTTGCACTTTATGATCAATTTTGATCTTTAATATGTGAAAACTGTCAACACCACGACGCGCCTGCGGGACATTGTCAGTGGTGTGTCGTGGAAATAGTGTCCCTGGTAATATGGAAATGGCTACTTGTGTCTTGAAGATGAAAAGACTCATTTCATTTAACAACGGGTTTTTTGGTGAATGATGAATGTTTCCTTAACAGCCTCTTAATCTTAGTGAAACGGTCCCCAGATTACCTTAGTCTAACACGGTTGGCCTGAGGGAGTGCCCAGTAACCAATATGGTCACGTGCTACTTCTGTGACCGATCGTCCCAACTTTCACTGTCGAGTACTTTAAACCAGACAATGGAGATTTTCGCGGAGAGCCGTGGGTGTGAGCGCTTGCAACACAGTACAACAAGGACTCCAAACACATTGATGTGCTGCTATGCAATTCCGATGGCATCAAGAACAGCTGCGTGCTCTCAATTTCGTGTCAGACGCGCCGAGTGGCATGTATTGACGGAGAGATAGGTCGAAGTAGCATAGTTTGCACGCCCACTGTTGTCACACGCCTACACGCCCGCACATCTGCACATAAACACATGCGAATGACCGCACGCACGCGTACCCACACGCAAGCACACACAGACACATACACGTATGTACGCACGCACGCACACACACCATACACACATGCGCACACACAGGATACACACACACGCACACACACACACACACACACGCACACACACGCACACACACACACGCACACACACACGCACACACACACGCGCACACACACACACGCACGCACGCACGCACACACACACACACACACACACACACACACTAATAGTAACCTAACAAATCATGTAGATCGATGTCACCTACGTAAACACATTCTCTGACACAGGTGATTTATTGTTTGTAGTTTTACATTAAACGCAAAACCACGTCGGCCTTTCTACATTTACCAGCACACAAGAGCATGTCTACGATCACTTCACTACTACTAACACATGCTACCTAGGCAGACAACGTCCGCGCCACAGTCTGGCCGTGAAACAGTCAAATACAGCGTTGCATCATTTAGCGATTTGTCGTAAGCTGAGCGACGTGAACACACAGTCGACACTACTTGACTATCAGATTAATTACTAAGGACTAATGACAACAAATCGATCAATCGACGCGACGCTGTCTTCCGGCAACAAATTTCACAAAAGGACATGCAACAACTCGCGCATGCATAATGCTTGTACGCGTACGTGCATGCGTGCGAGAATCGTGCAAATAGTAACAGGCGTGGCGCTGCCTAGACACCGATTGTTGAGGTTATACACCGATTGTTGAGGTTATACGCCACGTAATTACAGCTACATAGTCTCACAACGAGCTTCTCAGTCTAACGGCTTGTTTACTTGAGCGACGTGTACCCCCGACTGGTCGGAAGACAGTGTCTCCCGACAAATCGGACAATTAATTGTTCGTGTACACATCCTCGCCAAACCGATTATTGAAGCCGAGTTTTTATGAAGAATGAGGTAGACTACATCGCGCATATTACCGACAGATTGCAGTACATACCACATAATGAACTCGGAAAAGAGGCTTCACAATCAAGACAACTGGAGAAGCTCGATTGTGACGTCATAATTGCATTGGTGGACAAAACAACAGGTTAGGTTCTTACACAGCGTAGTGTCCGGTCCTAATTGCTTAACATACTTTACAGTTTACAATTACACCCACTTGCAGCACCAATCGAAGACCATCTTGACTTCTCTGGGAAGCGTTTAGCCACGTTGTTATTACGGCACGAAGAATATCAGTATGCTAATGTTCACCACTGTTTATAGCCAGCTAGTAATTCTTGCCGTATTCTGTAATTAAGACGCACTTCAAACATGAACCTTGCTTTGGACTATGCGATCAAACGGAATCACGTTCCTTCACGGTTCCTGCCCAATCACTCCGAGAAATCGCCCGTGTAATCGCTCATTAACAACGGCATGCAATTTCTTTCGTGACGTCACAAGTTAATCACCGTGTCATCTCTTATCATCATTATATAGCGAATAATTTCACCGGTGCTTCTAGGACCTAAATATAGTACAGCGTTTCTATATGTTTTTGTATGTTAGTGACATTAACTTATTAAACTACCAGGTGCAACTGTACATGATTACATAAATATGCGCATTACACGAAACGTAATAATTCCCATAACGCTTGAAGTAATTTTGCTCTCTGACGTCAAATAAAGCTCATTCGTATATACGAAGCATATTTACACGAATATAGCTATCATAGAGAGAGAACATCTTGTCACACACACATGCATATAATTATATATATATATATATATATATATATATATATATATATATATATATATATATATATATATATATATATATATATATATATATATATATATATATATATATATATACGTTTTGGGGCAACGATATTTAGAAATTTAAAAAGGAGCATTTTTATAATACGTTCATACATATACAACATCTACATTCATTGACGAGCGGTTAGAAACAGCAGCCAATCAGCGACCGCCGTGGCCGGTTGTTGCTAGTCTCCTCGTGACCTTTCAACAAAGTTCAAGTCTGGATTGGCGCAAGCCAGTATAAAAATTACGTCGCACTCGCAGTGTCTAGACACGTCACTCGTGTCAACACACAACACACAACACACAACACACCGTGTAAACACACAACACACAATTAAGCAGCGCGTTTTCGTGCGTTGTTGTATCGTCCGACAAATCGTGGGAGAAATCGCTCGTTTAAACGGGTCTTACTAATACGTTCACTGAAACAGTGCAGTGTCATCGTCATGTTCTTGTTGACCGTTGACATGTGTTGACACTCACACAAATGCCTGTGTTTGTACATCGAAGACGACAAATTTTATGTCGTAGCAAATGAGACGATGACATGATGTGACATTTATACCGATGAGAGCACGCGAAGTGTCCGAGAGC
The DNA here is from genome assembly GCA_964017155.1 of Oasisia sp. SBJ-2009. Lineage (NCBI taxonomy): Eukaryota > Metazoa > Annelida > Polychaeta > Sabellida > Siboglinidae > Oasisia > Oasisia sp. SBJ-2009. Next base: position 25,945,014 of record OZ024854.1, read on the forward strand.
ATCACCACATCGTAGCGCAATGCACTGACGACTTCCGGAAGAAGTAAATACCCTGCTAACGTATTGTAGACGAGGAAGTGATAGTCCATGCGTGATTCCACACCGGTAACACGATGACAAACCGGTAACATTGCTACAAGACGGTGACACAGTGACATAACCGTGACGAAACGGTGAAGCAGTTAGCGTATACTTAGAGTTACCATCACACATCAGCAGATATACGAGAATAAATCCTCCTACGTTTTAGTCGCCAGTCACAACATAATTATCTGACTGCACGTGTATTGGAATGTGCGTTTTGTCTCTGCCCAGGAGCTACGCCAATGAAGTCGACATCGCGGTTTTTATGAGTCCTCTCACAAAAAATGCGGCGAACAATTCAACGCGGATATTCGTAGACATTCCAGTATCCATTGGGACATGTTGTTACCAAATGCGCGTCGGAAACAGTGTGTATATGTTGCATGAAGTTCATTTTGAAGGTTGTTTTCTTGTTCCGTTTGAGGAGGCAATGGACTCTGTTCCGTGTATCCATCGCCTACGTTATATTCTGTCAATGGCAGCGCACAGACAGTCGTCATGGCTGGTCTGGTGATGGCGTCCACCATACATCATCTACAGTCTGGCGATGACAACATCCAGGCAATTTCATCCATCCCCCGTCTACCGTCTTACGATGACGATGAACAAACAGTTCCGTTCATCCCCCGTCTACAGTCTGGCGATGACGATGAACAGACAGTTCCATCCATCCCCCGTCTACAGTCTGGCGATGACGATGGACAGACAGTTCCATCCATCCCCCGTCTACAGTCTGGCGATGACGATGGACAGACAGTTCCATCCATCACCCGTCTCTGGCGATGACGTTGAACAGATCCACACCCCCCCCCCACCTTCTATAGACTGGCGATGACGAAGAAAAGACAGTTCCATCCACCCCCCCCCACCCCCCCCCACCCCCACCCCCACTCGCATGCAGTTTGGCGATGACGGTCTACGTTTAGCGAAGTCCACTGCCAAACAACACTGTGTATTCCGTCTACAGTCTGTTGATGGCGACGGCCACACAGCCGGCGATGGCGATGACCGCGGTGAGGGCCGGGGCGACCCGGGCGGTCGTCGACTTAATGGGCCGCGGCTCCTCGTCCGGCGGCGTCAGTTCCGACCTCTCCGTCACCGTCGTCGTGCTCAGGGTCGTCGTCACTGTGGGAACACAAGTACACGCACGTACAAGTATACGTACACGTAAAATTACACGAACACGTACAAGTAAGCGTACACTTACATGTACACGTACACGTACACGTACACGTACACGTACACGTACACGTACACGTACACGTACACGTACACGTACACGTACACGTACACGTACACGTACACGTACACGTACACGTACACGTACACGTACACGTACACGTACACGTACACGTACACGTGCACGTGCACGTGCACGTGCACGTGCACGTGCACGTGCACGTGCACGTGCACGTGCACGTGCAAGTACAAGTACAAGTACAAGTACAAGTACAAGTACAAGTACAAGTACAAGTACAAGTACAAGTACAAGTACAAGTACACGTACGAGTACGAGTACGAGTACGAGTACGAGTACGAGGTGCACCGTGCACGTGCACGTGCAAGTGACACGTGTACAAGTACAAGTAGCAAGTGTACGTAGTACGTAGTAGCTGTACGAGTACGACGTGTACGTGTACGTGTACGTGTACGTGACGAGAACGAGTACGAGTACGCGCACGCCTACGCGCAGGCGCACGCGCAAACGCAAACGCAAACGCAAACGCAAACGCAAACGCAAACGCAAACGCAAACGCAAACGTAACATACGAAATGTTTTTTATAGACGCCAAGTGACTCACACGATACAACACCACCAGATATACATAGAACGCAATCAGTCACACAAATATTGCGCGGGAAGTGGTCTCGTCCTACGAATAACGTGTATATTTCATGACAAATTATTGTAGGTCTATTTGATGCTTTGTCGCCATGTCATTGATGAAAATACATGATTCTGTTGAATAACATCGATACGTTGCAGAATTGTTTCTAAAATTGGTGACGAAAGCTTCACGTTATGACTGCGCATGACAGCCCCTGAGTGGACTAATGTACGTTCCGACGGACAGCGACCTCACAGCGACCTCTCAGCGACCTCACAACGACCTCACACGGCCACACCTTACCTTCGCTGAGGAATATCTGGTAGCGCCGCTCGCCGAGTGAGTTCCTCGCTACCAGGTGGTAGGTCTGTAGACTCGTCAGATTCACCTCCGATATCGTCAGTACCGCCCTCACCCGGTAGGTGGAGTCCACCTGGAACAATAGTGTCAACGCAGGACTAGTTGACGGTCCGCGAATACTCGACATAGGAGTGGAAATCGAGCGTTTTGCGGGTCAGCCTCCGATGTCTTAGGTGGCGTATAGATAAGGTTATGACAGCTACAGTCAGCTTGTAGTGAGTATCTAATCAGCGTCTAACTACGTATATTCAGCGTCTAGTCTGAGTACAGTCAGAGGATAGTCAGCATTATTTCAGGTTTTGTCAGCATCTAGTCAGCGCCTAGTCAGCGTCTAGTCAGCGTCTGGTCGGCGTCTAGACAACGTCCAGTTAAAAAATACTCTCATTACACGCTATATAAACGACTATAACTACACGTCACTACTATCACCTGCCTTTGATTGCTGTTTTACGCCACCCACCTGTCGTTAGACATCACTCACCGTTGCGTTGGCCGAGAAGCCAGCGACCGTCTGTCCGAGACTGACGTTGACCGTCGCGTTGTCCCCCAGCACACTCCAGTAGACGCTGTCCAGTTCCAGCGTGGGGTTCGACTGCACAACGCAGTCGACCTCGTAGTCTCGTGTGTCATCGAACACCGTCCTCTGATTGGCGCAGTGGAAGTGAGGCGCATCTACAATGTCGAACGAATTCATGGAGGAATAACATGGAGGAACCATTGTGCTAATTTAACAGCGGCCTCACACGGATGGAACCAGTAACTACGGGATGAACAATCTTACAAATGTCCCAAGAGTGCAATTTTGCACAGATGT